>JAMLFY010000005.1:14363176-14754076 GCA_030441495.1 Dalbergia oliveri | reverse complement strand
ATTGCCATTTACATTTCATGTCGGTCTCAGAATTGCCACCTTTTAATTTCCTTTCACTTGTTAATTCTGGACAGCGGTCGCAATATTTTTAACTTCTTGTCACTTGTCAACCCATATTCGATTAGTCGCAAGATCTTTTGATTTCCAGTTAGCCCTTGCGAGCTTAAATTCTGTTAGCCCCCATCAACTTTTGAATTTCATGTTAATTCCGTTGGTTTTTACATTTCTTGTCATTTGTGAAATTGTGTCAAATTAGTTTAGTTTCCTTTCTTTGCATAGTTTGCATATGATCTCTTGAATGTTTAGACTTTTCCAAGGTTAGAATTCAATCTTTTTTGCATTTGCATTTCATGCATTGCCGAACAAAATCAAGGTTCATGTCTTTATCCATTCCTTATGAAGATAATATGAAGAGCTTTTCATATTCTCTTATAAGAAATGAATAAAGAGGGCAACTGAACACCCAATTTGTCGGCTCATTAAAACAAAATTCAAAAATTTGCATCTAATTTCTCTTGAAAACAAATGAAAAAAAGAAATTTTGTGTTGATTTTTTTTATTTATCTCCAAAAATTAAAACAAAAGCAAAAAAATCATTTGATACCCAAAATTTCTTTTGTGGCCTTTGTGTTGTGTCCATTCTACTTCAACCCAACCCAATCGCATTTTTTTATAAGCCCTGTTTGCTATGTATGTTTGTTTCAAGCCCATGCTTATATCTTTTTCTATCAAAAAATAATAAAAATAAAATAAAAATAAAAAGGAAGAGACAAGGAGTTATCACGACTCATTCCACACACATGAAGCCATACAAAAGCAAAACAAAGGAAAAGTTGCGGGAACGAATGATGATTACTCCCTAGCATAATGATGAGTTTCTTTTGATCTTGAACATGACAAAAGGGGAAGGCATTTTTGGAGGGTTTTCAGTCACGGGAGAGTTCCATTTTAAAAAGAACCAAAAAAAAACAAAATCACAGCTCATATATCCATCCATCATCATCCTCAGTCTCATGACAATAGGCCAGGGACCACTTGAACACCATCATCTCCCAAAACCGGAACAAGCTCACTTCAAAAAGAGACCGTTTTTATCACATAAGAAAAAAAGGAACCATCAGCAAGAAAGATCAAAAACAAAAAAATTTCACAATACCCCAATCAACAGGATTTAAAGGAAACCTCAAAAGAAACCAATTACAATTCCAGCAATATAATCCAGGTAAGGCAAAAAAAGAAAGAACCAGGTATCAAGAAGTGATATTATTGTCATTCAACAACAACAAAAAAAGAGTAAGGGAGAGACTGCCCGGTCCCCCACCACCGCGGTCTCATCATCGTCCTCACTTTCATCGTCCCCTCCAAAACCACCGTGACCCACAACCCTCCCATCATCACCGAGCCAACCATCAAAAGCCACCGCCGCCCCCCTCTCCCTTCGCACCTTCCCGGCCAACCCCCATGCCATCACCGCCCGTTCTCTTTCCTTTCCTGAATCGCGCGGCCGTCTCCGAATCCCACCACCAAGCCATCCACCTGAATTTCATTCCCAAACTTAAACCAAATACACATCCCAAATCCTCTAACCCAAAGCAAAAAGAAAAACCGAACCTGGAGGGAGATAACTCCCGTTCCTGGCGGTGCCGCCGTCCCCATCCGCATGCCGTCGTTCGAACCGCGCCTTCTCCCAGGACCGCAAAGCACCGATCGTTGCAGATCGGCCAACACCGCGACGGTCTCGTTCCCTCAACCGCCGTCACTTGAGCGGCCGATCGATCGCCGCAACCCTTTCGCTGGCCGCACCCAGTCCCTCAGCCTTCCTTTTCCATTCGCCGTCCTCTGGAAACTTCCTTAGGTCTCCAGTGAGCAACACCGCGGTCCACCTGCATGGAACCGCGCCGAAGCTCCCTCCATGCGCGACGCCGCACGCTCAAGCGGCCGCCTCCTCCGCGATCGCGAGCGCCGCGATCTCACCTCCTGGCCGCGACGCACGGCACGCGGCCCTCCTCTTTGATCTCCCTCTCATTCTTGCTTTTTCTCTCCGCCTCACCCTCCTCTTCGATCTCCCTCTTTGTTCTTCATTTTCCCCTTCTCTCTCTCTAGTCTCTCCATCCCTTACCTTCCAGATATCTCAATCTCTCCATTTTCCTTTTTTTCCTTTCTTTAATGTATATGTGTGTTAAAAGTGAGAGAGAGAGTAGTGGGTGCTGTGTGTGTGTGCGCGTGTGTGGATGTGGGTGTGCGTATGGGTTAGTGTTACAGGTGCATGTGTGTATGTGTTAAAGGGGGTAATGGGATAAGGGTAGTGTTAGAATAATAGGATTAAGGTTGTTTATTTATCTATTTATGTATTGGGTTAATGTTATTTTTGCTTGGATTCAAATTTAATTGCATGGATAGTAATTATTTTATTTTGGGTTCTTTTATGATTATATGTTTTGATTTAAGTTAGTTTGAGGTCTATGAAAAAAATTTTACATTTTAAGTTCAAAATAAATCTTTGAGTATTTTGATTATGCAAAACAAAATAAAGAAGTGGTTTAATTATTTCTTTCGAATGAATTTAACGTTTGTAGAAAACTAAAAATAAAAAATAATAATTAGATTTTTTAGTTTCATCATTTTATATGTTTTTGTGTTGTGTTTAAATTAATTGTGTAATTGTGCTCATCAATTAATTTTATTATTACTTTAATTATTGTATATGTTCATGTGTTGTGTATTTGTATTTATGAATTAATTTTGGAAGTGTTGTTGAATTTATATCTTATAAAAATATTTTCCTTCCATTCAATAATGAAAATCCATTTCTAAAAAATTAAAAATGATCAATACATTCTTATTCTCTTTTAATTAAAACCAATTAATTCACATCGTTTTCAACAGAACTACGTGACTTTGAGTTCCCCATTATCCGAGGACACGTAGAAGATGCGTTTCAATCCCTGCAAGTCAAAATTAAATTTTTGTAATTTTTGTCTTATTTGTAAAATTTTTTATGAGATATTTTATTTAATTTAAATAATCGTTTCTTTAAGAAATATTTTATTTCAAATAAAAGGGTTAATTTAGCCGGACGCTTGTTAACTCTATATTTGGACATTGAAGTTGTGAAGCTTATGTTCCAAATTTTCTTTAAAAGCATGTTCTCTTTTATATTTTACTTTATTTTTGTAAAAATATCAAAATAAATTTTTATCTTATTTGTAAATATTTATAATTCATGAGAGATTTTCATTTTCATATATTTAGTTTAAATTTGTTACTTATTTGTGAAATATTATATTTTGAATAAAAATGTTAATTTAACCGTGACGGTTGTTAACACAATATTTTAACACCTAAGTTGTGACAGCTTGGTGTTCCTCAATTTATTTTTAAAGTTTTGTTGTAAATAAAAATATAAAAATGAATATTTTGAAAGGTTATTAATAATTTGCACAAATCAATTAAGGTACCGTTTAAGACGGTGTATAGGGTGCGTAGGATTAAATCCCTACCCTTCCTATGCATAACCAACTCCGAGCTAAGTCGGTTTCAAAGACCAATTTTTAATAAAACGGGTTTTTCCATGTTTTCCCAATTTAAATAAACTTGGTGGCGACTCCAATTTTAACAGATTAATTTTCACTCCCCCCGCGTCCGATTGCACACATATAAATAGTATTTTATATAAAACGTCTTTGGTTATAACTTGTCAACTTTCTGTGCATGAGATTGTATATAGAGAAAATATAGTATTTTAATATTATTTTTTTGACTGAATTCGCTACTTGCGGATCAGTATTAATTTCTCCACGAGGCTGTCAATTTTAACAATAGTTTAATAATATTGCTAATAATATTTTACTATTTTTAGTAATATTTTAATATTTTTAATGGTATTTTAATATTATTTTTGGACTATTAATTTCTCCAACAAGTTTAGTAATATTATAAGAATGTTTTTATTAATTTTATTGCACACAATTCACCTATTGCAGAATATTAACAAAAATATATTTTAATAATTTTTGGTAAAACTATATTTTGTAAAAATCCGCTTGTAGCATATTCTTTACATTTTAATAATTTTTTGATAAAATTTATTTTGTACCTAATCTGCTTGTAGCGGATTTTTTCAAAAATAAATATTATTTTTGTTGTGTATATGTAATTCGCTCCTGCTGAATCCTTTATCCGTGGCCATGTCAAAAATCATTTCCATTGAAACACTATATTTTTGTAATTTTATCATTCAAAATTCATATCAAAAAATTGACCCGGATACTAATTCTACCAATTCTTCAGTTCTCTACAAAAATACTAACTCTACCGGTTAGGCAATTATATAAATAGCAGTATTTATCAGTAAATACGCGTCTCATCACATGTTCTACCTGCAGGGATTGGGCATGAAGTATGAATAAAAATAGGTAGAAGAATACGGAGACATAGCCATAAGATATGGCATCTCAGCCATATTATCCCTTAACTATGTGTTGGAGATTTGATCATCATCATATAAATGGAGCGCATTTTGTGGCCAATAATTTGTCTATTTGAGAGAGCTCCTGATAAGGGGATTGCCATACTATTGATAGTGAATATCTTGATTTCGATAAAAGAGAAATAAAAAAAAAAAAGCCACGGGGATGTACAAAATAGGGCAATATCTTTCATTTGTCTCTCTTCTAAAGTAGGTTTTGGATAAGGAAAAAGAAAAAAAGGTTGCAATAGGCAATAGCATATGAAGGAACATGTCAGCTGGATTAGCGGTGAAGTATGGGTTTGCCCACTTTTGGTGTCTTAAGCTTGTCGTTTGCCTTTCTTAGAAGATGCATCCCTGGCAGTCTCGCTGTCCATGGAAGAGTCCCAACTGGGAATGGGAGAGACAGATTCTTTCTGGGATAAAAACAATCTTTGACTATCTGTCCCTATTTCTAGGATTTTCAGTTTAACTTAATATATTAACCAATTACCTATTTATTTATCCATTAATTTGACAAACCAAAACATGTACACACGTGCCCAAAGGTTGTTGGTTCAGATTGGATAAACTAAGAAGGCTTAAATTCAATTCTCATTATTAGAATATATCTTTCAATCAGTAAGACGATGTGAAATTACTATGACAAGTTTTTACTGAGATTTTGAACCATATTCTAAACTAATTTTCTCTGCACTAGAATAAAATAACCTCCCCTTTACCAAAAAAAAAAAAATAGTAAAGTACATTCACACTTGCACCGTCATATCACTACCGACACGACAAAAGGGTTTCGATTAATCTGAGATTGCTTCCTTCTTTTTTTTTTTTCTCTCTTTAATTTCTGTCTTTAGCAAAAAGTTTATAATTTCTTTGTGGGAACGAAAGGAAAACGATACTGAATAAAATAATGAAATTCAAATTTTAAGCTAAAAAGCCATTCTGTCTTGCCTATAGCTTTCTTTCTCTCTTTGCAGGACAGTGACATAAGCCGCATAATTTGGCATATTTTCTGTCTAATTAAATTGAATGAAGCACCATTAATGGCGGGCAAAAGCTCTTCGTGTAGGTGAGTGGTGGGGACTCGTATCTAAGTTTGTTACCAAACCTTGGTATGCTCATTACTATTGCACATTTGAATATTCAATATTCCATTGTTCATTTCTTTATATGTCATGTGATATTCACCGAACTCTTTTTCTTTTTGCATAAAAACCTAGTTTGAGCACGGAGCAGCGATCGGATTAACAATTATGAAAAGGACAATAATGGATGGAACAAGAGAGTACAGAAAACCTAGTTCTTGCGCCTTTAAGTCCCTATTAGTTAGGGGTCCTGTTCTCTAAACTTGCTGCGCGGCGCGGTTTGAGATTTTGGGGTATGTCATCCTCTAAAGATATATTCAAGTTATTTTTAACAAGATGAAAACTCTAAATAAATTTCATATTGACTAATATTATTATCAACAAATTAATTTTTCAAAATTAAAAATTCTTTCTGTGGCCCCTTATCTTTCATAGAAAAGGAGACATTATATATATATTTTTCTGTTAACTTGTCATTTTAACTCTTAACAAAATTTACATCACCTGTTAAATGGATGATGTGGTTTAGTCAAGTTTCATGCTAGCCTTAAATGATGGTGCCAGCATTTTAGCTTGTCATGTGTGAAAATGAAGAAAGAATTAGAGAATGAGAAAGATCGTAACATCCTAATAATTATTCCCATATGTTTAAGTCATGGCGGAATTTATTATTGAATTGTTACGCTTTGACGTCATGATTTTGCAGTTTCAAGATATAATATAGGTAGAACAATAACGATAATAATTTTTATTTGTATTTAAAAAATCAAACTAGAAGCCTAACGCATACATAATTATATGTAATACTATTTTATAGCGGAACTAGCTAAGTAATAATAAACACATTCATTCAATCAAAAGTCTATAATAGTATATTGCAATAACAGGTAATTAACTCCAACACATATGCAGCTACAATATAAATAGTATGAGCAATAATAAACCTCCAGCTAACAATAGTCCATCACCAATAAACCAAAAACATCGAATAATCGAATAGATAATCAACTAAAGTATCATAAGTGAAATTAAACCCCATCTATTCTTCATACGTACTCTTCCTAAGAACCTCACTAGCCTTCCACATCTAGAGATGACACGAAAAGGGAAAGGGGTGAGAACTCTAAGTTTTGAGGTAAGGATAAATGCACACGTCAATTAGTGTCATCGAAATCATCTCTAGCCACCTTGTTTATTCTTGAAAAATATGAACATACATTAAAATCCAATTAATAAGTTCCAAAGATCTTTACTCGAGGTAGACGTGTCTTTTAATATGATCTTTCCTATTGTGGATGCACTTCCTAAATTTACATGAATACATGACAATATAGTTAATATCTATATACACAAAATTCACGGACAGTCACATAAGGGACTTAGTCTAGTCTTTTCTTAATACATCTATTTCTTTATACATCCAATTTATCCAATCAGGGGTAATGAGCTAATACCAGAAGTCGATCATCATTGACAAATCCAGTGTGATAAACAAGGTGCTAAAACGTGGGAATCACCTCTCTTTATAGAGGATTATTTCCAAATCAGTGGGATTTACATCCATTAATCTTTCATATACATATATATTGACATTAGACAAATCACCAACATTTAATATGCATATAATCATTAACTCAATAGTCCAGGCACAACATCTCATTATAATGCATTTATAGCATAAAAAAAAAAACCAAGCTTGCATAATATGTTAAAGAGAACTCAAATAAAAGTTCATCGTCCAACTTAGTAAGGCAAGATTATATATATAATTCTCAAAGTAACTTTTGTAAATAAATAATGAATGAAATAATAACTACTAGATTGTAACGGAATGTACGATACTCCAAAGAAAGGATAAATAAATTAATTAATTAAACTACATAACACTAACGCTAAATTGAATGCAAGGAATGTTAGCGTAAAAAAAAAAACAATGCACAACTAAACCCTTAAAATAAAAATCCAAATAAAATATACATTTGTAGGTTGAAGATGCAAAATGTATCATGGTTTAAAAAGATCGATCATCGCGGAAGCTAAAGTGTTTAAAAGTTAGATCGCAACTTCGGCCAGTCACAAAATAACGGGACTGATTGGAGTTTTGATCACATGCGAGTAATCAAGAAAATTTTCAATAAAACAATAAAAAGGGATAGACATACCCAGGCATTTAGGGACTTAAATAGATGGTATCAATCAATTGAAAGACAAAGGTCAATAAGGAAAATGAAAGTTGCACAAAAACCCTTACTTGATTTGAGGATTAACTGGAATTAAAACTCCTAAGATTTGTTGAAACGGAAAAGGGGCAAAATCCTCCTCTATGCTTGGGTGCCAGCTGCTTCAAGAGAAGGAAATGGGGATGAATCTTGTTCCTCCAAAAGTGACAATGATTTGTGATAAGAGATTTCAAAGGATTAAAGAGATGAAGTGAAGAGAAATTTTATGGAGGGAAAGGGTGTGTCACCATATGCTCTACTAGGGTTTAGTGATGGGAGTTAACAATAAAAGTGAGAAAAATGTGGGTAGTGGATAGTGGAACTGTTTTTACTTTTAGGGATAGAGATAGTGGACCATTCCTTCCCTACTAATTACAGATAACTTCTTTTAAATAAATAAAAAGATTTCATCATATCTTATCTGATAATAATAATAATAATAATAATAATTATAATAATAATAATATTCCCTTAATACATATTATATATTTTATATTGGCTAAATTCCATTATTCCTATGCTATCTACATTGGACCAAATATTATTCTAACACATCAATTAATTCCACATACACAACTTAAAGGAACTAAGGATTAAATAAATTGGGGTCTTACAAAGATCATTGTACGAGGATGCATAAGTGCTAATAATGAAGATCAAAATGGGTTTGTTTTGATGATAGTGTGGAATTTAACAGAGTCAAATCAATAATTTAACGGCCCATTTGTGTTTCTTTATTAAATATTGGAATCATGAAATAATAGAACAACTAGGTGTCCGTTTTGGTGAAAGTGAGAGAACATAGGGGACTTTTCAATCTCAAGACACTACTTTGTCCCCATAATATTAATTAGACATGATACACACACACACACACACACACACACACACATATATATATATATATATAGTGAAAATAAAAATGAAAATAAAGATCTCCTCAAAATAAGTTAGAGAGTAGGAAAGAGAAATCCTAGAAATATAAATTTATTAAATTGTCCATCATATATTATCAATATATATTATTTTTACTAAACTATCAATTATATTAGGTCCCTCAAATATACATGTGACATCAGTTAGTCCCTAAAATTTTTATGATATCAATTTAGTCTTTGAAAGTTACACATGACATCAGTTAGTCCTTGAAAGATTTTTGGCATTAATTAGTCCATGAGATCATGGGACATCACTTTAGTTTTTAAAAAATATATGTGACATCAAATGAATTCATCAAATATTTATAAAAGATGAGGGATCAAAAAGATTTCACATTCATTTTTCAAGTATCAAAATGAGGCTATATTTGTCTTTTAGGGGCTAAGCTGATGTAGAAAATCCTTCGAAGACTAAATTGAAATCATGTATATATTTCAGGCAAGTTCTTAGGTAGGGCAAACCAAGTTTGGGACCATGTGATTACTAAATCTCATCCATTAAAATTTGAATCCAATGATAGATATAAGTTATAATTAAAATATGTATTTATATTCTACCATTTATAAAAAATATTTTTATAGATGATTTGTCCATTTTACCCTTTCATTCTTTCCCTTACCTCACCCCACCACCACCCACCCTTCCTTGTAAGCTCCATGGCCGCCACCCATTTCTCTCTCTGTGCCCAAATAGTTAACCTTCCCACCAACTTGAAAATAACCTTCCAAGCTCTCCCTCATCACTGGCTCCGATGGCGGTGGCGGCAGCACATGGTGAAGGGATTGGACTATGGTAGCATAGATTGTGCTAACTTCCACCGCCCTCATGGTTCCTCCTGTACAACACGCCGCCAACACGGTGCTCTACATGTCCTGCAAGGTCGTCCATGGCGAGCTCGCCCTCGAGATCGAGGAATTCATCAGGGATTTTGTGAGCTTGCCCTTTGAGTGAGTATGTGTGCATGCCCTTCGAGTGAGAGAAGGCACAAATCCATCCACCTTCTCTGTTTCCACACTCATATCCATGGCTTCCAAGCTTGTTCTCATCATTGTCTTCATTTTTTAGTTGATTGCTTTTGGTTCGGTTGTGCCCAAAACAAAGAAGAAGCACTGATGGCAAAATAGTCATTTCATTATTTTTTTATATTATAATATTACAAGTCCCCACATGGTCCCAAACTTGGATTGTCCCACATAAGAACTTGCCTATCTTTCGAGGACTAAACTGATCTCATATGTATCTTTGAGAGACCAAATTCATAGTTTAGTTCACTATTTTTAGTCATTTACATGTATGTTATTTTGGAAACAAATTGAAAAATTTTCTATTTTCTAAGATCTAAACTAGTCTGAAATTTAGGTTCTATGCATAGTTTTAACTAAAATTATATCTCATTTAGAATATTCCTCCTTGTCTTCAATCACCAACAAGCCAGCCATCCCTCATTCCACATAATCCATGTTCTGAAATTGAAGCAGCCTAGCCAATCTAACTAGTTTAATTCGACGTAAGCTAGTTCAATTATAATGCATAAACCAAAATTTTCAACATCGGTCAAGATCGATAAAAACTATTAAACTATTTAATTGATTATCAAGTCCTATTTTAGAATGTTTGGCCATCTCTACCATGCTTCCTTATCGCTATCAAAGTGAGCTACATCCTATGAGCCAATTCGGCTCAAAGCAATAGCTCATTTAAAAGTAGGTCAATTTGACCCGACATATAAACCGCGAGTTAAATAGGTTAATCCGTTCATTGACATTCAAATAAAAAACTCCATTTTGTGGTTGTTTTTGTTGTTTTCTTCTATGTTGGCGGTATGATAGAAGATTTGAGCTTAAGAGTATGAGATATGATATTTAGAGTATGTAGACTTGTACTGGGGTTGTTGTGATTATCGATTTACAATTTTTTGGTGTGGTTTTAGAGTTTACAGGCTTTGGTTTGAAGTTTTTAAATCTTTTATTTTTAGTTTTAATGTATAAGTGAGCCAACCTATTTAAACTACCAAGTCAAGTGGGTTGAGCGGGTTGGTATTTTTTAGCTTGCTACTAAAATGAGCCAATGCTTTTATTCTATTTTAACCACAACCCGTGGTGGGCTAACCTGGGTGATCAAGGTTGGCTTGATAATTATTTGTCAAATATACCAAATCATTCAAGTAGTATTGCGGTGAATAGGTATTGTTCCACAAGGACTAATGCTATTAATCAATACTACTTCGCTAGTTTTACTTCTAATTAGACTAGAATCAAGCTAGGTGATTTGGTTTGAAGGTAGCTCTAAAGCTAAAATTAATTGTTGACTATAAAAATTAACTATTAAGAGAGCAATCAAATTATAGCATGGGTAATAACGATACCAAAAATGCTAAAAGATCAAGATTTGTGAAATTATTCTAACAGTGGAACACTTTTTGAACTTTGATTTGGGAATAGACAACTTAATGAAGCATTTTAGTTAAATTGCCTCCCAATTCCTTTCCTTTGTAAGTCAATCCTTTCTTTTCATAGCAACAAGTTGATTCCTTAACTATGCTTCTACAATAGAGAGATAAAGCACACAATTTCCAATCCATATAATTCACATAATCCCCAAACTTATTCCTAAATATTGAGAATCAAGAGGTTCATCCTAGAGCTAGTTCATACATAATTTTCCCAAATCATTCAAGAACTCAAACACAATCCATGAGAATCAAACTCATAAATCAATGACAAAGCAAGTAATGAACCTTTAAATTGTCAAAACCCCTAGTTATGAGTTTAGTTCTTCATCAAAATAAGAATAGAAAAACGAAATAATGATGAAGAGGAAGCCATGGAACCCAAAATCCTGAGTTGATGAAACCCTCCACACCACCAAAAATATGCCTTATCGGAGATTTTTCTTATTTCCGAGGAAAATTTTGTCACTATTGAAATTTTTGACAGACTTTGGCACACTTTGGAAACTATTGCTAGCGAAAATAATCCATTAGTAATCTGACTGGAAATATTCATCAATAGGAGAACATTACCGGCAAATTTTTTAGTGTTATTGGAGGATTTTTTTCCTCGATAATGCATTTTTTAAAAAAATTAAAAAATATTAGACTTCCTGGTGGATTTTTCTCCTGATAATATTAATTTAAAATTTTTAATTATATATTGCTAATGAAAAAATTTGTCGGTAACATTTTTTTAAAAAAAATTGAATTTTGATGTTTAACTTTGATGACGGAGCAACCGACAATAGTAGCGAAGGCGGGAGAGGCAAAACAGGAAAAATAAAGCTACAAAAATAATTAAAATAAAAATGCACCAAATTAGTAATTTCAATAACTCTTTTAATATCTAAAAACATAATTAGTACTTTGAAAAAAAAATTTACCTATAGCAGCATCTAACACGGAGTGGTGGCAAGCATGGTAGTGGAGGTAGCCACGGATTTGAACAAAAAAATGTAAGAAGAAAAGAATAACAAAAACAAAACCAAATCAAAAAACAAAACTGATTAAAATATAGAGGACTTCAAAACAAAGACAATGGTGGTCTCTTCACCAAAAATGGCGGCACAACTGAGGAATAATGGCTGAAAAATCACGACGAAAGAAAGATATATAGAGGGAGAGAGAAGAGAGCAATGATAGAAATGGGGAGGAGGATGGCTGGTGGATATTTAAAAGACTTCCTGGTAAATTTTTAACCCATTACTAGTAGATTTTCCACCATTAACTTAAGGCAAAACACGACATTTCACTTATACTATTATTAGTAGAAAAACCCACCGGTAATATTACAATTTTTATAGAAAAAAATTTAACCTGTACAGAAAGATTTTTTCACCAATAAGGTCAAAATTTTTAAAAATAAAACTAGCCTACTACTGGAGATTTTTTTGCCAAAAAATCTCCAGGAATTTCAACAATAGGTGCAATTTTTGAAAGTTTAAATACTAGTGGAAAAATCCACTAGTAATTTGCTATTTTTTTAAAACAAATGTTGATAAATTACCCGTGGAAAATTCTACTGGTAATGGGTTATTATTTTAAAAGGAATTCTTCATAAATTACCGATAGAAAATCCGCTAGTAATGGAAATGCTAAATTTGGCGCTACATGGTGCAAATGTTATGAAGGATTACCGTGAAAAAATCGGCTAGTAATGGTTTTCCATTTTTTCCTATTCTTTTCTTTATATCTGCTAGTAATACTAAGGGAAAATCCACTAATAAAATCCAAAGAAAATTACTCGCGTTTTTCTGGTAGTTCCAAATGTTCTTCTCTCTATGTTCCTCAGCCACCAAAAGCTCACTTCCTTCTCTTTGTTCTATCCCCCTATTGTTTGTTCTGTGTTCTATCCAAAAATCCCCATTCAATAGTCCAATAGACACGAAAGGCAAGAAAAACATGGGCCGTAGGTGCTAATGCTGGGCGTTGAGGCATTAGGAGTTAGCTAACAGCATCATGTTGATTGGACTTGGCACTAGGGTGGCAAAAGCGACTAGAGAGCTCATCTTGCAACTATTGGGCACCAGTTATGGGCGAGGCACCTGGTTCCGAAGCCTTTGCTTCCTTTTATGACTTATCCTTTGAACCTAAAAATAAAATGAAAATAATACTAAAACCAAGATAAATTTTAAAATATACTTAACCAACGACAAGACATATTGACACACTTAAAACGCTAACAAAAGACTCATTAAAGGTTGAAATTATGCAAAAAAATTGGGAGTTCTAGACTCTTAAACATGCATAAAATTATGGAACATCATGGCTCATTCTGATAGCTCTATGCATCCTCCTACCATGCATCTTACATATCCAAGTTTATTTCAAGGGATATAGCTTCATTTTTTGGCTATCCTTAGCCTACCCTTTAGGCTATACAGACACTACAAACTTATAATATTCAAAATGAAATGTTATTTATCTCAATGAATGACACCTTTGTGGATGATACTTTCCCTCTCCATGCATTACATTAGCCTTTAAAAATTGTGGATCCTTTTCCTGAGCTCATGCTACCACAACCTTCATTAGGCTTCAACGTACAACCGTCCACCCTAAAATCCCCCTAGCAACATAAGCCCATGTTTCATTCTTCACCTATATCTCCTACTAACCCTCAAAGAAGATCTTCTAGAGTTATAGGTGTCAATAAAATAAAATACAAATGGTATGGATCTATTGATCTAAGTATAAAGATAGACTAGTAACAATCCCAATGAGTTGCTAGAAGTATACTTCCTTGATACATTCTCTCCAATGACCAAGTTCACAACAATTTGATTTTTGTTATCCATTGTTGCAATTAAGGAATCAAATTTATTGCAACTTGACATAAACAATGACTTCATCAATGATGATTTGTTTGACCAACTATGGAGATTGGTTTGCAAGCTACACAAGAATATATGAGCTTTAACAAGCCTTAAGATGATGACTAGTTTTATTCTATTGCCTTAATTGAAAAAAGGTTTGTTTAGTCTAAGAGTGATTACTAACTCTTTACCTATGGTTTAGGCTCATCTTTGGATATTCTACTAGTTTATGTAGATGACCTTATTATTGCTAACCCCAATTGGACTATAATTAGCCATGTTCAACTAAATTTGCAAGGTCTATTCAAGCTCAATATGATAGGAGACTTTTTTAAGTACTTGCAATTGTGTGGTCATCCAAAGGCAATTGGTTGTCTCAATGCAAGTATGCATTATCTTTACTTTAAAATACAAGTTTCCTTTTTTTTTTTTCAATAATTAAAAGAGCTAACTCTCAAAGAGAGAAGCATAAGGTAGCAACAAGTACTTACAAGGAAGCAAAGAAGGCTAGCAAAACAAAAGAAACAGCAGGCACCACCATGACAAACAAAATGCAAGACAAACAAAATAGAAACAAATATGCAAAAACAAAAACAAGATAAGGACACAAGAAACCAAATACAAGAAAGTTATACATTGTGTGATCCTAATCTTGTGACACAACCAAGTGCTAACACAACGCCTTACCTTCATCATGCACATGCCTTATTCCTGTTGAATTTTTATGCAATTGCATAATATGGATTGTGTAGTGAAATTTTAAAATTTTACAAAACCCAAAATTGGATTCATGCGAATCGATCAATTTGACGGTAAGGATGAAGTTATGTACTTAAAATGTGCTTTACAAAACTCAATCCTCATGCTTGGACTTGGCAGCCTTCAAGGAACGACCACCCTCTACTAGTATCCACACATGAACAATCACAAATAGTTGTTGAATACTAGCTTTGTGCTATTCCAAACCATGGGTTTCGGCTTTCCTTCAATGCCGTTTTCAGTTTTGAAGCTGTGTCACACACAAATTGAAACCCTATCTCTTCTATTTATAGAGAGATGCGTGATCCTAACTAATTAGGAAAGGATATTTGGTTTAAAAACATATCTTTCAGAATTTGAAAACAAATCTTTCTAAATTTGATTCTACAATATCCAATATATTTATCATCAGATTTAAAATTTATATTATCTAATAATATAAAACAAAATCACGAATTTAATATATAGATAATATATCTCATATATGTCCATATATATTAAAATTCAAATTCTTAAACAACCCCAATCCGTTCACTAAATTCTTAGTGTGTGACCCAATAGGTTTACATTACGTTAGCAGTAGGCCCAATGTTGTTATCACGTCTACAAGTCATAAGTGGTCTATAGCAAGACTTTATACCAACCCAGTTAATAGTAAATTAAAAATCCAAATTAACTTAACTAATAGAATATGTCATAATTCTTTTGTCACACGATATCGAATTTGAAGATATGGCATGGATAATGTCATTTCTTGATCTCCAAGTAGGCTAATAAATCAAATAACACTGATGACTCATTCGGTTCATTTGAGCATGGCCATGCATTTCATAGTCTTACTTATCGAGAGGCCCAATAGATATTTCTCTCAAAAAGATGTACAAATCCCACCTTGTTTAGTCACTTTCCTATGCATAAATTATATTATATTCATCCACAATCTTTATAATTATTCGGCTAAAGATAACGTTTGATTATGTCAAAACATAGTACTCTTTATGTAGGAAACTACGTAAACTCAAGAATAAGGATTTACTAAACTACTTTGAGAATCACTTATAACATTAATTCATGCAGTGATCTTCAAATGGGTCTATCTAGTATCTTATTCTCTAACAAATACCCGTAAGATAATTTTTTATCATACACATAATTATCAATTAAATACTAGTCTTATCTCATAATATTAATGATCAACTAGGGATATATTTATTATTATATGTAACATGCAAATATAATAATAAAGAAAATACATAAAACATCTTTCATCAATGAAAATATAACTAACAATAAAGGTCCAATAAATGGCCAAGGGCACAATCACTAACAATCTCCCACTACACTAGGCTTAATCACATATGTATCTAATACCCATAGACCTAATATGCAGGTCATGCTTGCCTTGTGGAAGAGCCTTAGTTAATGATCTACAATGTTGTCATTGGTTGGTACTTTCCATATCTTCATGTCTCCTCTTTCAATGATTTCTTGAATGAGATGGTAATGCCTGAGTATGTGTTTGGATTTCTGATGAAATATAGGCTCTTTAGCCTGTGCAATAGCACCATTATCACAATAAAGATCTAGAGGGCTATGAATGCTAGGAACTACCCCTCATTCATAGATGAACTTCTTGATCCAAAAAGCCTCCTTAGCTGCATCTAATGCTACTATATACTCAGGTTCTATTATAGAATCCATGATAGTGCTTTGCTTGGAAATTTTCCAATTGATTGCACCTAACACAAACACATATCCTAACTGCAATATGAAATCATCTATGTTCTTGGAAGTCGCATTAGTGTAACCAATTACAACCAGCTCATCTTCCAAACCTCTATACACAAAGAATGCATATATCCTTAAACCTTCTCAAGTATTTAAGGATGTTCTTGATTGCTATCCAATGACTTTCACTATGATCTGATTGGTATCTACTCGTCATGCTTAACACATACGATACGTCTAGTTGGGTACAATCACAGCATACATAATGGATCCTATAGCTGAACCATAAAGGATCTTACCCATGTGGTCTTGCTCATCAAGTGTCGTTGGCCACTTAGTCTTGCTAAGGTTAATGCCATGAGACATTGGCAAGAATCCTCTTTGGAATTTTGCATGTTGAACATCTTCAACACTTTGTGAATGTAAGTACTCTGACTCAACCTATTATCCTTTTGGATCTATCTCTATAGATTTTTATTCCAAGGACGTAAGCAGCCTCGCCCAAGTCTCTTATTGAGAAATAGCTCCCAGCTAAGTCTTTATATTTTGTAATATGGGAATGTCGTTCCCAATAAGTAACATGTTATCAACATATAACACAAGCAAAACCATTGCACTCCTACTAATCTTTTTGTATACATAAGGTTCATCTTCATTCTTAATGAATCCAAATTGTTTGACTGCTTTATCAAAATGAAGATTGCAACTTCGAGAAGCTTGCTTCAATCCATAAATGGATTTTTAAAGCTTACAAAACTTTCCAAAATTCTCATGAACAAAACCTTCAGGTTGTGTCATGTACACATACTCAAGTATGTTTCTATTAAGAAATGTCATTTTAACATCCATTTGCCATATCTCATAATCATCATATGCAGCAATGGCAATGAGAATTCTTATGGCTTTGAGCATTGCAACTAGTGAAAAAGTTTCATCATAGTCTATACTATGAATCTATTTGAAACCTCTTACAACAAGTCTTGCATTGAAGGCATGCACTCTCCATGTTCAGTTTTCTTCTTGAAAACCCACTTGCACCCAATGATTTTAATCCCTTTAGGTGTGTCAACCAAGTTCCAAACTTGATTGTCATATATAGACTACATTTCATATTTCATGGCATCTTGCCACTTATCAAAATCTGGACTTGATACACTTCCTGAAATGTAGTAGGCTCATCTTGATCCATGAGTAATACATCACAACTGTCTATCACGAGAAACCCATATCTCTTGACTCACGTCATGTCCTATTAGATCTACATGGAGTTTGTGTTTGAATAGTTCCACGTGGTTTGTGGGTCTTATTGAAGTTCCATTGGCGGTTCCATGTTCCCTTGTGGTTGTCGCGATATTCTTTGAGACTTACTTGCTCCAATAGATTCTTTTAGAAATGAATTCTCTTTCCAAAAAGACATCATTTCAAGTAACAAACATGTTCTTAGAGGGATTATAAAAGTAATATCCTTTAGTTTCTTTATGATAACCCACAAAGAAACATTTGTTAGATTTGGCTACTAATTTATCTAAAAATTATCATTTCACATAAGCTTCACAACCCCAAATCTTGAGAAAAGACAAACTAGGTGTTTTTCCAGTCCACATCTCATATGGTGTCTTTTCACCTACTTTGGATAGAACCTGATTCAAAGTAAAAGTTGCAGTTTCTAAGGCATAAACCCAAAAGGATAAAGGAAGGTCTACCTGACTCATCATATAGCAAACCATATCTAATAGGGTTTGATTTCTCCTTTAGATACACCATTCCACTATAGTGTTCCTGTGGAGTTAATTGTGAGACAATTCCATAATTTCTAAGATAATCTTCAAACTCTCGGCTCAAGTATTCACTACCTCGATCAGATCAAGTGTCTTATAATTTTGCTAAGTTGATTTTGTACCTCATTTTGAAAGGTCTTGAACATTTCGAATGACTCATGTTTATGTTTCATTAGAAAGACATAGCCATATCTGGTGAAATCATTAGTGAATGTAATGAATTATTGAAATCATCCCTTGGCTTGAATACTTAATAGACAACATACATCGGTATGTATTAGGCTCAATAAGTTAGTAGCCCTTGTACCGTGTTGGTAAAGGATATCAAAGATAATGTTTGATTATGTCAAAACATAATACTCTTTATGTAGGAAAATGTATAAACTCAAGTATAAGGATTTCCTGGCATAACTACTTTGAGAATGACTTAGGACATTAATCTAGGGATCTCATAACGGGTCTATCTAGTATCTTGTTCTCTAAAAAATACCCATAAACTTAATTTTGTACTATACACATAATTATCTAATAATTATTAATTAAGCTTATACTAGTGTTATATCATAATATTAATGATCAACTAGGGATATATTTGTTATTATATGTAACATGCAAATATAATAATAAAGGAAATGAATAAAATATTTTTCATCAATGAAAATATAACTAACAATAAAGGTCCAACAAATGGCCTAGGTCACAATCACTAATAATTGCCACCAAGGTTAAGCTTCCAATTCAGCATCCTCTTCTAGCTATGCCCTTCGATTATAACCTTCCTCTTATACTTATCCTTAGCTGAGGACACCGAAAGGTCTTCTTCTTTTCTTCTTCATTTTAGAAGTTCTCTTCTTATCAACCCCAATCAAAATCACATCTTTCGCAAAGTAAGGAAAGAGGTCCACAAGAAGATTATCCCCTATATCAATATCAAAGGTGATGGGATCCTTCTCATCAAGAAGAGAACTCAACACATCAACCTGGGTCTCACTACCAAGAAGAGTCAATGTATTGGGTTGAGAAGCACAAGTCTCATAAGCGTGCCCCATGGGAGGTAAATGAGGAAGACTAGTAAGACCAAAATGATAAGCATCAAGCTTAGAAAGCCTAGCATTAGTAGGTCTATTAGCTTTTAGGAACTCACTTAAGGTAGGAATGTGAAAGGGCTCATCAAGGGTGATCACTTCATCCAATGGCCTAAACAAACCAAACCAATTCTCATCCAAACCAAAAATTGAGTAAAACACATCGGATGCATTAGCTTGGCTCAACTTCTCAAAGTGACCCAATCCTAGACCGTCAAAGGCAAACTCAAATAGGATCTAGGAGAATCCTTTTGAATCACATGAGGCACAGCCCTAGGAACCCAACACATTAGTTCTGCCACTTATTCGGCTCAAGCCCAAATCGCCACCTCGATCTTACCAACCTTAACCAACACCAGGTCACATGGGCATTCATTGTTGAAATCTTTAGAGGGGCTACACCCACCATCATCGCTGCCACCAAGGTTGAAACCATCTTCTCGCTTATGTTGCAACATAGGTCCAAGGGTGGAAAAGGCTATATTGAACATTCATGTACCCAAACTCAAAGGACACACCACCAACACATAGAAAAATGGACTCAGCAATAAAGGCCCTTCTACTTGTCTCAACTAGCACCCTAGCCAACAAGTCCTTCCTAGAAGTAGAACCTTTGTCAAGATGATAGACAAAACCTTGGAGGCTAGCCACCGCACAAAGGTTCACAAACAATAAAGTATTGGGGGAGGGACAACACAGAGCTCCAACCAAACATGCCTTGAGAAATATTCTTCCTCATGATCCCACCTTCATCTTGCCATGGAATTACTCTTTATCTTAATACTACTAATAGAGAATAATTGAAAGATCATTCTATGGAGCCAAGGCTTCTTGGGAGAATGATGTATCTTTCCATATCTAGGCTCGAAATCATACATGTTATATGACCAAGTTAAGTCAATACATGTCTCATCTTCATATGCCTCACTACCTCCAAGCTCTTTACTACTCAGGTGCCTCAGCCTTAGGTTAGGGAAATGCCCTAATACAAGAACATCGGTAACCAGTTATATGTTTGGAAAATGTTAGACAACAAGAAACTTTAGCAAAATTAGTTGTATCCATATGATGTGTCATAATTATAAATCTTTAGTTGAATTAGTAGGTCATACTATTTTAGTCCATCCAACAATTACCATGATAACTATCAAAGATTTTATTTATATTTTTCTAGATGAGTAGTATTACTCTATTTGTTTTTCTTGGTGATTCCATAATATCTCAAAAATCCAATGAACAACCATTTGAACCTCCTTAATAAAACATGAGTTTAGGGCATTGGCAACCTGGCCTTGAAATCTCTCAGCTTACAACTCTCTTGAAGAATTTTGAAGTTGAGGTTGGTCCTACTATGACAAGCCAGTTGCCATCCACCTTTGTACTAATCCCACTTCTTTTAAGGAACCCAAATTAAACATGTAGAAATTTATCATTTGGGAAAGAGTTGCTTTTGGTCATGTGACTTATCATCAACTAGACGATATATTGGCTAAACCAATAACAACAATTCAATTCTGGGGACCTATATCCAAGTTAAGTGTCATGCATGAACATATGCTTTCCAACTTGGGCAAGCATATTAGGATATAACTTATAATAGTCAGTTAAGTTAGTTACAATTTGTTAGTGCATTAAGTTATCCACAACATGTATATATAGGTTCTTTAAACTCCTTCAACTGATTTAGTTCACTTCCATCTTCTTAATGTAATACAAATGAAGATACACAGTACAACAAAACAATAAATAAGCACTTTATTTTTTTCCAATCAAAGAAAAATAATGATTTTCCTCTTTGTATATAACCAAGCCCTAAAAGAGTTATCATTATATTCTTTTGTTTTGTGCTACTATTTTTTTTTATAATTCAAAGATAAGATCGCTTGACTCCAACAAGGGAAGCAAAATGGTATATTCTCATATAAAAATACCCAAAGGACCTAAACAAAAATGGACAATATCAAGGTATATCATTCAAATACCACTTCACCACCTATACAAAATTATAGATGCTGGAGATTATGAAGACTCCAACAAGTTGTAGAAAATTGAGGCAAGGACAACCAGCATGGATACGATAGGACAATCAAACCATCCATGAAGCTTAAATATCCACCAATCTGTCAACTGAAAAGACTTGGTCCTTTAAGACGGACCAAGAAGTCACAACTATGCTTCGTTATCAAATAAAGAACAGCAACAACAAGTTATATGCATCAGCCTTAATAAAAAAAAACACATCAAAACTAGTAGGATAGTGTCACCATCACTGTACATAAAAACCCAAGAAGCAATACTATCTAGAATAGAATGGCATACATAACAGCCACACCCAAGAATCATACCACCTGTATAGTCACTCACTAGTTTTTCGCTCAAACTAACAAAGTGATGCACACAATTAACAACCGCCCTCGTATCTCACACTTCTCCCCTCATAGAAAAGTAGCTCATTGTGCATCACTCCTTTCACCACCTCCACAACACAAATCCAAACTGCAAAACAATAAAAAATGAACATTAAACCTGCCAAGTTCATAAAAGGCCAAGGTTGTGAGAGAGCAATTAGACCTCACAAGTGTATCTCTCTCATAAGTATTATTTTCACCTTCTAAATCTCACAAAAACTCCCCTTCATCTCTAAATAACCTCACTATGTTTTACTCTACAAACCATCCACTTCCATTGTCACCTTATACACTCCTAAAAAACACACAGAAGAGCACATGTCACAAATTTTTTATGTCCTTCCCCATCAAATAGAAGGACACCTAAGAAAACCTAGAAAACTTCATACACCGTAGTAATTCATAGCTCTAAATTCAACCAGGATCGACATCTATGCATGAGGTTAAATAAAAATTTATTCCAATTAATCTGCTCATTTTGGAAAACAATTCTATTCCTCTCTTCCCATATCGAAATTAACATGGCATAAAAACAAATATTTCAACCCTTTAACTCCCTACCCATGAAATCAACATTTTTTCACATTTCAAAATTTATTATAGGATCACCAATCATCACCCATTTAATACCCCACCAATTACAGTAAAAGGATCAAATTTTCCAAGAAAATTCACAAGTGAAAAACAAATACGACAGTGTCTCGTCAAAGATTTTACAAAAAAACACCTAGAGTCACCGCTAAAGATGTATAATCATGACAATCGATGTTTGATATTAACTTTACCAAGGATAACAAACAAAACAAAAAGTTTCGCTCTGAGCATACCTAAGCCAAACACTGTATACAACAGGATCAACTTGAGAAGCAAGATATTTTTCTTGAAAATACTTCATAACAAAGGAATGAACATTAAATCTATGGGAAGGATGCAAACTCCAAACTACACTATCAGCACATTAAATTGTAACTGTACTTGATTAATGAGGCCTTCTAGTTCAACTAACAATAATAATTCCTGCGAAGAGAATCCTTCGCCAACTCAACCTCCACTGCCAATTTGCACTAACCCATATACCATACTCTGCTATGAGCATTTCCTTTTGTAAAGAAATTTGGTAAAGTCTCGAGAAAAGAATCATCAACTTGTTATTACCAACCCAAACATCCTCCCAAAACCACAACCTACTTCCATCCCTAACAGCTTTCTTAAGACCTAATGAGGTTATAGAATGGATTGTACCATCAAGCCCATTTACTCTCTAATAGCTCCCCACAAACCTCCTTTTGGTAGACTTTGTTGGTAAGCTATTGTTTTTTACCCATCCAAATTATGGTATGCACAAATAACTCATTTCCAAAAGGAATCTTTTCCCAATGAAAACCTCCACCACCACTTGAATAGTAAGGCCACATTCCTTATCACTAGATCACTAACCCCAAGCCCACCACATTTTATATGCTTCTGAATTACATCCCACTTAACTAGCGGAATAGTAGATTTACACCCTTTTTGGCCCTAACCCATACACCACACTCTGCTATGAGCATTTCCTTTTGTAAAGAAATTTGGTAAAGTCTGGGAAAAGAATCATCAACTTGTTATTACCAACCCAAACATCCTCTCAAAACCACGACCTACTTCCATCCCTAACAACTTTCTTAAGACCTAATGAGGTTATAGAATGATTGTACCATCAAGCCCATTTACTCTAATAGCTCCCACAAACCTCCTTTTGGTAGACTTTGGGTAAACTATTGTTTTTGACCCATCCAAATTATGGCATGCACAAATAACTCATTTCCATAAGGAATCTTTTCCCAATGAAAACCTCCACCACCACTTGAATAGTAAGGCCACATTCCTTATCACCAGATCACTAACCCCAAGCCCACCACATTTTATATGCTTCTAAATTACATCCCACTTAACTAGTGGAATAGTAGATTTACACCCTTTTTGGCCCTAAAAAAACTTACATTGAAGGAAGATAATTTTCCTGGCAATCACTTTTGGTATTTTAAAAATCCCTAGGTAGTACATGGAAGGTTGTTCAAAATAACTTTGATTAGTACCAATTTTCTGCCCTTGAAAGCATATTACATTTCTATCCACTCAATTTTTTCTTACCTTTTCAATGATTGGGGCCCAAATAGCCTCACAACTAGGGTTAGCCCCAAACGGGATGCCCAAGTATTTAATTAGGAGGGAAACCACTTGACAGTTTAACATTGAACAAACTTCTACCAGTGTGCCTTCACAATTTAAAGGAACAATGATAGATTTACTATAATTAATGGACAGACCAAACATAACCCCAAAACGTCCAAAACCCTCCTAAAGTTAAGGAGCACCTCCTTTTCCAGGAGCAAAAAGATGTGTATCGTCTACAAATTGTAGATGTGACACTAAGACATTTTGATTGCCTACTCTAACCCCCTTAATCATACCAATCTCAACAACTCTAGACAGGAGTCTATTGAGGACATCAATTAACACAAAAAGGAATGAGGAAAATGGGTCCTTTTGTCTAAGACCCCTCTCCATCTTAAATGGTTTTGTTGGACAACCATTTACCATTATTGACATTTCTGCGAGGAAATACAACTCCAAATCTAACTTCGCCACACATTACCAAACCCCACTTTCTTTAAGACCTGATCAACAAAGATCCACCTAAACGAGTCATATGCTTTTCGAAAGTCCAGTTTGAGAAGCATAGCTTTCTTTTGCGCTTACGCAACTAGTGGACAACTTCATTTGCTACCAAAACTCTATTTACAATCTATCTACCATGGACAAAACTGATTGAGATTCACCTTAATCCATCCATGACACTTCTTATCCTATTAGCCATCATTTTTTAAATTACCTTATAAACACAGCCAATCATACTAATTGACCTGTAGTCTTTCACCTCATTTCACTCACACTACTTTGGGATAAAGGTCACCCATGTCATGTTAGTCTTCCTAGGCATAACTCCGTAGAAAAATCCTAGACATATTTCAAAAGATCCTTTTCCACATATTTCCACTAAAACCATCCGGCCTTGGGCCCTAGAAGATTCAAAATTCCAACAGCCCTCTTAATTTCCTCAATTGTAGGGATGCATTCAAGATTTTTAGCATCTTCCATGAAGATTTTCTTTAATGGTTGGCCTCTCTACCTGGCGGTAGAGCTTTCTAAAATAATTCCTCACCTCCTCTTTGATAGCTCTTGGAGACCTAAACACTCTCCTTCCCCTCCTGACTCAACCATCAATTTCTTCCTGTGCCTAATTGACACAATGGAAGGAAAGTATCTTGTGTTTCTATCTTTTCCTTTCAACACCCTATCCCTCAAAAGTTGTCACCAATAAGAGTCACTCCTATCACACCATATTTGTACCTGAGCTTTTAAAGCATGGAACCTAGTCAGGACAAACCTCCTCATCCACCTCTTCCTCTAATTTTCTAGAACAGTCTCTAACTGCTCTTCAAACTGTTTAATTCTAAACTCAAAATTCCCAAACACTTCCTTACTCCATTTTTGTAAAAGACCTTTTAGAGATTAAAGTTTTTGCATTAAACCTAGTTCTCCACAGTTGTCCTACTCCTTTCCAATGAACTTAAGGAAACCAAGGTGTGAGAACTACAAATCTAAACTCCTAAAAGGTTTTGGTCCCCAATTTATAGACTCAGCTTAACCAACAAAGGTACATGGTCAGACAAAGAACAATTTGACCCTGATAGCCTAAGATTTTTCAGAGTTTAAGACCAAAAAGAATCAACAAGAACTTTATCAATCCTACTGAAACCCCCTCTCCTCCAAGTACCAATTAGAGGTAGCTCAATGAAACCCATTTCATCAGTCCATTCCAAAAATTGTTCCATATTCCTAGACATACCTGAATAGCCCTTTCTTTCCCTGGACTTCTAATTTCATTAAAATCCCCCATTAACATTAGAGGAACAACAATTCTAGCCTTGACCTTAGACAATTGCTGCCATAATCTAATTTTACTTTCACTGTCATGAAAGCCATAGACCACCCCTATAGCCATCTACTTATTAAGGTCCCTAATCAGGCCTTTGACACAAAACCATCTATCCCTCTTCATGACCGACATATCTGATAAAAAATTTGAATCCCACATGCATAAAATACCTCCACTCCTCCCCTGTATCAATAGCCCAACTTACATCATTTGAATCCCACATACCTCTAACCTCAAAATCATACTAACCTGATTTCATAGTTTCTATCAAGCCTACAAATATAGCTTTTAAATCCCTAAAAAATTTTTGAACCACACCTCTTAAGTTCCAACAAACAATTTTCATTTTTTCTGAGAGATTTCACCTTTTTTTTACCTTTTTGCTTTATCTTCCTCTTTTGGGCTTCTTTTTTTTTTTCTAGATCTTCTACCACTCCTGAGTCTCCATTATCACGATCATCCATAATGGCTTGTACCACTGCATCTTCATGGCTGGATGAAAGGCCTATTTTTTTCCCAACAACCCATGATTGAACAGCCACCTCATGAGGAGAATTAATCTCCATCTCCAAATCTAAATCAACATTACTATCAGCAACCATCTTGATCCCTCCATCCACGTCATTGATCTCTTCCATGACTGAGATTTGATTTTTGATATGGTCACCAAGCTGGAAGTGAATCTGTACAAAACTTGGCGAACCATTCATGTAGATGGTGTTATCCAAGTCATTAAAACCCAGAGGTTTCGAACAAGTACAACATGTAGAAAAAACAACTCCATCTTGAGAAAGAGGCCCATTTGTATAAGGCCCAACTTCAACCACACTTGTTGCCTTGGGATTTTTGTTTTTCAAGCCCAAACTGCTAATGACCTCATCAGTCCACCGATCATCCTCCAACGTTATTGTCCTTAACCCTACCTTACTTTCCAACTCAATGTTTTTAGTCGGTTCATGTACCCCAATGACGTTAGGCAACTTATGAACTTCATTATTGGCCATAGTTGGTCTCAAAGACCCATTAATATCCTCCACATCATTTTCCAATGCCTCATATTGATTGTCATGTTCTTCCCCTCAGAAGTAGAGCTTGGCGTATTATCTTCCCCATCTTCATTTGACATTTGTAAACCATCACCATACTTCTGTACTTGAGCAACAACTCTAGGAGCCCAAACACTGAAATCCTTGCTTGATTCTTTGATGAAAATATGAAACTCAACACCATTAACTGAGACACACATTTCCTTGAATAAAAGCAAATTGTGAAGTATATCTAACAATATTTTTGCAGAAGAAAATGATAATCCTTTTGAGGTTTGGTAGTCAAAGCATACTACAAAGACAAATATTTCTCCAATCTTCCCCAAATTTTCTAATGACCAAGCATGTGGAGGAATACCAAAACACTCAATCCACACCCTTCTAAGTTTGCTTACTTCTGCAATGGACCATTTTCGAACTTCATAAAAGTATTCTTCTAGTAAGCTAGTGTTATTGTAAATGATATCCTCCACTTCTTTTGAATCAAATGCAATCAAAACTTTGTGTGAGTCCAATTCCCTTACACTTTCAACAAATGGGAACGTTGATCGTAAAAAATCTGACATGGAACTAATTTCAATTAGATACAATGATTCACCTATCACACATCTTTCCAGTAGAGGCAACATCTCCTGGTTGGTATTGCCATGGACACTTTTCGAAGTTCCAATGTTATTAACACTCCCACCCTCATTGTTCACTTTTCTTGCTTCTCTAACCTTCTCCTTTACTTCTTGGTATTCACGGTTGAAAAGAGCATCTTGATAAGATCTTCCATTCTCCACTCCTTTACCATAAATTCCAGCATGGTTTGAGTTTACTTGTTGCTTAGCATGTCTAACTCGTGCACCTACTATTCCAGCTCCCCC
Source organism: Dalbergia oliveri (assembly GCA_030441495.1). Lineage (NCBI taxonomy): Eukaryota > Viridiplantae > Streptophyta > Magnoliopsida > Fabales > Fabaceae > Dalbergia > Dalbergia oliveri. The sequence goes on along the minus strand of JAMLFY010000005.1, from coordinate 14,726,406 downwards.
TTCATTACCTCTGTTATTTTCTCTCAATTGGTTTCTCCTAAATTCAGTCATAGAAGCACTAACTTTACATCCTCTTATTTCCACCCTGTGCATATCTTATCGCTACATGAGCTTCCTCAATGCTGGCATATCTGACAAATGCAAAAGGATTTTGCACTCCTTTCCTTCTTTTCCATGAAATAAAAATATCAATAACCCTTCCAACATGAATAAATAGTTGCCACAACCATGATTTTGACATTGAAGGGGGCAAGTTGCCACAAACACTGTAAAAAACATGCTCCAACCTCTGCCAAACCATGTCCATTTGCTGGTATGGTTGTTGTACATTTATTCTCGCGTCTCTATAGGTTGCATTTCCTCTTCCTTGCAATCTGAAAGTAGAATCCTCAAGTCTCCTTTGACCCACCCTCTTCCACTCCCATGCTCTCCCTCACACTCTTGCTCTCTCCATCACTTTTTTCGTACAAATTCTGAAGACCAATCCCAAAATCTTGGAAACCAAGAAATAAAAATCTAGCGTTGAAACCAGATATGAACTATAGCAACTCAAAACAAAAGGACAGAGAGAAGATGACTTGAGATTAGATTGGAGAAGACAACTTGAACTCATATGGGGATTGCGAACAAGAAAAGGAGGCCTGCTCTAAACCACCATGTCGGGATAAACGAATACGAAGATTGGGAGGATTTCTGATTTGTTGTCATTGTTAAATATGAAGTTTGATTTCTGATTTGTGCTTAATCTGAAGTTGGATTTCTGATTCTTTGTTGTATTTGAATTTAGATTTGAATTTGATCTGAAGTTGGATTTCACGACGCTCTCCAAGAAGCGATTCTATGGACATTGACGCATCCGAATATGTTAACTTCAATAACAATTTAAATATTTACTCGGAAAGATTTGATTATTTCAAAATGAGAGCAAGGACGGATAAAAATTTAAAATAATAAAAAAGGAAAAACTTTGATAATAAATTTAAAAAAATCAGAAATAAAAGTATAAATATAGTAATTAAGAAAAACTTTGGGTTTAGGTCACAAGATCATTTTTAGGAATATATAAAATTGAATATTCGCGACCATTTTTAATTGATTGGTTACTTTATCCTATTCTTTAACTTGATCTCACATTCAAGAGATTTGATGCTATCACTTGATACACGTCATAGAAAAGCAACAATCGCAGTATCTTGAAAGATCAAATTCCTAGGCAGATCGTAGTTATTTAATTACTTAATTAGACGCCCAATCTTAATAGCCGAAAATAATTGAACCATCAAAGAAATGCTCCAAGAAAAAAAAAAAAAGTATGGCTGCCTGAATTGAAAAGAAGTACACATAGGCCTAGGAATTAAAGTTGGAATCTCAGTATAGGAAAGTATCAACATTTGCTTCCATGAGAAGCAATTAAGCTCAAGTATCCTCATCTTTAGTTGAGCTGGAATATTTTGCTTTAGTTGGGACCAGCCTTTCTTGTAAAGGATATTTAAAGACATCACTTAGATTTTAGCCTCGTGATAGAGAATATCTTTCATTTTGTCAACACTTAGATTTTAGACATTTTTGTGCATATATATATATACATATGCTCACGAGCCTTGATACCATTATCTCAATATCTCTGCATATATATGGATTATAAATTCCATGTGCCTTCTCTAGAATGGAGGCTGAAGTTCCATTACCTAATCTTAACCGTCCTGAATTGTGCTCTGAGATAATGAATTGGTGTTCAACAAAATACTAACGCCAAATTCAGAAAACGCTAACGTCATATGCGATACCGCATCATACGCATCTCGTCGTATCGGTTAAATATGCAATATCCACTCAAGTGAATGGGAAATGTTATTTTAATCATCCACATTTTGGATATCATATCAATACCTAATCTATCATCCTTAAATTTTGTGTGGATCCTACTTAAAAATATAAATTTTGATTTTCACCTTCAGATTTGATTGGGTGTTTATGAACACTTATTTTTTGGGTGTTGAAATAACACCACCCTAAAGTGGATGTGTTCTTTGCCCTCGAACTAGAGGACTACACTTGTTTAATTAGTACACGCTTTTCTTGTGCAAATGGGGCTCACATGCTAGTGCACCCCAGCAATGCTATAACAGTGGGAATTCAAGTATTCAAAAGCATCCACAGTCCTTGTTCAACATAACCCTCTTTTTTTGTTTTGTCTAGGTTGCAGACAAGGCATGTTTCATCCCTATCTTTTTTTTTCATTTTCGTGACATTGCATCCTCTCCAGTTTTTCCTGTCAACCATCCCTCTCTAGTTTGAATAATACAGACACTAGACAAGCGCACATCTACTGTAGGAAAGGCCCAATAGACCACTTTGATGGCTCAATAAAGGTGGTTCTTATGGAAGACCCAAAAAAACCCTTACTATGATAGCTTGATTATAATTAGAGAAACGAGTCTTGTTTCCGGAATAAAGGAACAGTGCATGCATGGTAATTAGTCCAATTTTAAATTTTAGATATTAAAATAACTCATTACGTAATTTTTAGTGATCAAAATGAACATTGACTCTTACCACTAACTTCTACTTTAAATTCTCTCTCATTATTTTATTTTCTATCAATTTAGCAAATTAAAAAAATTTATGGAAATAATAAACACTAATTCAAACAAGTTTTAAATTTATCCAAAAATATTATTACCGTTCATATATATGTATGTATGATAGCGTATAAGTAATCATAAAAGTGCACATAGCACTAACATATGATAAATGAGAAATTTAACTGCCTAAGAAATGATGCGGTATATTATTCAATATTCAAATATGATGATTTCAAATTTAAGCGTCTTAGAAATGAGGTGATAGATTGTTGCAAGTTAGACATCAGAGGCTAAGGTACATGATCGACTTTCCATTTGTACATCATCATGATTTGTGTTTGATTTTCAAATATCACTAATTGGTAGGTACGTTTTAAATATTTCTATTCTATAAGCATTTGATGAGTCCATAAATATGTTTTGACCTTGGACTAGAATGAGTCTTTTCCTCAACCTAAAATTTTTGTAACCGGAAAAAAAATAAAGATTGTTTCTAGTTAAAAATTTCTCCATGTCTAGGAAGTCAACTTATATTTATTTTTTCTTGTTTAGCAATATTATGAATCATCCCTCCTAAGAATTTAAGTTTAAAGATATATTAATAGTTTTATACTTTTTTTTTTAAGAATGGTTTTATACTTTAACGGACCATCATGCAAAGCTTCTCTAGGCTCAAAGCATGGACTACAAAGGCCCATTCTATCTTGTGCTAAGATTTAGTAACTTTTATGTAGAAGAATGGAGTATACAAGGATCCAATTCTAGAACATGTCTTGGTAGAGGTAGGGTAGGTTAATATTTAGGCAAATGGTTGAAGTTGTCTTCCCTTCTCGTAGGAGGTATATAATACTAGGGCATTAAGAGGGGAAGTCCCATTGGAGGTGTTGATTAGGGATTTGGATAGTATTATGGCTTTTGATGGGGGTGAGGTGATATTTGCCATGTGGGGATGTATAATAATTATTCCTAAGTTGTGGATGTTGGGATTTAACCCACCAAAATCCCACATTGAGAAGAAGCAAAAGCGTTGCAAGTGTTTTGGCCTATAAATATAACCTTTGATTGTTGGATTTAGATATCTTCTAAGAGTGGAAGTGATCCATATGGTTAGTTTTAGGAGTTATACATGTGGTGAAATATTTGTAAGGATGGTTTGTAACTTCAACCATTCAAAAGTTTTGAATACTGAAAGATTTTAGAACTCTTTTATAGGAGTTATGGATGTAGGTCACACAAGGATCGAACCACATTAAATATTGTATGTTTTGTCTCTTTTATGTCGTTTTTCATTTTGGGTTGTTGCCTCTAATATTATAGGGAGTTTGTTTATGATATTTCTTTTGTCTTCGCTACCCAAATAATAGAGTGGGGATGTCCAAGTTAAAGAGTCAACTAGGTGACCACCTACCAGTCCATGAGTCTTGCAACCCTTAGCTTTATTAGAAATGAAAAAGCTAAGTGAGATTGAGTTATTAACTGATCCAACTTAGTAATAGAAACTTTGATATTATGTCATGAAACAATAAACATCTAAATGAGTGAGCATATTAGATATAAAACTATTCATATATATCTGCTAATTGGAACTTTTGAAATAGATGATTTATAGTAAACAAATTTTCTCTATTTCCTTATCATGTTTTTTGGTTTGTGTCATCACTATTTTTTTATAATTTTTTTCTACATTGGCCTTTTTTTTTCTATCAAGGGGTTGCGTTGGGCCTTATAAGATGGGGTGGGAGGGACGAAAGCCTTAAAATCCTAGGAATTTTGACCAAAAAAAAAAACTCTGAGGATTTGAACCTCGATCCTTTACCTCAGGTGCATTGCACCAATCCTTAGTTGTCATTTGAGCTAGGAGTGTTCATAACCCCATACGGCCCGCACTCGACCCAAAGGTTATCTAGTCAAGTTCAAGTCTTTAAATTTAACCCGGTAAATTTTTTGAACTGGGTTCTAGTTATACTTAGGGTTGGCCCTACTTGACCCGAAATTAAATAATTCCTTTAAAGATTTTTTTTTAATAATAATTCATGAAAAGTTATAAGATTTTATAATTCAATTAGTATATATTATATAATTTAATGTTATTTTTACATTAATATGGTTTGTTTTGAAGCATATATTGTAAAATTTCTCTTAATTTTTTTTTACTTATAAAATTTTATAATTTTACTATGTATAATGTCCGAATCACCTCATATGTTATTTAAATGTTGGATTGACCTATTTTGACCTAGTGGCTAGTCATGTCATTATCGGGTTGGTCCAAAAATTGACTCTATAAAAATCGATTGAATTTGGATTTTGTCCAACTCCTTTACACACCCCTAATTTGAACTATGGCTTTCATATACTATGTTGGTCGAGTTATCATGTTTTATTTTATTTTATTTTCTTTTTTGGAAAAAGAAGATTGATATATTTATTCATTTAGCAAACCAATTATCCACAAGATAAAACATTACAAATTTAAGGATAGCCCACAGTTGGCTGAGGCACAATGGCCAAACAAAAACCAATACATGCTAAGTGACAAAATAACACTGATAACCTAATGCTAAATTACGATGAACCATTAATATTAGTGTATGTATTTAACAAAAGTAATATCAATCTTGATGAAAATTAACCAAATTAAGTACATACTATATCCATAATCTTCATTATTGAAACTTTTAGATCTTGAATTGCTTTGATCATTTGGCATACTTGAAGCATCTAGAACCTATAAAAAAAATCGTACAAATTTTAGACATATGTGGTTGTAATAAACAATATTTGGCAACAGGAACTAATATTATTATGTTGTACTTACAACGCCTGAAATTATACTTGTTTAATACAGGAACCAAGATGCAAGTCATGTTCAATTAAATGATTAGGCAAGAAAAATTATCTCAACTATTTCAAAATAAATTGCAAGCAACTTAGCATTTACTAATAGCAAGAAATGACAAGATTGATATCATGTAACAACCTGCTTTTGAAAGCAAGAAATGACTACTGCTATATCTTGTTTATTACCTGCTTCCATCAAAAAGTTGAAGCAAATGCACCCCATTATTCATCTCACCAACAGAATCAAACTCACCAAGGATATCCAACAATTTAATTACAGTATCAAATACAGGTAGACATATATATCACCTAATCATCAAAATTAAGAAAAGTATGAGATAAACAAGAAAGAAAGAAAGTAGGAGTCAGTGTCAACTATCAAGCACTTGCATTTGAACCACAAACTGCTAATACTATTAAATGTGAACTGACTCACATGCTTGCCTATAGAATGGACATAAAACTTCCCATTTTCCTCATTTCAATATCATGTTCCTTGCCAGCACAAAGGCCTTGTTGAGTTGAGTTGAGTTCGAGTTTGAATCAAATTAAACCAAACAAAAAGGAGTTCTTTTTTTATCATTTTGGTTTGAACCAAAAAAGGAGTTAGAGTGCTTTGAATATCTTCTATGGACCAAGTTTCTACCTTTGAAGATTAGACATGATGACAAAAGATTAAAGTTTCTTGGATTGATAACAAGCCATGATACTAGCCTTACCACTTACTAGTAATTCAACCAATAAATCCCACGGAGATGAACCACATGGTGTGGCACAAGGCGGCTATGTTTCCTTAACCATCTCCTCTAGTTTGAATCCTTGAAGGAATGGGAATGGAGCATCACCTGTAATCACCGCTTGAATCCCATAGTACTCATATCCGGATTAATTGACCTTCCGGGTGGGAGACCAAAAAAAAATTTCCCCGGAGATGGATGAACAGATGAATAGATGATCCAAAGGGCTACTCCCATAACTCAAATCTTCGAAAGTGGAAACTATTAAAAGCAAGGCAAGGGCCCAGATGGATTATGTGGGGCTGTATTTCGAAGCTGATTCTATGCAACCATTTCTTTAACACTTATTATTGTTCACATAATTCTTGCGTTTCGTTTTTGTCAACACAATTTTTGCATTTTTTCTGGTCCATAATTTTTGCATTTGTAACCGTGATTGTTTCCACCAAAAAAAAGGGTAAGTGTCATTTCAACCCCTCATTATAGACTTCTGTTTTTGTCAGCCACATTGTAGAACTTTTTTTCATCAGGACCACAATATAGAACTTGATAGAAGTTTTTTATTTTTTCCGCCTGAACTTGAAAGAAGGTTTATTTTTCCAGCGGACGAACCTTCACTAGAAGTTTGGGCCTAGTGCAAGTCAACCAGTTTCCCTAGCCCATTATTATACTTGGTCGGTGGCCTGGCCCACACATTGTTTTTGCAAAATTATTTTATTTATTTTTTGGCTTGATTATTTTAATTTATTTCTGCAAGCTTTAATTAAGTTTGACTTGGTCAATCAAATTCTATACATTTTTTATCGGTTTCCCGAAGATTTCCACTATTTCGTAAAATTTACTTTGATGTACTTTTTTAACATATATAAAATATTATTTTGTTTTAGGAAGAGATTATTTGCTTATATACGACCAAACATTTTATTGATAAAAATCAAGTTTTATGCCAGACTAGTATAAAAAATAGGTGAATGAATTTTGTGTAAAAGAACCATTCTTCAAAACATAAAGAGTGGCTGCAATAGTCAAAGAATATATATGTTAATTTTGTTTCTAAATTACAAATATTTGGAGTCCACTTAACTATAATTATTCTAATTTAAGTAAAGTCATTTCATCATAGATCAAAATCTTTTGGCACTAGTCTTTTTTATTTACAAGTGTTGAAATATACAAGACTTGACCTTTTTGACTTTTTTTTTTTTTGAACTGATAGAATTTGAAACCTTATTTAAAGAGAATAAATGCGGAGTCATTTGGATTAAGAAAGTGCATGCTGGTAAATTATAACTTATTTGAGCAATGATATTTTTATGTTATATTGTTATATTTTTTTCTCTGACTTTTTAAGAATAAAATAATTAAAGAATATTTTCAATGCAAACTTTTATCTAAATAGATATGAGTGTTAAAAACGTATATAAAAATTAGAGCAATTCTATTCATCTCAAATCTATTGCCTAAAAAATTGTGCCAAAAATCGATGACAGAAAATTATGAATAATTAAATAAATATGACTGTGGTCCCTCATATTTAAACACAAAATTTTTTTAATAAATTTCTGATAGTGTTTTCTTAATATCAAGTAATTTTCTAAGAATTAGTGCGAACAAATCGGGTTCCATTTTATTTTCGTGTCAGCTCTTGCCATGTGCTTCCTGATAACGACTGTAGGTCATTGTGTCGGCATGTTATAGCATGGCCGTAGTCCGTAGAAGATATTCAAAGGATGTTTAATTTGTACAAAGGAGCCAAGGGTTAGGTGCTGAGATTGTCTTCCACTAGTAGATAACCCGTGCTAAGTAGGGCTCGTATAAAATGAAATTATTTAATGCTTAATACTTATATACCAACTTACTTGAAGAACTACATTGAATTTTTTTGTGTAACTTTTACCAGTATTTTAAGATTACAGAAAAAAATATTAAGAAAATAATTATCGTGATGTCGTACGAATTTCATATTTTGTACTTAAAATACGTAAACAACCTCGGGATTAATGAGAACAATGACAACTATAGTGCAATGGTCATGATGTTTACATTATTTCCTTTATCTATATTTTCTATTCCTATATTCTTAATTTCAAATAATTCCCAATAGTTATTTGCTAATGAAAAGACTAAATTATCCTTTCTTTTGTGACAATGATCCTCATTGAGGACTCCACACTCATGCACAGCATATCAACTACATGGCCTTCTTCAAATTATTTTTTTCAAAATCCAAATTTAATTTTAGACCACTCCTATACAAAACACCAACCTAACACATACTTATCATAACATATTAACAACCTGAGACAGCCTTTAGCATCGAAACTTTGCAAAATCAATCACGTGAGATCTTCTAAAAGGAAATGCAGTTCTCTGCAAATTCCAAACGCGCAAACTGTCATAAAATAAAGTAGGAGTGGACAACTTCATGCTATAAGGACACAATCAATGAAAGTTTCTATGACACACCAAATAGATAAAATATTTAAAACTAACGCGTAATATATAAGGTCCAGAAAGTTCAAGGTGCATTGCCATATTGGAAATTACTATTAAACAATAAATACAATCGAAATCAAAATTAAAGTAAATGAAAAAAAGAATTTTCAAAATCATTGCCATAAATACAGCTGAAACACAACATAAGATTTATGATCATTCTTCATATTAAATTATAATAAATACTATTAACAATAAAAACATTACCATATTTTTAAGAGCGAGACCAAACCTCTTATCAACCTGATGGCTAGATAAGGCTCCTATGTAGGAAATAAGAAATAAATATTTTTTGTGTGTACATAATTGTATCAACCACATTAAAGAAATATTAATAATTGTAATTAAAATTACATTTAAACAACTATAACAAAAATAAATAAATTAATGATCACCATTTTTATGAAGCTTTAATATCCATTTAACTTGCAACCTGTTGATTCTATACATCCTAACATTTTTTGCCATCATCTGTCACTCAATCATGCAAGAGTTCCAATTTATCTATATTGGACAAATATATAAACAGAAAAATAGGTATTAAGAATGACAATGATTATAAAAGTCAAACAACATAAAATAAACAATTGAATAAATTTCATATTAAATACGACAATACTATGTCAAAGTAAAAGTTACCATGATATGCCCATCAACTTTAGCATTGATATTAGTGGATTGATCACTCATTGGAGCTAACACACATACATAGAAAACTATCTTTGCCGGCTAGTAAAAAAGTTTTTTATATGTCTATGGGAAAAAAATTATTCAAGCAAATAAATACAAATTTTGAAAAATGAAGAGATGTTAAAAAAAAAATGAGCACCATGTGCATGTCTTTCCGAATACTTTCTCCTTCGCAATTTCAAGAGCCTATGAGGCCTAGCAATTTTTGCATTCATGTTGCAATTTGTGTTGTAAAAATTGTAATTAGGCTGTCAAGATAAAATAGATAGAGAGAGTGATAGTCAACATTAAAATTATATTTATCTTTAATGAATATATATGATCAAAATATCTTATTCAATGTCTTGACACATTTGTTACTTCATCATTGGAAAAACTTAGTTATCTTTACAATAAAATTAGAGTTTATCTCGGCTAAAAAAATTTCACACCCACATTACAAAATGAAACCAAAATCATGAAAAGATTATTCCTACTAAAAACATTTCATAAAATCATACTTCTATGTCACCCAACTTATACTGTTCAATATATATATATATATATATATATATATAATTTGTGTGTTTATTAATACATCAATCACAACTCAATAAATCCATAAAAAATTAAAACTAAAACTTTGTCCGTCTGATATAACCTATGCTAAAATGATAAATTAACATTTAATGTATCTCGTTGACAATATAATAAAAAACTTAATCACAATTTCATAATAGCACAATATAACTAAAGGAATGGAATAACAATTGAAACTCATTGATATAATTGGGCGAATTGATAGATTCATTCAATAAATATTGTCTGTGCTTTACAAAAAAAAATAAGGTTAACATCAAAGGGCTACCAAAAAAATCATGCAAGCCCAATATAAGGAAAGCACATACAAAATTCACTGAATTATACACATTTCCAAAGAGAAGCTTCTTAAAACAAAATGAACTCAATCTTAGTACTTTCCTATTAGAATACACAGCTACTCCAAAATCATTTCAATCTTTCAATCATAGCAAGAAATTAAAATCTATCAATAGCCTAAAAAAATGGACTAATAGTTAAATCACGACTACTTTTTTCGCCTTAGATTTTTCATCTACAAAAGGCGAAGCAACTTGATCAAAGTCTTCTTCAAGTTTCCTTTTGGCTAGTGTCATAGCATTAACCTCAGTCCCACCAAAACTCAGAATTTGAACGGGTAAACCAAAAGTGGACATACGGGACACATGTTTCTACACCAATTTTCAAAAGAAACAATAAGGGCATAACAGGCCATAACATAAACAACTGAAAAAAATAAATCTATCAACACTTGCCTTGTCATGAAGGGGCTGGACAATCATAATACCAGTGTCAGCTCCACCACATCATCTTTCCCATCAGTTAAATTATCAAAATCGTCCGTAAATTAAAGGCACTACCCTTTCCATGCTAATAGAATCCAAATCTCCTAAGCTCAACACAGGAGATAATACAGGAACAAATATTGCCTAATATTAAAAAAAAAGTCAAATTCACATTATAGATATCAAAACAGAGACAACAATAACAAAACTTCAATTATATTCACCTTGGTTGAAGTCAGTTCACCACTCAGGGAAAACATGGACAATATGGACCTATCATCACATATCCTTCTCACACGGAAAGTACCATGGTATCTATGGGGAGACACCACTTTGGTTTCAATCTTAAATAACATTTTCCTACCATTCAGCTCAAAGAAAATAGAGGGATATATATTGGCCTAACAAACTACAACCAAAACAATATCAATTAGGAATTATATGCAAACTGAAGCTTTAAATTAAGTAAAATAGATTATAAAAATTTCAAACTAACTTAGAAATATATCTCTGGGCTTTTCATATGTTCCAAGAAAAACTCACATGTCTTTCGAAGATAGATGAATATTCACATTCAACAATAAACACTCCAACTTCGGTGCTATCCTCCACCTTAAGTTTAAATTTGAATCTCGAACAAAGTGTAACTAAAAAAATTATTAGACATTATAGAAGATGGTGTAAAGGATGATCAATAAAAATTTAAGGGACATTGGGATACACTGCATACCTAGGAGAAATAGAGAATATGTGGATGTCACACACATCACAAAAATACATTCCTACTTTAGGCATAACAGAGCGCCCACAATGACATGCACAATACCACCACGGGCCATCCTCAATAACAGAGTTTATGGTCCCCATGATGATAAAAGAACCACTCTATTATGTGGACAAATAAAGACAGTGAGAAAGAGTTTTACAGGACAGTTTCATTGACCATAACAGAGAAGTAAAATATAAAATTACCTCTTTGTTGGCAACCAAGTTCTCAATCGTAGAACACGGGATGGTCTTCATGAAGTCATCTTCCACACTCACGTGGAGGGGCTCCCTATAAATGTTGAAGTTGGGATCATGGCTGCTCCTTAAATTGAAATGCTTAAATGAAAACACATAAAGTTAGTATAAGTAAATATTAGCAATAAGAAACAAATGTAGCATATATGAAAACTAAAAAAGTAGTATACACCTGTTCTTAAAGTCAACAACTACCTGAATATCAGGATTGAATAATATCTTAGAAGCAAACATCATACTTTGTTGTCCAATTTTTCCTGTTACATAGCCAACAAAATAAATATGTTAACACCACTTAATTTTTAGAATGCCCAAACATCTATGAGCATAAGGAAATCAAAATATTAAAAACATAATCCAGGTTTAATACCTCAAAAACTTTTAACTTTCACAGATTGAAGGAGAAACATAGGGAGCTCAATCTCTCCAGGACGAACATAGGATTGAATTTGGTCAACGTACTCTCCAAGAGAGCACATTCAATCTTCAAGCTGAACAAATACATAAATAAATAATATAAGCTCTAATGTAAAAGACAGTACACAGAAAAGAGAGTATAAATGAAATTACTCAAAGGACATGAGGTCTCATACTTCTCAAAAGTTAGTTCCAGAATAGACATCCTTCAAACTTTTCCTTCTCATTCATATTCCTTAGGTTGAGAAAGTCCAGTTATCAAACCAACAACATCAAACAAACAACATACAAAAAAATTATAATTACACCCTTGAAGTATTGAATAATATAATAAGAACATCAACCAAAGAAATACACATTACCTACTAAATAATCAGGGCCAAGCATATCATTAAGAATATCACTAAAAGGTGTAGGAGATAAACCATACAGGTCCACCTCAAGAAGCTCCATAGCACGGCAGTGGCTTAAAATGGAAGACCAGTTTGGAGTCATGCCTGGTTGTCCTGAGGAACCCAAATTGGGCACCAGGAAGACAACAAATCCTGTAGCACTGTCCCTCCATTGATACACTCAGAAACTTAGGAGACTAAATGCCTCTTAATAGTGCAATGTATTTCATCACCCTGAAATCATAGCAGTATCAACACACATAAAAAAGAAATAGATGCATCAACTCACATTTTTATACATCAACACCATTTCAATGCTACCAGCTATGCTTGCATTGTTGAAGCTAGGTATTGTCCACAAGTCTAATAACCCTAACCATCAAACTCATTCTCATGAGAAACATTAGAAAAAGAAAACAAACAAAGGAGCCATGAGAATCAAATCAAGATATAAGGGAAATCAGGAAACTCAAGCAACTGAGAACAACAATCAGGACTTAAGAACAGGGAGAAAAAGGGAATGAAGGAAACTATGAAGGTGAAAGTAGTGGCAAATAACCCATCATGTGTGAACAAATATATAGGCAATGAACCATGGTTCAAATTTCAAACTCAGAACCACTGGGGAAATTATGCATATCAAAATGGGGTTTTATGCCAAAGTAAACAACAAAATGTCACCTAATTTTTGTGGAGAATCAAAAATTGCCCTCACAATTATAATTGACACGTAGGCTATATCCAGACATATTACGCATCCAATGAACCAAATTACATGCAGCATTAAATAAATGAAATCGGCATTTTCACAGGAATCAAAATTTGCACATAAATAGCATGGATCTTTCTAAATCGTATATCAAAATAACACCAAATGAGACAAAAGTATATAAATGGTGCTTCTATTTAGAAGGGTGGGAAGTATGTCTCACACAAATCGAAAAGGAAAAGAGAAAATACAACACAACCTGTAACAAAAGCATATAAAAGGCACTAGCGAGATAACATATCTAAACCAAAAAATAAAAATAGAATATTGGGTGAAAACAATAACAGAGTATTTTTCTTTCAAATGATAGAAATTGATACAATCCAAACAATAAAAATGGTCATCAATTATGATACAAAACTTGAAATAAAAAAAATAGAAGGCCAAAACACAATAAAGATTTAGATAACAAAGAAATAATCCTCAGGTCCAACTCACTTTCTTATATATGAAAAACAAACAGAAAATAAAACAATGATAAAAGAAATCCTTAGATCCCAAATAACTCTTTGATAAATGAAGAAACAAAAACAAAAAAACAAATATCCTCCAATTAATAAAAAAAAAACATAAGCCACATAAAACTAAAAATAAAGGGATCCTCACAAACTTTGGGAAGAATGAAAACAAAATGGGAAATACTGGAAAATATCTATGACAAAAAAAATAATCCTCAGATCTTGAAAACCATATAGAAAACATCATCTTACCAAATCTTATGGTCAGATATGATTCTAGCATGTAAAAAAAAAAAACTGAAGATGAAAATAAACCTCTATAACCCTTTGGGAGAAACAAAAACAAAAAAAATGGAAATATTTGAGAAGATATCTAAAATTTTTGAAAACCATGTTTGTTCCTCGTTGGGCTTCCACGTTGCACATCTACATTGAAAGAAAGTTGCAATGGGTGAAAAATTTTTAGCCTGAATGTAGTGCCCTTTGCTTGGTCCACTATGTATAACAAAATAAAAAATAATAGAAAACCCAACAACTTAGCGTGAGCACTTGCAAAAGGAAGGCCAACCAACGTGGAGCATATCATAGTAATGGGATTAGCCCAATTGTAGCCTTTGGTGATTTTGAATTATAAATCATGAAGGGTTGTTGTAGACTCAAGTTTACTATAAATCATACACATGGCACGATATTAATCAATGCTTTTATAATATCTATATATTTATAATTTTAATTTATACTTTGAATGGTTGATATATTGTCATATGTAGGATTTACTATAAATACAAAATTATAGTACATGAGGAAATTGCACTCATCCCCCTTGCAATTAGTGCAATTACAGTTAATAGTCCTCTATTTTTCAAAATAGAAAAGATATTTTAACATTTAAAAAATGAGAACATGCAGACACCAAGAGAAAAGTGAAAAGAATGTGAAGAGAGAAATGAAAAATAAAAGAAGTAGGTGATAGGGCTATATTTTTGTGAGTAGGGTGTTGGGTGGCTAGGAAAATAGTGGTGTTAAAATAATAATGATCTAAGCTATAATTGTAAATTTCATTTCAATGTGATTAAAAAGTTTTTTTTAATCAATATGTTAAATATTTCTAAAATATTATAATTCCATTATTAATAATTATATATATGTCACATGTTATTAATTTTTTATCACTTAAATTAACGAACTTGCATCTATAGGGGAGATAAGTGAAAATTTAGTAAACCCTAGGGGAAGTCAATAATAATTTTGCAAAGAGAAATGCAAACAAAATCTCATATTTGCATTTAATGTTTTAGTGCTTCAAACCAAACTTCCAACACTTTCTTTGTTTCATTTAACCAAGAGCAATGACTGGACCCACAATTCTCCCCTTCAACCTATGGGAAAATAATCTAGAAGCAATCATTTGACATCCATGTTGATCAACTTGGCAAAAAGTTGAAGCTTCTTGCGTGCTACAACTTTTATCATCATATCAGCAGGTTTTTATTACCATGAATCTTCTCTTACTTGAATTACTTTTCTTCTACTACTTGATGCAACCAATGATATTTGACATCAATGTGCTGCATCCACGAGTGATACGTAGCATTCTTTTTTAAATTCAAAGCTCTTTGATTGTCACAATGGATAACAGACCTATTCGCTTCATTCCCAATTGTTCAAGGAATCTTGTCAACCAAAGTATTTCTTTGCCAACTTCGATCATAACAACATATTTTGCCTCAATAGTGGATAAGGCAACATACTTCTGCAATTTTGACTATCAAGACACAACTCCACCTGCAAAAATAAACACAAATCCAGAAGACTTCTGCCATCCAGATCACCTGCCATATCCATATTAGCATAACCTTTCATAATTCCTGGTGGTCCTCCAAAGCACAAGCACATTCTCGAACTACCTTCAGATATCTCAAGATCCACTTTCAGCTTCCCAATGGTCTTTAACTAGATTGGAAAGAAACCTGCTAATAACTCCAACCGCATGAGCAATATCAACGTGATGCATTTGAAGCCTAGCAACACAGGCTGGAAACATTGAAGAAAATTTTGGTACACGTGATCTTGCATTTCTTGTACTTTTGTGATATGCAATTACTCCATAGCATGCGCAAGAGGTCAAAAGCTTCTATAAATAAAAGCGAGTTTTGTTCATTCGAAGCACACTAAGCAACAAAAGGACAAGAGTTGTAGAGTGAAGACACTGAGAGTGTGTTATTCTTGAAGTGAGAGGAAAAATAGAGTGTATGAGTAAATCACAGAAACTATAGGATGTAGGTATATACACCGAGAATATTTTAGGTGTCGTCTCTATGACTTCTTGGTACTGTAAAAGTGTGGTATTTTAATAGGAGGATTTTTATCAGGAAATACTATATTTATATCTTGGGTCTAGAGTGTGGAAAGGATATTTTGTAATTACCTAAATATAGTAAAATATTTTTTGGAGTCTGTCACATTTTTTTTTCCACATTAAAATTCGATGTTCCGTTTTCTTTTTGGCTTTGCATATATTTATCATCGTTGTGCTACACTGATTTGTAGATTTAATTTTATTAAATTTATTTGGTTCTTATTATTATATCAGGACATCATTTAATTATACTAAATCAATCCCTAAGCTCAACAATGAGAAGTGGAATAAGGAGATCTTTGGGCATATATTTAGAAAGAAAAATCAAATCTAGTTAACGCTGGAGGGCATTTATAGTAAATTAAACTATTCTCATAATGAATTTCTAGAGACTCTCCAAAAGAATCTTTGGAAGGAATATTAAGCTATTTTGATTCAAGGGGAAGTATACTGGCAGCAATTATCTCATTGTAAATAGATTGTCTAAAGTGATAAAAACACCAAGTATTTTCATGCGAAGGTTTCCAGCAGGCATAGAAGGAATAAAATTTTGGCTCTGAAGGCAAAGGATAGTTCTTGGGTGGATGATGCTAGTGTTCTGAAGGATTCTCGGAGGCTTTACTTCATGCAACTCTTTGAGGATGATCTGAGTTATGATTGTCAGGTCATTTTAATATGGTCCAACACCTCTTCTGGATCATATGATGGTCCCCCAAAAATTACTGTAAAATGATTATATTAACCTTCTTTAATCTTTTAATTTTCTATTTCAACCAAATTAATGACATGGTCAGACCCTTCTCTCTTTCCTCTCTCTCCACCTTAGTATGTGAAGCTCTATTTCTTTCATTATTGAATTTAACTGACACTCATTTAACCATTCCTCAACCTACTGCCACCCCTTAATCTGGCCCAACCTCCCATAAACAAAGCTTAGATTTTTCCCTCTCTCACAAACACATTTGTCTTAGAGGGCCAACTTTGACAGTTGGCTGTCTATCTTCAGCGTTTGATAAAATAAAAGGCCAACTTTTGATGTCCAAAGGGTTCTTGTTTCCTCTATTTTGCTTTGTTAAGTATTCTTTCTACCAACTTGAGAAATCGTTGTACAATGGCAATTTATCAGCCTTCTATAAACTAAGTTCCATAAGAGAAAAGTTTATTGTACCAAAATTATTCATGCATAATCGACATATATATGAAATACAATCATGTAATAAGACAAGGCACTATTGTTGGGAGTTTTAACCCTTAAGCAAGAGGTTCTTGTGGCATGGGTGACATGTAGCTGAAAATGGCAGTGGTGAAATGGGTGGTAGGCTGGCAGCAGCAAGGTGGAGGAAGAAGGCGGTAGTGATAGGAGTTTGAAGGACAAATAAGATGACAAATTGGTATTTTAACAATGATAATTTTTAAATTTACAAACTGTTATTTTACTTTATAATTTTATATAATAGTTAAAGTTTTAAATTTAAACCATTCAAATTGAATCTAATAGTAGAGGCTGATGGACCATGTGATGGTGCTAACTTTGGTGTGGACCATGGTACGTAACCCATGATTGTTTTATTGTTTTCGGGACTTTTGCTAGCATTTCTTCTCAAGAAGTGACTGTTCTTTCAAAGGAGGTTTCTAAGGATGAGGTTAAGGAAACTCTTTTTATGATGGGCAGCTGGAAAGCTGTTTGTTTTAATGATGGGTAGCTAGAATGTTCCTGGGCTTGGGATCATGTTAATGTTTCTTTTTGCTCGTGGATTAAGAAAATGTTCAATAATTCTTTGCTAGTGCAGGCCGCAAGTTGGGTTTTATGACGACCTCTTATGTTTGGTTCATTATGAATCCCTATTTATTGATCGTTAAATTAAATCATTCAATAAAAATGGTAATCATTCAATGATTAATAATAAGGGATCTATGATGGATTCAAATATATGAAGTCCATCTTATAATTTGCCTAGGAGGCAAATGGAATTTTTATCTCCTTATTTTAAAAGTGTATAAAGCAAATTATAAGGTGGATTTTAAATTTTTAGGTCCATCATGGATCCCTATTATTTATTAACCATTGGATGATTATTAATTTTATTAGATGGTTTGATCTAATAGCTAATAATAGAGGGTTCATGATAGACTTTAAATAAGAGACCCATCATAAATGCCACCTAGTATATAGACGTGATCTTTTGTTCAATTCCATCCCATTAGTCTTTGTAATGTCATGGAGAAACTCATTGGGCCAACACACTGTAGCTTTTTCCTTGTAGAATTAGCTCTGATAATATTTTAGTTGCGCAAGAGGCTGTGCATCCTATGAAGATTGGAAGGGAAAGGCAGGTTTCATGGCTATTAAAGTAGATCTTGAAAAGGTTTATGATATACTAAAATGGGACTTTATTTTAGACACTCTCAAGGATGCTGGCATCCCAAGGTGTTTGGTTCAGATTTTGTGGCATGGTGTTTGTTCTCCTTCTATGTAGATGATTTGGAATGGTCCCTTATTGATAGTTTTCTCCACAAGAGGGGTTCGCCAAGGGATGTTATCTCTCTTTACATTTTTTCTAGTCTTGAATGGCTGTCTCATTTGATTAAGAGAAATGTTATTTGGACTTACAACTTGGGATATTATGCGACACACTTTCATTTATCCTTAGATGATGCCATCCCACTGTTCTGGCACATCTCATCCAAAGATATATGGAAGTGTGTGGATTATATTTCACATGTAAGTATAAATGACACTATTCCTTGATTAGTATGGTTGTGGAGTATAAGATTTGGGATCCCATCCAACTTTCTCTTGGAGGCCCCTTGTATCTCATTTATTATTTGCCGATGACCTGGTTCCTTTTGCCAAAGCTAATTTCGATCAGGTGAGGGTGCTTACAGGCGTGCTAGATCTCTTCTTTACTAGTTCTGGCCAGAAGGTGAATCACTCCAAATCTTGTGTCTTCTTTTCTAGCAATGTCCACCATACAAGACGCATTGAGTTGAGTGGGGCTTTGGGATTTCGACTTACTTTTGATCTTGGCGGCCATCTTGGGGTCCCGTTGTTACATTATAGATGCTCTAATAGCCAATTCCTGTTTTTTCTTGATTGCATGGGAAGTAGACTTTTACGGTTGGAATACCTCATCTTCATCATTAGCAGGTAGCTAGAATGACTTTAACTCAATCTGCCTAATCCACGCTGTGTTCATATGTTATGAAGATAATTAAATTGTTGCTTAGTTTATGTGATACATAAGAGCTATAGAGATTTTATTTGAAGTAATAAAGAAGAGAATAGAAAGGTGCATCTATCTCTTGGCAGTAAATTTGCAAACCAAAATCTGACGGCAGGCTTAGGTTGAGAAAAGCTAGAGATATGAATAATATTTATCTGATGAAGTTCGCTAGCCTGGAACCTTGTCTAAAGGCCCAATTCCTTCTGGGTGCAGCTTACTATGAGTAAATATAATTGTACAAATGATATCGTACCTTCTGATAGTAAGAGTGCCCTCAGATGTCCAATGCCTTGAGAGGTATTCTTGGCTGCTGGAATTTCTTTAGTAGGAATCTCATTTGGAGATTGGGGAATGGAGCTAATGTCACTTATATTATTTAATCAAGTTTCAATAATTAATTATTATAGCCAATTATATAAACCTATATATTGAAGGTATTGATTTAATGTACTATTTACTTTTTCTGCTAATAAAAATACAATAGATGCAATGGCTCAAAAAATCAATAGAAAAAATTTATAAGAATTTTATAACGTATGTTTATTACTACCATTTCACATTTTAACAATATTCAAGTAAATTGAGTAACAAAATATATGGTAGTCAATTTCATTATATTACTATTGTGTTATTATGACACTTCACAAGTATTACACGGATAACTATATTAGATATTTATTTTGTTAAATTATTTGGAAGATAAATTTTATAAAATTAATATATTGTTATTCAATTCAGTTTTTAATATATATTTGCTCTGTCAATTTCTTACAATTTCTAAACAGAAAATTTCATGCATCACACAAATTAAATAAAAAATTAGTTATATAATCAAATTTCTATAATTAATCATTATAGCTAATTATATAAATATAATGCACATTACTTATACATCATGCATTATACATGTTTCCATAGTACTCGGTTAACCGTCCAGGAAAGAAAAAGCACACACGTCAAAGAAACACTAAATAAACATTGATAATAGTATAAA
Organism: Dalbergia oliveri; assembly: GCA_030441495.1. Classification (NCBI taxonomy): domain Eukaryota; kingdom Viridiplantae; phylum Streptophyta; class Magnoliopsida; order Fabales; family Fabaceae; genus Dalbergia; species Dalbergia oliveri. The sequence goes on along the minus strand of JAMLFY010000005.1, from coordinate 14,706,078 downwards.
ATTATGTAAATGAAACAATTTATCCTTATTTAAAAAATATATAATTAATTTTAAAAGGGTAAGCAAGCACTAAGGCCAATATTGAAAAAACATAATTAATACTCTTTTGAAATGATAAGTAAGGATGATAAAATAGGTTGAACTTGACAAATTGACCTGTCAACTCATTATATTTTGATATGATGAAGTCCTTTTCAACTTAAATAACTAAAATAAATTAATCTATCACATCATGTTTATGGGCAACCTACGACGAGTCAAAATGAGTTGACAAAAAGACTAAAAATATAATAAAAAATGAATTAACTCGTCAACTCATTATTTATTGTTGAAGTGGGTTGAAACTTTCCATTCAAATAAATAAAAATGGGTTAACCCATCTTATCTTATTTGTAACCTCTAATGATAAGTAACATGAAATATCAAAATCCCAATAAATAGACAGTTAACCTGAAACAGAGAGGAGTATATATAATATTTTTATATTTCTATATTAGGATAAAAGGGTTGGTCGCCTCAAATAGAAAAAAAGGTCGGAACCGACAAAAAAAAAAGAAGTACTATTAAGAAACGCAACAAAAGAGGAAGAAAAAATAAAATGATGATGAATTGACGTAAAGAATAAAGATCTATGGCAATAAAGAGTATAGAATAAGATTAAAACTTCTCCTATATCCTCCTACCAATTTTTTTATAAATTCTTTTAATATTAAAATAAGTAAAAAAGTAAATATAACTAATGTCTTGAAAATTTAAAATGTTAATAATACTTACTTTGTTTAATATGTTAAAAGATTTATAGTAGTAGAACTTAAAATTATTCTAATATTACAGATAGCTAGTTAAAACACCCGAAAAAAATTACAGGTAGTTTTGTTTTTTTGGGTAAGTAAATACAGGCAGTTATTACTGAACCAAGATGAAATATTCGGATTATATCTCATATTATGAAGGACAGCACATCAATATTATCAACATCCGACGGTTATAATTCAAGTAAACAAGCATCAAACAATGAAAGGCACAACTGCATCGCACTTAGCAAAAGAAGAAAAAAAAAATCATTAACAAAGAACGATTCTGTTGTAGTGACTCGTGATACCCACTAAGTAACAATTTACTTAAAAAGTAGTAAATAGCACGTTAATTATGAAATAAAAATAAAAGTTATGAACCCAAAAAATAAAGATATTTTGGTAATAGAGAATTTAATATATTATTATTAAGGATATAAAATATGTATTACTTTAAATCTTTATGAATGCTTCTAAATATTAGACAAGAAAAATGAACATATTAAAGAAAACAAAACATTTAACAGGTTATAAATTTTAAAATTGCTTTACATTATTTAAATTAATTTATCTTTATAAAATTCATAACTAAAATATTATTAACTAAGTTTTGAAATAACAATCTATTTCTATATAATAACAGAAAACTTAAACCTGTGTTAATATTTTATGATCAAATAAAACAACTAATAAGAAGAACAAGAAAAAACTAATAAAAAATTCTATTTAGCAAGTATCTTATTGTCCTTCATGAGATGAAAAACCTAACATAAAATGTACAATATTTATACATAGAAAAAAAAAGTAAAGTGTTATTTGATTCCTGAAATTAAAATTGGAAGTATATTTTATTTTAGTTTTAAAATTTTAAAATTAATCTTTTAGTTCCTAAAATTATATTTTATAGGTTATTTTAGTCAATAATCAAATAATTATTAATCAATCATTATATTTTGGTGACATGATATGTTAAATGACATGTATAATATAATGATTGACTAATAATTATTTGACTAGAACTAAAATAATCTATAAAATATAATTTTAAGAATTAAAGAATTAATTTTAAAATTTAAAAATAAAAGTGAATTACGCTCATTTTACTCGTAAAAGAAATGTACAATATTTATTATATCCTAAAATTACAATATAAATATATTAAAAATAAGCTAATTCAATTATAATTAAATAATATAAAATAATATGAATATGTTATAAGTTATATAAGTAATTCTAAATAAGTTATATATGATAAAATATTATTTTAATTAATATTTTATAAGACATTATATTGACACATCATTGAGTGTAACATTATTAGACGCTTATCCGCTATTCTTTATTTGCCACACCACACAGATGTGCGGCCTCTGACACAAATCACCATCACCATCCCCATCATATATTCATTTTCCCTTAGCAAAGTTCTCCATTTTTCAGCTCGAAATCTCCTGGTTCACACCAAAGGAGAAGATCACAAAGAAGAGGTGCCAAGGAAGAAAAGCATGGCAAAGGATAGGACCATCGGTGTAGCACTGGACTTCTCAAAGAACAGCAAGAATGCTCTCAAATGGGCCATTGATAACTTGGCCGATAAAGGTGACACCTTCTACATCATCCACATCAGCCCCAACTCTCTTGATGAGTCCCGTAACCAGTTATGGGCCAAATCTGGTTCTCGTGAGTGCTCTATTTTTTCATTTAATTTTATTTTTTTGAAAAAAATTTGGGTTGTTGCAAATTTTTCTGTTCCTCTGTTTTTATCTGATCTGATCTGTTTGCAATTTTATTTTGTTCTGTTTGCAGCTCTTGTTCCTTTGCAAGAGTTCAGAGAGCCAGAGGTTATGAATAAGTACGGTGTGCAAACTGATGTTGAGGTTCTTGATTTGCTTGACACTGCTTCCAGACAAAAAGAGGTTTCTTGTTATTATTATTATTATTATTTTTTCTCTTTGTTATCTCTGTTTTGAGTGTTTTCATAAGGGTTACTCATTGCGGGGAGTAATTTTAGATAGATTCTTCAGGGAATCAGGGGTATCCTTTATTTACTTGCTTATTTATTGATTTATTTATTTATTTTTGTGCTTATAAATATCAGTGAAGTTGTGTATAAATTCTAGGTGCAAGTTGTTGCAAAAGTGTATTGGGGTGATGCAAGAGAGAAACTTCTGGACGCTATTGAAGATCTGAAACTGGACTCGATTGTACTGGGAAGCAGGGGCCTTAGCACAATCCAAAGGTGCGTATTTTGTCCAATCTCCTGATTTTACTGTTCTCTTCGGCTTTTATGCTAGAAGAAGTTTCAATTTTTTAAAAATATTTTTCAGATTTCATTGTATATTTATTTGTACTTTTTAATAAAAGCGGAAGCGCAGAAAATAATTATTTTTAATTTTTTTAAGAAAGACATTTTTTTCTTTTTCGAAGAACATGGTTTATTATTTAAATTATAAATCTGTTATTATTAATTTTATGAAAAAGACAAAATAAAATAATCTTTTACTAAATTCCTTTTAGAAATTTTATCCTTAATTATAATTTTATCCAAAAATTATTATTATATCTATTCTATTTAAATAGTTTAGCAACTTTGGATTATAGTAAAAAGCATTTCTACATGGCATTATTTTGAATACGGTGCAGGTGGTGTTTTAAGTGTAATATTAAAATTTACAAAATTTATGTGTAATATGGTGTGTTTTTTAATACAAATCACTACATAATGATTTATGTACAATCTCAATTAAAAAATTAATATTTTTTATACACAAATCACTACTTAGAAATTTATGTGATAAAATAATATTTTATTTTGATTTTTCCATATTTCAGATATTACGTAGCGATTTTATCAAAAAATGATATCTTAAATCACTATGTAACAATTTGTGTTGATAATCTATTAAAAAAATAATTTTATTTGATCTATTAAATTCTACACAGACTCATCACTTCAAGCCAGAGTTGGTCTGTCTCTTAAAAATCGCAAATCAGCGATTTACATGTGAAAAACACCATCTCATTCCCAATCTCCCTGTAGCCCCATATTACACTAATACATAAAAAGGAATCTCATTATAAAAAAAATTCCCCTATTTCTACAAGTCTCTCTTTTTTTTTTGGGATAAACAACGGGGCTTCAAAGCCCAACTTCCACTATTGTCTCTAAACATATAAGAATTTTCTACTTCTACTTTTACTTCTCCATACTTTTCCCATAACTTTAACCAAATCAGCCAATATTTACAAATTAAATCCATAATCAAAAGTATATTATCAGAAACACCCAAAAATGAAATCTAAGAACGATTTTATGAGAATTAATCATATTTTATTATTACAACATGTTCTGTTAACATGTATTTTTAAGGCATATATTAGGAGTAAAAAAATTATATTTATAGTTTTCATTAAATTAACCTAATTACGTAATAAATAGAAACTATTTTTAAAATTTTCAAAATAATCAATACTTATATTTTTTATTTAAACGTGTATATATAAAATATATAATTTGTACTAATATTAATAAATGTAAAAAAATTTATTGTGTGTTATAAAACTAATGTTATTATATATGGAACTTTGAGGTATTAATTTTAAAAGTCAAATATTTTTATGATGTAATAATATATAATTAAATAATAGTATAAAAATATTATATTAAAAATTAATTTTTTATTCACATGTAAGTAGAATCGTAACTTAAAATCACATTTTCTTTTTTTCCCCCTAAAATCACTTTTTCGTTAGGGAGTTGAAGTACCAAAATATTATGTATTTATTATGGTATACATGGACTTGCCTGTGTGGCTGTATTCAATCACGAAAGTAGTTTATTTTCGGTATAAAGAAAAAAAGGACAAATTATACTACCCTCGTTAGAAGTATGATAAAATTTATTCTTACTTTTCTCTGCTTGTAAAATTTACTTATCGAGTTTATGAAGTTATTACACTGAATCCTCCTAAAAATTACAATGACTTCTCTTGTATCACACATAAATAGTGTATTTAGGGGAAGTCAATATCACCTGGATAAATAAATAAAGGTTTGGATGAATTTTACCAAATTTTAGATAAGGTCGGTGTAATTTGTCAATATATATATATATATATATATATATATATATATATATATATATACACAATGTGTTTATCACTTGTTTGTCGGTTGAGGAAACTTTTGTATTAAACTGTCACTATTACTGTGATTTGGGTCTCATGGTCATGCATAATTGTGTGATGGTGCCAAAAATACCAGGATAATATTGGGAAGTGTTAGCAACTTTGTGTTGACACATGCCCAGTGCCCTGTGACCATTGTCAAGGATTCAAGCACCGGCAAGTAATGTAGATGATTAATTTGGGAGAGCATTCACACCCATTGATCTTTTTGTTGTCAGACTTTCCTTGAGCTCTACTGGACCATATATTATTTTCTTAGTATTTTAGCTTCAAAGGAGAGAATCGAGAATGAGGTACTGTTCTACATTTTGGCTTCGAAATCAGAGGAATAATGTAATTTGGGGACCATGTTAGGCCTTACAAATTTCGACCTCACTTTTTTTTTTCCCGATAATTTGTTGATAAACCTCGACACTTTCAAAAGAGTAAGAGGAGCAATAAGAGTATAAAACATGATGCAAAGGGATAAAACCCCCTGAAACCATGAAGAAATCAAAATAATGTGAAAAGCACCATACAATTTCTACCATCTAGATTATTGGAATATTTCGAAAGAAACAACCATTAAGGCTAAATTCGACCTCATTCTAGTTACGAAAATGTTCTTTTTTATCATTTTTGTTTCACTTAATCTATCGACATCTACTCTTCCAAATCATTTTGGGAAGTATTAAAAAATAAAATTAAATAATTAAAATAAAAGATAAGAGCTACCAATGGTGAATACAAAAAGGTATTGAAAATTACTTTATCCTTTTCATAATAGCTTTAAAAAATTAAATAATACATATATTAAAGAAAATAAAAAATATCTTGGTAAATATAAAAAATTATGAGTTGATAAAACTATGTTTCTATAGTTATTTCTTCTCCTTTCAAAATATTTATCACTTTTAGACAAACATAAATATTAAAAAAGATAATAAATGTGTTAGGAATAGAGTAAATATAGTGAATGAATTAATATATTTTGATTAAATAAAATATCTTGGAAAACTAATAGTTAGTGATCTTAAAGGTGCTATTAGTAAAAAATAAATATTGCATTTAAATGTGATGTTTTTTAAATATGGGTAGATATTTTGAAACGTTAAATTGTCTGAAAGTAAACATGTATTTTAAAAGAAATGGAGTATTATTTATTTTAGTAAATGTATTAATTATTTAATTAACATATTTATATTAAGGATATAAGTGGAAGAAAAAAAAATAAATGTTACATAGATATTATGAATAGGTAGATATTTTGAAACATAAAATAATAAAAAAATTTACAATTATTGTTAAATAGAAAGAATAATATATGGTACACATACGAAGATTGTCTTACATCTATGAGTGTGAAAAGAGTTACGTTATTTATACTTATAAGAAAGATACTATCTATCATTAGATAAAATATGTATTTCATTCAAGGTAATCTATATTTCACTTAATAATAAATATGATGAGAGTCAATATGGTCCCATACTAATTCAAATAACATTTTTCATGCGAAAAACACAACTCTTCTGGGAAGAAAAATGTTATTTATATTCACAAAGACATTTGATATTGTGTCGACTCATTTCTCATTCATCATTAGATGAGATGATTTTACTTGAATGAGTTCATATCTCCATTAAATGATAAATAAGATGTGAGTTGGATAGTGTTAATGTGTTGTGATTATAAATAAAATAATTCTTTTAGGAATGGATTTCCGAGTCTTTAGCTTCTCATTGGTGCTGGTAGACAGGGGAGACAGTGGACCTTGTCCTTTGCTGGTGGTCGGTGGTCGTGTTTGTTGACAAATTACGCCACAAATTACTATTAAAAGAGTTAGAAATTATGGATGCAGTATAAAAATATTTCAAAACTTTCAATTGCTGGATTTAATTTTATTCAAAATTTCTGAAAGTATTTAAAGGAAAAATCTTAATTATTTGTTTTTCTTTAGGTGGGATCTTGTGTGTGCATCATTTCTAAGAGAGGGATTGAGATATCTGGATCTGGTGGTTAAGGTTTTTTTTTGTTTTTTTGGGTAAAGTTGGGTAAGATTTTTATTATTTAATAAAGGTGTATATTTTGCTAGCTGTTCAGACGACACGATGTGTGGTTACATTTTTTTTTCACATAAAACTCCAACAAAACTTTTGTTTTCATTGAATAGTTCCACACATTGCACATGGCATTGCATTGGTCAACAACACTGGACCAGACTAGTGGTGTGGTGCGCTAGAGCACTTGCTGGTGGCACCAGAACGAGAACAAGGCACACATCTCAAAAAGAAAGTTGATTGAACCAACATGATCAAAGGAAGCAGTGCAAAAACCATGGAAGGCTTAATAAGGGGCAAATTCTACTACACTCCCTAATGAATATGGTGTACCACACTCATGGTGATCTTAATGGAATAGATTCAATGATGTATCATTGCTCTAAGTACTTGTGATCCAGAATAACAATTCTCCATCTCACTCTATCTCTCCCCACTTCAGATCATCTTACACTTGCCGCTATCAACACCACCAGTTCACCACCCTCTCTTTCCCACCTGTTTTCTCTCACTTTCTGGTCTATGAACAACCATAGCTAAACCTTGACATCCCAAACGCCTAAAATCTGATTACAAAACTTGAAAAACCACACGAACAATAATTTAATGATCCATGTAAATCACATAATCATTTGACAAGTAAAAGTCCATTATAAATTTTGTTAAAATTATGTTTTTCTTTCTATTTATTTTATACCTTTCTGAACTTATGAGGATCAACAACATTGAGAAAGTCTTGGACTCTGACCCAGAAAAAAAAGGCTTGAACTGTATTAATCCCCTTGGCGCACAGTTTTTGTTGAATGCTCTGTCTTTCCCAATCTTCTCTAGCCACCACAGTTCGCCGTGGATAGCAAAATCAAGGGGGAATAATGCATTCATGGTGCGGCCATTTTTCATACCGTGGACAACCTTCGCCTGTGATTGCAATTGTCTAGATGTGGGGACAGATCTGACGATCATCCCTTTGAGGGTGCGCCCAGCGCTGGGATCGTCGAGGACCCTGCCGACGAGTTGGTTGACGGCCTTCTAGCCTTGTCGACGTACGTGTAGGGGTGATGGCACGACGAGAGCAAAGAGGATGGGCAGCATCGACGGGGCGGTGGGTAGAGTGACTGTGTAATTGAGAAAGTGAGAATGAAATATTGAATTGAAAAAAATGTGTGGCAAGAGAAAATTGAATTAATAAAAAATGTGAGGAAGAGAGGACGGTGGTGCCGGCGATGGGTAGAAGTTGTTCTGAAGTGGAGAAAGAGATGAAGTAGGATGGAGAACTATTAATGTGGATTATAAGTAATTGGAGTAATGATATAATGTTGAATCTTTACCTTTAAGATTATCAGGTGTGTGGCACACCATATTCGATAAGGAGCACTATAGAACTCGCCTTAATAAGCGGAAAATTATCACCATGTCAGATTATGATGCTAAAAAAGGATTATGATGTCAGATTATGTTGCTAAAAAAATTTAAAAAATATATTTATTTATGATTTTTCAAATATATATATATATATATTTGATAAATTCGTTCTAACTTTAATTAATCTCTATTTTAGTTAATAGAAATAATTCTTTCCAGAATTATTTTGTTAAAGACAATTTTATCATATTAACTTGGCATAAAATATGATACGTCATTTATTTTATCAAATATATGATAATTTGGAAGATAAAATGGTAATTCTACTATATCAACTTGTCACAAACTATGACATGTCACTTCTGATAATTGTTAGATGAATTTGTCAAATAAAATAGATCTTTAAAGAATCACAGATAAATATACTCCTCGTCTTGAATAATTGGCCAATTTTAAATACACATTGAATTTAATAAAATAATTAAAAAAATATCAATGTTAGAAAAATTTAAGAATACTTTATTAAATTATCCTCATTTTTTTCTCCTCTTTGATTAATTTCTCTATTCTCATCAACTATGCATCTCTCCTCCTCGAATAGTATTTAATAGAGCTATTATTAAAAATAAATAATTAATACTATCAAATTTTTTAAATGAAAAATCATTTTTAGACAAAAATAATTTTTAAATAGATAATTATTCTAGAATAGAGGAAATTTTTTTAGAGTTAATATCATTTTAGTGCCTTATTTTACACTCATGAGTTTTAGTTTTAACTTTTAAAATAAGTCAATTTAGTCTTAGATTATAAAACGTGAGTCATTTTAGTCTTTCACCTCACTTTTATTTAACATTTAATCAATTACATGATGATAGGTAATCTTAAATGATACATTGACATATTTTATGTCATTTGAAGTATAATAGAGTTTAAAATAACTCATTTTAGTGTATAAAATTATACAAAATGAGTCATTTAAATTTTCATTTCAAATCATAAAATGAGTCATTTTGTATAATGTTAGATACCAAATAAGTTATTTTAAACATCATTCTACTTCAAAAGATAAATGATACTAGTCGCTTTATTGTCGATGTATCTAAATGATAATGAAAAATTATTTATTGTCCATTATTTTCATAAAATAATAATTCATTCTGTTTTATAATTAAATAATTAAATAAATAAATAAAATATAAATGAATATGGATTTAAAATGAGTCATTCAGTTTTATATCTTATTTTGAATATCATGTTTATAAGGTTAAGAAAATCTCGATAGATAACATTTAACCAATAATAAAAAACCTATTTTATGAAAATTTTGCATGTTTCGTTAGTTGAAATTGATAAATAATGAAATAAAATAAGTGGATATATTTACAATATCATATACCATTAATATGGATGACAATTAGTATTCATGAGAAGGGATATGCCTCACACATTGTCTTCGTTTAAAATTTTGTCCTCGTTCATCTCACCCATCATTGTCCTATTCCTTATTTCTTATGAGGATTGAAATGTACGTGGTATTTACTGGTTTATTAAAATAATTCCAAAAAAATTGAAAAGTATTTTGATATTCGAAACATAAATATACTTAATACTCATTCTTTTTAAAATATCTGTCCACTTTCAAACAATTTCATATTTTAAAATATCTTTAATTTCGCATTTCAATTAAGCATCAATTTTTTTCTTTAAATATTATCCTAATTAATTTCACGCTTTCAAAGCATTCCATATAATATTAGTGTGGTATATTAATTAATATTTAGGGATATATTAATACATTCACTATATTTTACTCAATTACCAATGTCATTTATTATCTTTCTTAATATCTTGTGTCCAAAATTAATAGATATTTTGAAAGGAAGGGAGTAACAACTACTCCTGATGCAATATACTCCAAATTAAAAATGAAAATACATACATAATGTAAATTCAATAAAGATAATTAAAAAAATGAATGTGTGCTAAAATTTTCTTTATACATACATATATATAAAATAATAATTTATATAAACGGAAATTGCAGAATCTCCATAGGCAAAGACCTTATTCTTTGTCTCTATCCCATTTAACAAACGATGACTTCGCTCCCATCCTCATGAAAACTAAATATGTTACGATTCTCGTCCTTTTTTTTCAGTTAATCCCTTGGGTTCCCACTTCAACGATTTTTTTAATCATCCTAGTCATTTACATATTTTTAGTAAATTAAAATATTTAATTTATAAAAACATAAAATATACTTTCTAATTAATAAAAAAAATAATGAATGATTATTTTATATGATTTCAATTACACCTCATTTTCTTCTACATCATTTTAGTAAATATTCTCCAAGTAAATATTTTCAAGTTCCTCCATAACCATATACAAAATAAGAACCTCACTTCCCTATGGTTATTGAGTCCATTATATTATCATAAATTATCCTCTAATTTCATTTCATTCATTAAAGATAAGTACTCTATAAGATCATTAGGCAATTGTTCTCTGTCATATTCTAACTCTTCAGCTAAGAGATTACTTTGAAATTAATTGAGTAGATAATCATTTGGGTATAACATGGACTTAAACTCTTTTAAAGATCTTCCATTTGAATTAAATAACTTTTCAATTTCAATTAAAGATAAATTCTTTGGCTATGAACTTGGATAGAAAGATATATAAAAAAAAAAAATTTATGACAATATGAAACTCTCAACTTAATCTAAAAAATGCAATATTTATCTCTAAAATTTGAAAATATAATATTAAAATCATTGATTCAAAATTTAAATTACAATTTAAAACCTACATTATTTCCTTAATATACTTTTCCGATCATATAAGATTTCATCTTCTTAAAGTTCCCAAACATGCTTCCACACAAATTGCGCATACTCATTGTGTTTGTTACTAATAATGTAATAAAGAGTTTCCTTAATTGATTTCCAAGCGCGATCTCAATAGTTTCCTTTATACTTTTAATAAATCCATTGTTTAGGAAATGTATGAGAAATTTTTGATAAATTCTATTCATATATGAAGCTTCCAAAATGAAAAAAATAATAGTCTTCAATAACCGTAACACATGAATTTATCAATTTTTTAAGCATAATTTGAAAAAACATAAAATTGTATTAGCTTGATAAATAAAGCTCAATTTTATATTAAATAAGAAAATTATAATTTCATAAACTTTTTATCCTCATTTTGAATTTAAACCCTATATAAATATATTAAAATTTATTTTTTTTATTTTTATAAATGTCATTATGTAAAAGTGATAACTAGGTGAGACCATAAATATAATACTAAAAAAAGGTTAAAATTAAAAAAAAAATCTAAAACGAAAAAAGCCAATAAGATAGTAAAAGAGTTATAAGATAAAACTGATAAACAATCATAATTAATACTTTTATTATATAATGAGTCACTTACCTCATTTTAGTAGATCAAGGCTGAATAATTAACAAATATATTAATTTAAATATAATAGATCATTTTAGTATATATATATATATATGTGTGTGTGTGATCATTTTATCAATAAGTTCAAAAATTATATATTAATTAATTAATTGACAATTAGGAGTATATAAGTAAAGCAACATAACTTATCTTATTTAAACTTTTTTCAAACATTTATATTTTAAAAAATAAACTATATAATTTAAAATTACTTTTGATTATTTATTTATTTTATTTATCACTAATTATTTTAAATAAATCCAATATATAAGGTTATCAAAATAATGTACAACATTTTTTGTTATGTAGATTTCAGCATAAATTACCAAAATATTAAAAATGATTATTATGAATATTAAAATTATATAAATTAACGATAGTAAACTAATGATATATAATAAATATGATTATAATTTTTTAAAAAATATTAATTATTAAAGTTATGAAATTTGTGGGCTCTAAATTACTCTAGAAGCTACACCTAGAAAACCCAAAGTAGTGTTAAATAATTTACATTTAAAAAAAAAATAATTATTGATTAACTTTTTAAAACTATGGGCCCTAAATTATTCTCGTTGTGACACCTGGAAACTTTTCCTCATAAGAGTGTAAAATATTAGTATTATTATAGATTATAGATAAAGATTATAGATTATAGATGAGTTATTCTATTTTATATCTTATTTTGAATATCATGTTTATAATTTTGAGAAAATATCGATAAATGACCTTTAACTAACAATAAAAAATCTATTTTATGAAAATTTTGCACATTTTGATAGATGAAATTGATGAATAATGAAATAAAATAAGTGGATATATTTATAATATCATATACCATTAATATGTTTGACAATGAGTATCTATGAAAAAGGAAATATGCCTCTCAACCCTGTCCCTATTTAGAATTTTGTCCATTATTCTCATCTTCACCTCTGTCATGGGTCTATTCCTATTTCTCACAAATTACTCTGGAGCTACACCTAAAAAATCCAAAGAAATGTTAAATATTAATATTATATATTTAATTAAATATTGATAAGTTTTGTTTTAAATATATTTAATTTTTATAGTGTAATTATACTATTAAATATGATAATTGTCAATGATATTCTAATAATTTATCATAATTACAATTTTTTATTTTTTTAAAAATAATTAATGATTAACTTTTTAAAAATTGTTTGCCCTAAATCATTCTTAATGTGACACTTGAAAAACTTTCGCTCATAAAGCTGAAATATTAGTATTATTATAGATTATAGATTATAGATAATACTTATTCATTTTCAGAATATCTATCTACTTTTAAACAATTTCATATTTTAATAAAGCATTCATTTTCTTCAAATACTACTCCTAATTATTTTCACATTTTCAAAACACTCCATCCAATATTAGTATGCTATGTTAATTAATATATACGGACACATTAGTACATTCATTATAGTAAACTATATAAATTAATATGTAATGATTATTATGAATATTGAAATTGTATAAATTAACGATAGTAAACTAATGATATATAATAATTATGATTATAATTTTTAAAAAAATATTAATTATTAAAGTTATGAAATTTATGGACTCAAAATTACTCTAGAAGTTACACCTAAAAAACTCAAAGGAGTGTTGAATATTAGTATTATATATTTAATTAAATGCTAAAGTTTTGTTTTAAATATATTTAATTTTTATAGTGTAATCTTGCTATTAAATACTGATGATTGTCAATTATATTATAATAATTTGTCATAATTACAGTTTTGTATTTTTCAAAAAATAATTAATGATTAACTTCTTAAAACCCTAAATCATTCTCAATGTGACACTTGGAAAACTTTCCATCATAAAGTCTTAAATATTAGTATTATAGATTATAGATACAACGTATCATTTAAAGTTACTTATTATTATATAATTAATAAAATGTTAAATAAAAGTGAATTGAGAGATTAATGTGACTCACATTTTATAATATCAATGACTTATTGACTAATTTTAAAAGTCAAAGAACTAAAATGATTACAAGTATAATTTGAGAACTAAAATGAGAATTAAATCTTTTTTTTAAGATAATTTTATCTGCAACACAATGTTTTTTGGGTCAAAATAATAGTTATCCCACTTAATAACATTATTTTTTGTGCATATTTTGGAGGTCGTAATCTAAAATGCAAAATTTGAATAACTCGATAATTTCTATCCTCGAGCAAATTCGTAGAATTGGGTCAAAGAAGAGCAACAATAGGGCAATTCATCTTTTCAGGATACTTTCATAAAAAGTGATATGTTTTTTATTTTCATCAAAGTTCAACCATTAAAACGGGCAATTGCAATTCGACAATTTCCCTGATTTGCTTGTAACATTTAAACAAGTATTTTCCCTAGCATTTTACATGTGATATAATGAAAGTGATAGATCTATGATATTGATAAAATGCCTCAAATCCGTAGCAATTGACATCTGATATAATGAAAGTGATAGATCTTTTATATTGATAAAATACCTGAAATAATCAACCATTTGCTGAGTAAATTCTCACAATATCTTCTTTCAAATTATACACAGATTATGGCCTAAATATCGATTGATACTGAAAAATAAACCAAATTTGATTTTGGTCGTATTTTCTTATTTTTTGGCTTCGGTGCAAATTTTTCTAAAATTATTGGATTTTAGTTCCTATTATTATTCTGTCTCAATTAAAATTTGATTTAGATAACAAAAAATTCCTCATTCAATCTTGCATAACAACCAATAATGTTACATATTATTATATCATAATCATGAGTCAAAATACTACTATAAAGGATTATTGGATCAATAAGATAAATTATTGGATTGGTCTAATGACTTACCAGGTGAATATTTTAACACATAAAACTATGATATATTACATAAGGTCACTAGCTTTCATGTACATCTTCTATTAATTAGCTTAGCATTTAATGTATAAAAACTAACAATAAAAAAAAAACCAAGCAAGTTTGAGAATATTTGGGCTTTAAAAAAAGAAAAAAAAAGTCAGGAATCAAAACTAAAAGTTCGTTATTTTTCTAGGACGTAAAAGATATCTAATACCAAAGATTATTTATCAAATTCTCTTATCCATTTTTACCTACTACACATTCTAAATATGTAAACAAATAACCCGTATATAGAGTTTATTATTGTCTTTTTTTTATGAAGTTTATTATTGTCTAATTAATCTTTTTCAAGTTGTGTTGATTTACTGGGATTAAAATTCTCTCCATACTATTTTTCTCCATTTTTAGAACTCGAATTGATACTTCATATAAGATAAATAAATACCAATATATTTGAGCTAAGCAATTGTTAATAAAAAAATCTTCTCTTTTTACATTCAACTACGTTTGAAAATTATTTATGAATTTTATTAGAGAAAACTAAATTACATAATGTATTTGCATGCGCCTAAAATCGTTAAGATAAAATAATTTAAAAATTATTTTAAAAATATTAATAAAACAATGTCATTGTTTTTCTAGAAATTTTTAAAATAGTTAATTATAAATTAGGACACGATAATAAATAAATTTAGAATAACTGCTATTACTCATGAGCATTTTAAAAATATTAAAAAAAATCAATAAAAAAAATATTAAATAAAAGGGCGGTCAACAGCCACTATCATGAAACTGAGTAACCACTAGCAAAAGTGTCATCCGAATATCACATCAATGCCATGCCATACAATCATTACGGGTTACACAACTAAGCAAGAAAATGAGCTTCCCTCCGAAAACCACATCCACTAGCAAAAGTTGAGGTAAAGCCAAACAGCACAAGTTACAGCTTCAATTTGCACTTTATGAATAAATAATCAGGCAAAATTCTCACCCTTGAAAGGTAATAGCAGCTTCAAGAGTAAGAGCTTTTTGAACGATAAAGAAGCGAACTGCTTTCCACTACAAAATTCATACGATGGGGGAACAAAGATACCAATGTCTTTTATTAACTGAAATAGCAAAATGTCAACAAGATCCAAGGACTTCTTTGATATGGAGAAATCCTAGGTTACATGTACCATTTTGAAGTAAAATTCCAACAACAGTTCACACAATCTTCCCCAGAGATTCTGAAATTTCACCCTATGTTAATCTATTTTGAAGCAGTGAGGCTTTCGTAGCGGGCTTTGAAGAAGGCAAAAAGTGGGTCTCTAGGAGGCAGAGTTTCTTTGACAAGTGGATGGCTGAGAAATTCTTGGCTCCACTTGTAGAGCTTGGGAATTTCTCACTGGTGAACAACTGAAGCCCTGCTATTTCTTGAACTAGAGGGATCCAAAACGCTATGAAAACAGCAGCAATGTCCACAAAGCCAAGCTCCTCTCCTCCAAAGAACTTGCCCTTGAGCTCATTCTCAAGAAACTGCAGAGCCTCATGTGCATCTTTGAAATTCTTCTCACGCTCTTTCTCATCACCGGTAAAAACAGATTTCCATGCTGCACTAAAAACCTGATTTCACAAATCAAAGTACTTATTAATAATTATGAAAGAACATAATTAGAAATCTAATAGAATTTCGATTGAATATAATTATATAGAAACAGTAAATTAAACGTTCTTATGGTAATTTCTATTTTTTTTTTTTGATAAATTATGGTAATTTCTATTATGGTACTTTTTATATATAATTTTGTGTTAGAATCTCACTGTTAGTCAGAAATACGGTGCGCAGTTCTGTATTTCCCCTTCAATTATATAAATTCTACAAACACCCCATAAGATCCAATGCAATTTACAAATGAAGTGGATTAGCCATAACTATGATTGACAATTGACTATAATAGGCTTCTGTAACATATTCGAAGACTACACATTTAGATGTTATGAAATGTGATGTTCAAGGAAAGGATGAATCATTACAAAGCTAGAAAAAGAAGAGAAGTGGAGTTACCTTGTCATCTATGAACTTGGACCAGAAACGAGCCAAGGCTCTCTCGTAAGGATCAGTAGGCAAGATGGGGTTGCCTTTCCAGGTCTCATCTATGTACTCAACAATCACAAGGGACTCTGATATTGGCTTCTCATTGTGAACAAGCACAGGAACCTTCTTGTATATTGGATTGTATTTGAGGAGCAGGTCACTCTTGTTCTGCAGATCTTGCTCTAGAAATTGGTATTCAACTCCCTTGATCTTGAGAGCAATCTGCACCCTGCAAACAAATGGGCTTCCCACAGCCCCCAAAAGCTTCACCTCTTCCTGACTTGCAGCCATTGATTCAGCACTTCAATTATTTCAAACAATTAGCAAGGTACGATGCACTTGATTTTGGACTCTGTTTTTTCCCAACGTCTGGTGTGCTTTTATAGAGCCAGGAAGATTTTTTTTTAATCTACACGTTGTCAATTAGAAATCTTGTGGTGGAGAAAAAGTTGACTGGAAAATATTAAAAAAAAACTTAAAAGAAAAGAAAACAGTACCGCCGCGTATTAATTCCATTTGACGCAGATGGCACGGCGATTTTGCATTAATAACTAATTAATGCATATGGATGCTAGTAGAGCTGACGAGACATGCGAAGAATCCACAAAAACGAATTTGCCGACAAATGCTTTTAAGAATAATCGCTAAGGACTTAAAAAATAAATAAAATTTTAATTAAAACAATAAAGTTTTTAAATTTTCAATTTATTAAAAACTGTAAAATTTTTACTTTTATTTTAAGAGTCACTGATCAAGGATATCAAAACTAGCAAGTTTTAAACTTTTAATGGGTTTTATGCTTTAAAATCAGAAAAAATCATCTTTCAATTTCAAATACCACCATTTTTTTATTTCTTTTACAATATTTTTAAAACACTAGTTAGATAATTATTAACAAAACTTTTAAAATATTCATTAACAAACGTAAAAAAAAAAAGAACAGGGATTCATCGAAAAAGAAAAAAAAACAGACATCTCCCTTATTAAATATTAAAAAAAAGATTTTATGCGCAGAAGGATAGGTGATGCAAGAGCTTACGTCGGCGACATTAATGGACTTGATATGTTGAACCGTAGTCTACCCATTTTAGACGGGAAAAATAAATGTGTTTTATATGAGTCAAACTTATTTACATCGGAACGATCTGGATTCTAGTCCCTCTCCATCCTGACGATATCGTGTTCATCACACAGTTGTCCGCTGATCAAAGAGTTATCTTATTTTTGATTTTTAGACCTTTAAAATGAGCAAGTCAATAAAGTATATAAATAAGGAATTAATTATTCTTGAATTATTTTATAGTATCCATATATAATGTATACATAATAAAAATTATTGATTTAAAGAAGAATAACCCTTTATTTATGTATTTTACCAATATTCTCATTTTAGAATATCAAAATCTCTTTTATATATATATATATATGACTAGTACAGCTGTTCGGATAAATAAATTAAATAAATATAAAATTCTTAATAAGTGGATGTGGTAAAAAAAATTAATATATAGATATGGTCAAAAATAATATGTGAAAAATTGTGAAAATTCATTTGATAGAATATAACATTTTCTTTCTTTTATACATTTTAATAGTTTTTATTTATAATTTTTATTATAATATGTGAAATTAATAATAAAACATATAAAGTAATATTTTAAAAATAATTTATATATAAATTTTAAAAATATAGTAATTAAAATATTGATCTATAACACTTAACTTTTAAAGTTTTTAGTTTCATTACATATAATTGCATTTCATAAATATTTTTTAATTATTAATATTATTTGTCATAAATGATTATTTTTGAAAATTAATTATTATTTATTTGTTTAACATAATTATTTATATTTATAAATTGATATGTTAATATTATTATATTACATATTGTAAGAGGAAAGAAACAGAAAAAAAGAATCATGATACGGGTTCTACATTAATAATAATAATAATAAAGTATTGTTCACAAACAATATGATGAATTATAAATAGGACACTACTTTATTATAAGTATAGGTAAGAAAAAAAAATAGATTAGATAATAATAATTGTTGCAACTTCAACTGCTTTTATAAACTAGTATATGAGTGTAGAGTGAAATACGTAAAAGCTTCTCCAAGAAGCTACTCTATTCAAATTATTTTGAATTTTGAAAAATCTTATAAGAGAAGCTTAATCAAAGCACTCCTGTCATGACCCAACCTGGACACGTGACCGACACGTGAGAAATCTCATCCTCACGTAAGCCTCGAAACTTGTAATGCTTTATATGCATGCTCTGTTCGTAAAAGAAATCTATGAAAAATTAGAAAATTTCTCTTTTTCTACATACAAATTACCTAATCTTGAAATTCAAATAATCAAAATCGTTTACTTCAAGTACATAGTTTTCATAATCTATCTCTAAAGTCTTAAGCCGTAATATAACATATGACAATAAATCGCTCTGTTCTAAATTGTCCATGAAACTAGCATACAGAAGTTATTAAACACAAAATAACAATATACTATTTTAATATGTGAGATGCAAAATGTGATCTAAGGCTTGGATCTGCCTGATTAGACGCACTTAAATCAACCCAAAATACATGCCTCACCCGAGGGAAGCTTACCATCTGACTATTTGCTGTGGTTGAATAGAATTTGTAATCATGGTTCTATTTGTAAAAATAAGAGAAATGAGAGGGGTGAGTTTTGATACCCAAAATTTAGTGAGTGAGTCCTCACCTGAATTCCCTTCATGGGACATCCAAGAACAATAAATAAAACAAATCATAACAATATTAAAAGTACTTGTAAATCTTATGCAAATACATGTTTCCATATAAATACATTTTCAAACCATCATTTCATGAAATCAATAAAAGCAATTCCTTTAATTCATTTTCATTCTGAAATCATATAAGCTTAAAACCATGAACTCTTTAATACTTTCTAGTGACTACTTTATCAATTCAAAAGTCATTTCATTAACTAACTTTCGTATCTGTATTAGATCAACTCATACTAATATAGCTTCTAGAGAACAAATTCTTGGACATCTGGCGTTACGTATCGCTGTCCCCAGTGTGTCAATTAATTATCGGAATCTCTGGTCACATCTGGGCGTTACGTATCGCGTCCCAGTGTGACCATAACGGGCACCTAAATAGGTCCCTTCTCTAATACTCTGGCCCAGGCATACTTGGTACCAAGGTTAACGGATTTCCTGCCATTAACACACAGTTTCTCTATAGCTCCTAAATTAATCTGAAACTTTTAAAACCATTTTATTCTCTAGAGCTCTAAATCTCTATAACTCTAACAGTTTGACCTTAGCATAACTGAGACTATGAAACCATACTCTGTGATTTTAAGTCACAGAATATGTATCAACTCTGAGTCATCTAAAGATTTGTGCTCTAAAACATTTTGACTCAATATCTAAACATGTTTCAATCAGTCATGCTCTTCATAAACTAGAAACTCAATATCATATTATGAACTTACAAAGTCTAAACCATATTTCCAATTCTTTTCTCTAAACTTGGTTACAAAACTATATCATGTAAATAAACCAGTTCCATAATCTGTTGAAATAATCACAAAACCTCTAACAATCATATATATCATCAATTCTGCATAACATTAGTTCAACAAGCATGGTCCCATGAGTTTTTATCAAAAATATATTTCATGCTCTAAAATTAGAATTTCCAAACGTATAATCCAACAGAAATCTTCATGCTTCTTGTAAAATAATCTCTAAGTTAAGCAATAAATTATATTTTCCTAAAAATAACTCTAATGCACAACATAAAGGTCACAAGTGCGAACCCACTCACCTGGAGGGGTAGAATTCACGAGAACAACACAAACAAGACACTTGAGAGTGGAATGACAATAATATCTAATATAGAAGCAATAAAACTCTAAATCATCCTCTAGATACTCAAATCTAATTCTAACTTTTATGAGGGAGCACCATGGCAAGAAAGCATGAAGAACACTAAAGCCAACCCCTAGAATCATGAGAAATTAGGAGATAAGGAAGCAAGATCAACAACTAGACATACCTTGAACTCTTAAAAGGAAGAAAAATGGAGTTAAGTTGAGAAAATGATGAAGAAATGAAGTGGGGAGGTGAGGATTTCACATTTCTCGCTGGAGAAGGGTAGAGTGTGTCCTGAATGATCTGGATCTCGAAATGGGGTTTTTATGTTCTCTGTTGACCGCCTAGGCGGACCCCACTTTGGCGCACCAACTTACTCTCGTTAACCGCCTAGGTCATTTGACCGCTTGGGCGGTCTCAGAAGCTCCTAACACCAAATTCACTCTCTTAACCGCCTGGACGGTCACATGACCACTGAGCCTCCAGAAACTCTAGATGCTCCAATGCTGTATGTATTGGACTGTACTATTTCACCACTCATTTATTTACATTTCTTAATTTAAAGTTAATGGAAAGAAATGATTAACTTTAAAACATAAATGTAAATAGGGAAATACCCCATTTGGATTCAATTAAAATATTAGAAAAATCAAAATCCCAACAAATTAAAATTTCATTTTTGGGTTTTAGTTCAAATCCGAAAAATCTTACAATTTTATAAACTTGAGGTTAAAAATGAAGTACTTGAGGGTTTCATAAAATTCATTAAAAATTCCTCTTCAACTCATTTTTCTCTAGGGAACAATTACCGGACTTTTGATCCCAAGAAAATAGCTCTAATATATAGCCCTCCAAGGGCGTGTAGGAAGACTTAGCGAAATTTAGAACTCGAAATGACAAAAAGGGTAACTGGCACCCTTCTTGGTTCAAAATTTTTTTTCTAACCTTTTATTTATTGTTTAGAAAATCTAGGGTATTACGACTACATTACACTTAACCTAACAGATATGTGCCATTTGCTGAAAAGAAATATGCTAAATAAATGCCAAGTGTTGCATGGTGAATGTTGTTATTAACTCTATTTTACAATAGTAACTATATATATATATATGAGATCCATTTATACTAGTTATAAATCTTATACACTTATATCTTTTAATAACTTTTTTATAAAAATTGAATTTAATTTATTCAACTGTTGAATTATGTAACATTATATTGGCAATCAAACATACTTAATTTTAGAAAAATCGGATAATAATAAGCATTTATATCCTAATGATTGATATTTAATAGTATTTTAAAAATATTATTCGTTAAAATAAAATACCATGATGAAATATCAAATTATTTTTAAACTGTATGAAATTTGATATATTTGATCTATTAAGTAAGAACTTTGATGCACCAGTGGATTGATAAAATTTTTTATCCATAAAAAGTT
Organism: Dalbergia oliveri; assembly: GCA_030441495.1. Taxonomy (NCBI): domain Eukaryota; kingdom Viridiplantae; phylum Streptophyta; class Magnoliopsida; order Fabales; family Fabaceae; genus Dalbergia; species Dalbergia oliveri. The sequence goes on along the minus strand of JAMLFY010000005.1, from coordinate 14,683,953 downwards.
ATTGAAGGATGTAAGTATATTATTAACGAAATTATCAAGGACTTATAGTATTTATTTTTATAATTATAAAGGGGTAGACACTCTCAAATGTCTATTGTCACTCTTACTTATAATGGCTTTTAGTTGATTCATCTAAAATGCCCTTCTTATGAAAAGTACTAATAATTAATGTTTTGATATAATTATTTAGATCTAAACATTAACTTATTTATTTTTAAAAAAATTGTACAATAATTATCTAAATATTATAATAATGATCGTTTCTTTAAAATTTATTTTAAGTAAAATTTAATAACATTGAAATTTGAAGACATATTAGCAAATTATATTATAGAAACACCGTAAACTCGAGTTAATAAAAAAATATCGTAACTCAAAATGAAAAAAGAATGTAATATACACTGCACATAAAATCTTTGAACATTTAGTGTTTATATAATTAAATAAATATTAAAAAAATATAATTCTAAAATTTATTGTTATTAACAAAATAATTTTTATTACAATGTTTTGTTCTTTAGTCCTTTTTTTTTAAAAAAAAAGCTAATTTGTTATACTTTATATATGGATGAAATCATTATTTGTGATTATTTTTATTGTTAATTACTTTTACTTATTATTATTTTTAAGAATTCATTGTTTGACTATTTAATCTAATAAAGTACTTCAACTATTACTTGCACGAGGAATTTAGCTCTACCATAATACACAGGAGGGGCATGTTGATATTGTTTATAAGTGCTATAGTTTTTGATTGATTAAATTTGCAAAGTTAGTTAAATTTTTATTTTATTATATTATCTAATTCAAGTTAATCATTTTATTAAAATTAATAGTTTTTTGCACTGAGGTGAAAATTTTGTTATAGGTATTTTTATTTAGTATGATTATTAAATTGAATTTTAGAATATTGAAATGATAATAGATAAATTTTTAAAATATATTTTTAGTGGAAAAAACTAAAAAGTTAAAAAAAATCCTAATATCCAAAATATGTAAGAAATAAAATCTCAAAAAATTAAAATTAAAATTCTTTGAATATCACAAAACAAAGATATAAACACATATCTTACTTTGTTGGCCTCAAGGGCTTAATCTATTTTAAAATGAATAAATTAAAAATAGTTAATTTTTACATTTAATATTAATTGGTATAATTATGAAATATAATCTGAAATATAAGAGTTGCAATAGACAAAAATGTAACAAAACTCTTAACTTATAATTAAGGGTAATTTTAGAATATATAAATAAAGGCACTTAAAAAGGAGTGAGAATAGACATTTAGAAGTGATTCCCTTGTGAAGGACCTTAACACTAATAATTTTATTAGAGACTAATTTATCTATCAATAAAATTATTAGAGACATATAATATCTTATATTTATAATTGTGAAAAACCTAAATAATAATATATTTTAGTCAAGAATTAATTTATTCATAAATAAAATTGTCAAAAATCAATTTGAATATTTTCTATAAGAAAATCTTCTCTTTTTACCTTCAACTACGTTTGAAAATGATTTATGAGTTTTATTTGAGAAAATTAAATTACACAGCATTATCAATGTATCTTGCATGCGTCTAAAATCGTTAAAATATATTAATTTAAAAATTATTTTAAAAATATTAATAAAAAAAACGTCATTGTTTTTATAGAGAAATTTTAAAAATAGTTAATTATAAATAAGGATATGATAATAAATAAATTTAGAATAACTACTATTACTCATGAGCATTTTAAAAATATTAAAAAAAAATCAATAAAAAATATTATTAAATAAAAGGGCGGTGCAACAGCCTCAAACAAGAAGGTGAGTAACCATCAGCGGAAGTGTCATCGGAATATCTCATCAATGCCATACAATTATTACGGATTACACAGCTAAGCAAGAAAATGAGCTTCCCTATGAAAACCACAACCACTAGGAAACGCTGAGGTAAAGCCAAACAGCACAAGTTACAGCTTCAATTTGCACTTGAAATTCTCACCCTTGAAAGGTAGTAGCTGCTTCAAGAGTAAGAACTTAATTGAAGGATAAAGAAGCGAACTGCTTTCCACTACAAAATTCATACGATGGGGAACAAAGACATCAATGTCTTTTCTCACTGAAATAGCAAAATGACAAGAAGATCCAAGGACTTTATTGATATGGAGAAATCCTAGGTTACATATACCATTTTGAAATAAAATTCCAACAATAGTTCACACAATCTTCCCCGGAGATTCTGAATTTCACTCTATGTTAATCTATTTTGAAGCAGTGAGGCTTTCATGGAGGCCTTTCAAGACGGTAAAAACTGGCTCTCTAGGAGGCAGATTTTTTTCACAAGTGGATGGCTGAGAAATTCTTGGCTCCACTTGAAGAGCTTGGGGAAATTCTCACTGGTGAACAACTGAAGCCCTGATATTTCTTGAGCTATAGGGATCCAAAACGCTAGGAAAACAGCAGCAATGTCCACAAAGCCAAACTCCTCTCCTCCAAAGAACTTGCCCTTGAGCTCATTCTCAAGAAACTGCAGAGCCTCATGTGCATCTTTGACATTCTTCTCACGCTCTTTCTCATCAGCGCCAAAAACAGAATTCCATGCTGCACTAATAGCCTGATTTCACACATTAAAGTAGTTATTAATAATTAGGAAAGAACATAATTAGAAATCTGATAGAATTTCGATTGAATATAATTTTATAGAAACAGTAAATTAATTTTTCTTATGGTGATTTCTATTATGGTACATCTACATATAATCTTTCTATATATAAAATATTCTTTATACATTGAAACTCAATCACGAAAAATTTACGTTCATACTCTCCAACCAAACATGCCCTTAGCCAGAAATACGGTGTGCAATTCTGTTTTTCCCCTTCAATTATATAAATTCTGCAAAAACCCCATAAGATTCAATGCAATTGACAAAAATCATAACAACCATTTAAGGAATAGTTTATATACAAATGAAGTGGATTAGCCATAAATATGATTGACAATTGACTATTAGACTTCTGTAAAATATGATCGACAATTGACAATAGACTTCTGTAACATATTCAAAGACTACGTCTACACATTTAGATGTTATGAAAAGTGATGTTTATGGGAGGGATGAATCATTACAAAGCTAGAAATAGAAGAGAAGTGGAGTTACCTTGTCGTCTATGAACTTGAACCAGAAACGAGCCAAGGCTCTCTGGTAAGGATCAGTAGGCAAGATGGGGTTGCCTTTCCAGGTCTCATCTATGTACTCAACAATCACAAGGGACTCTGATATGGGCTTCTCATTGTGAACAAGCACAGGAACCTTCTTGTATACTGGATTGTATTTGAGGAGCAGGTCACTCTTGTTCTGCAGATCTTGCTCTAGAAATTTGTATTCAACTCCCTTAATTTCAAGAGCAATCTGCACCCTGCAAACAAATGGGCTTCCCACAATCCCCAAAAGCTTCAACTCTTCCTGACTTGCAGCCATTGACTCAGCACTTTAATTATTTCAAACAAGTGGCAAGGTAAGATGTACTTGATTTTGGTCTGTGTTTTTTCCTAAGGCCCGTGTGCTTTTATTGAGCCAGGAAGATTGTTTTTTAATCTACACGCTGTCAACTAGAAATCTTTGTGGTGGAGAAAAAGTTGAATGGAAAATATTAAAAAACTATAAAGAAAAGGAAACGATATTGCCGCGTATTAATTACATTTGGGCGATTGCTCCCATGTCGGTCAATGTAGGTTACTCAGTTGGTCTAAACATTTAATAGAAACTTGACATACAGAAAGTGTTTAGTTATTTTAAAAATTAAAAAAAAAAAATTATTAATTTATCCTTCCTACACTTATCTTTTTCAATCAATTCATCCTCCTCTCTCCTGTACTGTCTCTCTTCTCTCTTACGGATGAGAGTTGCTCTCATCTTTACCATTTCTTTTTCTCTTCTTCTAGTGAAAATAAAAAATTGTTTGGGTTCTTTGTTCTTGTTCAACCAAAAATCACACACAGTAAGAATGAAAAATTTGGGCTCGAGTTTAAAGAAAAAACACAAAATTCCAATCATTATCTGCATTATAGAAGCTTCAAGTTCTTGACAATCCATAGCCCCATTTTTCCCAATCCTCTAATTAGAGCTTGGAATCATCAAAGACACCTATCAAATCATAAGAGGTGGCACCAAAAATAAAAAATCTCATCCCTTTTAAATATCCAGTTGCATAATTTCTATCAAAATTTTTCCTTTTTGGAAATTAAACTCAATGGAGTAAAAAAATAGCATCCGAGTCATTTCTTGATTGTTGAATGTTGCTGTCTTTCTTTGTATCTTCTTTTTCTGCGTGTTGTGTGTATTTTTTTTTTAATACTTCTCCATTTTTTTTGGTGTAACTAGTGGTACTATAGGCTTAAAGAGTCCATTGATGGAATAAGTAGTTCCATGGGCGCAAAAGAGCTATCTATCTGACTGATATGATAGTCAACATGCTCACCCTATTAAAGGAAAGTGTGTTGCTTTAAAGAGAATAGAAAACCATCGACAGAGAGAGAAAGGTAGGAGAGAGAACGGGAAAATGAATAAAGGATAAACCAGTAATTTACATTTTTTCATTTTAAAAATAATTAAATAATATCCACATGTCAAATTTCTATTGGATGTTGTGGTCAACTGATACTGCGTTGATCGACAACTGTACAGTAGCAATCGCCTTACATTTGACGCAGATGGCACGGCCATTTTGCATTAATAATTAACTAATGCATATGGATGTTAGTAGAGCTGACGAGACATAAGAAGAATCCAGAAAAACGAATCTGCTAACAAGTGCTTTTACGAATCTTAAGTCACCTTGACCTGCACATTATTACTCAAGTAAGGGAGGGTTAACGGATATTAATGAAAAAATTAAAATAATTCATATTTATTAATATTAAAAATTAAAATAATTTATTTTAAAAATTAAAGATTAAAATGACTCATAAAATAAAAAATTAGAAACTAGAATAAATATTAATCTTTTTTTTTCCTCTCTAATGCATATGTGATGTAATATTGATAAACTTATCTATTAGTCAAACTTTTAGCCAATAGAATCACTTCTTTTAAGATTTCATGGACCCAGCATTTTAGATTTAGATTTTTACTTTTTATATGGATTATTTTGTATTTGCTTCCTATTGAACTATTTTGTATTTTGTATTGATTTTATCTTTAAAGATGTGTTAACTATTTATAAAGGTCTTTATAAGGACCCAATTTTTACGCTTGACTCTGCCGTTAATTATTTTTTTTAATCCAAAAACTATTTATACTTTTATAAATAATCACATGCATTTATATATATATATATATATATATATATATATACATATATATATTCACATATTTACTTCTCTTGACTTTGATGTTTAATGTAATTTTTAATTATTTTATTACATATATTTTATTTTATATTTTTACATATTTATATAAATTTATATTTTATTATATATTGATTATATTCTGGTAACTTTTAAACCTTAAATCAGGATCTATACAGTTTAATGTCTGATTGATTTTTAAAACTTTGCTTTCATGCTTTAAAATCAGAAAAAGTCATCTTCCAATTTCAAATACCGCCATTTTTTATTTCTTTTACAATATTCGTAAAACACTAGTCAGATAATTATTAACAAAACTTTTAAAATATTCATTAACAAAAGCTAAAAAAGAAACAGGCATTCATAAAAAAAAAGGCGTCTCCCTTATTAAATATTAAAAAAAAGATCTTATGCGCAAAAGGCTAAGTGATGCAAGAGCTTACGTCGGCGATATTGATGGACTTGAAATGTTGAGCCGTAGTCTACCCATTTTTTACGGGAAAAACCAATGTGTCTGTATGAGTCAACTTATTTATGTCGGAACGATCTAGATTTTAGTCCATCTCCATCTGACGATATTGTGTTCATCACACAGATGTTCGCTGATTAAAGAGCTATCTTATTTTTGGATTTAACTCTTTTAAATTGAGTAAGTTAATAAAATATATAAATAATAAGTTAATTACTCTTAAATTATTTTATGAGATCTACATATATTACATATATAATGAAAGCTCTTGATCCAATAATGAATAATCCCTCACTTATATACTTTATCAATCTTCTCATTTTAAAAAATTCTGTAAGATATTAAACCTGTGATGGAGTGAAGGTTTGAGCTCGTTAGAGCTTGAGAGAAGAGAGAAAGAGAGAGAAGAAAGAAGCAAAGTGTATTGATGAATGAATAGTATTGTTTTCATTGAATATTGGAGTTGTGATACAAAGGTATATATTGGGTTATAAGGTGTACAGAGCAAGCTAAGCTAGTCTTGCTGCTATAACAAAAAACTAACTTAAACTAACTCAATGCAATTCTAACTAACTTCAGATCAGTTACTAGCTTTATCCCTAACATCCCTCAAACTCAGGAGTGGGTGAGGCCCAACTCTGAGTTTGTCTTTGAACTGAAGGAAGGTGGAGGAAGACAATGGTTTGGTTAATACATCAGCAATTTGAACATGTGAAGGAATGTGTTGTACGTGGATTTGCCTCTGAACAACTTTGTCCCTAACAAAGTGCAAGTCAAGCTCAAAGTGTTTGGATCGGTATGTAGAATGGGTTTGGCTAATAGACAGTGCTTTGGTTGTCACAGAATGTACAAGGGACGAGAGGACAGGGAATTCTCATTTCAAACAATAGAGATTGGAGCCATGTGATGTCAGCTACTAGGGAGGCCATGCTGCGAAATTTAGCTTCAGTGCTAGATCTAGAGACCACCTTGCCTTACTTGACCAGGAGACAAGGTTTGGTCCAAGGAACACACAGAACCCGATTGTTGAGTTGCGATCATCAATATCAATTCCAGAGAATCACAAAAGCCTATTATTCTGAGCTCTTTGTAAGGATAAAATTGAAGGCTATGATCTATAGAACCAGCTAATAACGCAGAATGCGTTTGACCGCTTTCCAATGGTGTTCTTGAGGAGAATGCATGAATGAGATACTTTACCTGACAACATATTGTATGTCAAGTCTAGTGATTGTGGCATATTGGAGGCCACCAACCATGAACCTGTATAGTGTTGGATCTAAGCAGGTTTCACTTCCATGAGCAGAGAGTTTAGTACTTGAAATCATTGGAGTAGGCATAGCTTTTGCATTGTGCATTCTAGCCTTGTGTAGGAGTTCCTTGACATATTTTGTTGTGTTAGGACCATAGCACCAGTTGTTGTCTTTGTTACTTCAATTCCAGAAAGAAATTCATTTCACCTAGGTCCTTGAGAGTGAAAACATTGTTGAGATCATAAATAAGAGTTGAAATCTCTTGAGGGTTGCTACGTGATGAGGATGTCATCCACATAGACAAGGATGTAGGTGGTGGATGAGGGAGTGAACCTAGTGAAGAAGGAGGGGTTAGATCTTGTGCTTGAAAAGCCAAACTGTTGGAGGGTGGAGCTAAGCTTTGAGAACCATGCTCTAGGGGCTTGTTTGAGGCCATATAGAGCTTTTTGAAGCCTGCATACGAACTGAGGCTCAAGAGGCATATCCTTCAGGTTGTAGCATAAAAACATCTTTTTAAAGGTCACCATTGAGGAATGCATTATTAAAGTCAAATTGTCTAATGCTCCATCCTTTGGAGAGAGCATGGATAACATGATTCTAACAGTGAGGTTTGATCATAGGACTAAACACTTGATCATAGTCTAAGCCTTCTCTTTGGTGGAAACCTTTAGCTACTAACCTTGCTTTGTACTTCTTAATTGAACCATCCAAGTGTCTCTTAATTTGAAAAACCCATTTGCATCCTATGGCTTGTTGTGATTAGGGGCTGAACCAACTTCCAAGTGTGGTTTTTCTGGAAGGCTTGTAACTCTCATCCATTGCCTTTTTCCAGTGTGGTGTAGAGAGAGCTTGGGAACTGTGGTTGGTTCATGGTTCAGGAGGTCTGGTTGGCCTTGAGTGACAGCTCCTCATAAGATTTCAGCTTGAAAATGCCATTCTTGCTTCTGTTTGCATTGGATGAGTGTTTCTAGCCTCTGTAGTGTTGGTTCTATGAGTTTCAGGTGTAGGCAAGTTTCAGTTCCTATAGACAGATTACTAGGCAGAATGTCAGGAGTCTTTGCATGATTTTCAGGTGCAGGTAAAGTGTGCAATTATGCATCATTGGCAGATGAGTTAGAGGAGGGTTGAGGTGATATAGATTCAGATGCAGATGTAGATGCTGAATTGAGATTAGGGACAGGTTGTATTATAGGGACATAGATTGGTGTGGGACTGACATGAGATAGTGGTGTGACTTGAGTTTGTGATGTGTTGGATGATGATGGATTGGATGGTTGAGAGGGAATAGAGTGGAGTGGAAATTCTGATTCATCAAAAACAACATTTCTGAAATGTGTAATTTTCTAGATGGCGATAGGCACTTATATCCTTTTTGATTGTTTGCATAGCCAATAAACAGACACGTATGGAATTTATAGTCAAGTTTGTGGTGATTGTAAGGTTTTAGGAGAGGGTAACATGAACATCCAAAGGTTTTGAGGAATTTATAATCTGTTTTTGATGAGTGAGGAGTTCAAATGGTGAGGTGTTGTTGGTTGTAGGTGAGGGGAGTCTATTGATGAGAAATGTGGCCGTAAGGAATGCCTCATCCCAAAAGGTAAGAGGCATTTTGGCTTGTGCTAAGAGAGTTAGACCTACTTATGTGATATGTCTATGCTTTCTTTCTGCATTGCCATTTTGCTAGTGGGTGTAAGGACATGACAACCTGGGTTATTCCATTTGAGGTAAGGAAATTGGTAAAGGTATGGGAGAGGTATTCACGGCCATTATCAATTTGTAAGGCTTTCAGTTTATGACTTGTTTTGGTTTCCATGTGTTGTTTAAATTGTACAAAGGCTTGGAAGGCTTGAGATTTATTGGCTAGCAAGTATATGCATGTGTATTTTGTGCATGCATCAATAAAGCATATGTAGTACCTATAGCCTAAGTTGCTAGGGGAAGGAGATGGTCCCCACAAATCAGAATATACCAGTTGTAGTGGTTTAGTATATGTAATAACAGAATTAAAAAGGGTAGCTGATGTAACTTTCCCATACAGCAAGCATCACAAATAGATTTAGGAAGAAATTCAATGTTTTTATTTCTTGAATCAATGAGATTATACAAGTTGAGTACAAGATTTACATTTCTAAGTGATGGATGACCTAGTCTTTTGTGCCATACATCATACAAAGAGGATTTATTGTTACATTGTGTGAGATAAGCAGAAGATATAGGTTTTGACACTATGTTTACATCATCAAAGTGGTACAAGCCTTCTTTATGTTTTCTTCAAGAATCTCTTTGGATACCTGACATTTAACATAGAAATGATCAGCATGAAATTCAAAAAAGACATTATTATCATGTGCAAATTTGGAAACACTTAACAAGTTTTTGGTTACAGAAGGTACATGGAGCAGGTTATGTAGTGTAAATGTGGAATTTGTGAGTTTTGAGTGAAGAAGATCTGCCAATGTGAGCAATTTGCATACCTTGACCATTACCTGTAAACACTTGCTCAAAACCATTGAACTCTGACCCAGCAATCAAATTCTGAGGATCAAAAGTGATGTGATGGGATGCACCTAAATTTGGGTACCAAGAGTTGTCTGTGAGAGTTGCTGGTCTGGTAAGATAAGCCCTTGGGTTTTGGCTTGAGCTTGGGATTGTGAAAAGTTGAGGGTGGAGGAGGGTTGTTGGTGCTCACAGGGCTTTGAAAATTTTGGAAGTTCTGGTCAAACCTATGGTAGCATTGCCAAACAATATGGCCAACTCTACCACAAAGTTGACACTGAGGGCGGTTAGAACTCCAAGATCTGCCTCCTCTGCCTTCTTCCTCTGCCTCTTGTCCCTGAATGACCACTTCTCACAAACTACATCCCATTTTCACTTCTTGGTGGTTGCATGCCCCTTTGTGCCACATTCGCTTGCAAGAACCAAGCTCAACCTTTTTAAATTTTTCAAGAACATCTTCTTGAGCAATCAATAAAGCTTCTAACTCACTAATCTTGAAAGGTTCAGCTCTAGGCATGGTCATTGTAATGAATGCATTATATTCCTCTCAAGGCCTTCAAGAATTACCTCAATTAGATCTTCATTCCAGAGGGGGGCACCAAGAACTTCAAGTGAATCAGCTAACTTCTTGATCTTTGCAATGTATTCTGTTGCGTTCCAGTTTTATTGATTTCAGTTGAGTCTTCAACGTTTTATCTTGGATTTTGCGTGTAGCAAATAGTCTTCAAGCTTATGCCAAATCTCATGAGTGAAGTCACAACATACCATTCTGTTTATGAAGTTGGAGTCCATAGACGCAGAAGCCATGACACCAAGTGTTGGTCTTGTTGTTCCCAGTCTGAGAAGCTTGAGTTTCAACATCAGCTTCTGACCGCTTTGTAGCATAGTGCACTGGAATCTTCTTTGGATCCAGATGATTCTTGAGCTTGTTTGCTTTGATACAAGCTAGGGCTTGATGTCTCCATGAGTGGTAGTTATCTTCATCTAGTTTGCATGCCATTGGGTTGGAAAGAGTTTTCAGAACAAAGGCGGAAGCTTGTGTGGATTAAAGCGAGAAGGAAAGAAGCAAAGTCTATTGATGAATGAATAGTATTGTTTTCATTGAATATTCGAGTTGTGATACAGAGGTATATATTGGGTTACAAGGTGTATAGAGCAAGCTAAGCTAGTCTTGCTATAACAGAAAACTAACTTAAACTAACTCAATGCAATTCTAACTAACTTCAGAATAGTTACTAGCTTTATCCCTAACAAATTCAAATCCCTTATATATACTAGTATTTGACTAGTATAACTGTACGGATAAATAAATTAAATAAATATAAAATTTTTAATAAATGGATGTTGTAAAAAAAATTTTAATATATGGATATGGTTAAAAATAATATGCGAAAAATTGCAAAAATTCATTTGATGGAATATAATATTTTCTTTCTTTTATACATTTTAATAGTTTTTATTTGTACTTTTTATTATAATATGTGAAATTTAAAATAAAACATATAAAGAAATATTTTAACAATAATTCATATATAAATTTAAAAAATATAGTAATTAAAATATTGATCTATAACACTTAACTTGTACAGTTTTTAGTTTTATTACATATAATTGCATTTCATACATGTTGTTTAATTATTAATATTATTTATCATAAATTATTTATTTTTAGGAATTAATTATTATTTATTTATTTGACATAATTATTTGTATTTATAAATTTATATGTTAATATTATTATATTATATATTGTAACAGGAAAGAATCAGAAAAAAGAATCATGAAACAGGCTCTACATTAATAATAATAATAATAATAATAATAATAATAATAATAATAAAAGTATTGTTCATAAAGAATATAATGAATTGTAAATAGGACACTACTTTATTATAAGTATAGATAAGAAAAAATATAGATTAGATACTAATAATCGTTTCAACTCAAATGATTTTTATAAACTACTATATGAGTGTGGAGTGAGACACTTAAGGCTTTTTTACCCAAAAAAATGGTTATTTATGAATCGATATCCGTTTAGATATTATTTACCTATATACACCATTTTTTAAATTATAGCAATCGACTTACCTGAAGCGAATTATATGAGTAAAATGTCTTACTATTCAATGAATTATAGCATCTGGTACATGATAAAAAGTTCAGCTTGTACGAAAATTATGCGGTTAAATGACTTGGTCCAGGAGGCGCATATACAAAACGACCGCAGAGCCGAATGGTGTAAAGTGACCTGTGCATGGAAAAGCTATGTTCAAACTAATGGTGTAGAAGGTGTTGTATGGAAAACGGTTAGAAGTTAGCCGAATTAAATAAAACGGCCTGAAGCCAAACGTTTTACACCCAAACAAATTACTTGAAGGGACCACTATAAAAGGGGTCCTTCGTATGGACCTAGCTGTTTCTCATCCTTTTTGTTGTTTATTCAAATTTGGTAAGAGAGTTGGAGTGAGAGGAAAGTAGTATAAAAGGCATGGGGAAAACAATCTTATATCGTTGGAATTAGGAGACATATCACCAAAAATCTGGATATACAAGTTTTTTCTTTTGCTAAATATTATCATTTAATTTATTTTTTATAGTGTATTGCATTTATTTAAGTAGTGTATTTTTTTTAATAGTGTAGTGCATTTATTTTAATTTATGTAGTTGTAGGAACTAATTACTTGAAATATTTTTAATTTTTGTACTTGAAGGAGCTAAATTACTTGAAATAATTTAATGAATTTTTTTACTTTATGGAGTTGTAGGAACTAGTTACTTGAGGTAGTGTATTTTTTTATTTGAATAGGATAGTGAATTTATTTTAATTTATGTAGTTGTAAGAACTAATTACTTGAAATATTTTTAATCTTTGTAGTTGTAGAAATTAATTACTTGAAATAATTTTATGAATAAACTAATTTTTTTTGTAGTCTATAAATTTAGTTTAGTTTATAATATGCATGTTTAATTAAAGTTGTTTAGCTTATGGATTTTAATATATGACATTTATTTAAATGTTTGAGATTACTAAGAGATTAATAATGTTTGGTCTATTTATTTATATGTATTCATATTTATTTTTAGTCTGTAAGTTTATTTTAATTTAGGTTTGCTGTTGGTTAAGTAATTTTGTTTGTTTTTGAGAATTTATTTACATTTTGTTTAAGAATAAAGAAAGTTTATAAGAATTTGTTAAGTTTTGAAATTGTAAAATGTTTTATTTATGAATAATTAATCTTGATAACAATTTAGTAATGTGACTTTAGTTTGGTTCAGCTATCTTTATTTAGATTATTGTACAAGTTTAATAATAGTTTATAAGTTTAGTTTGGTGTAGTTTAAGGTTAGAGATTTTCTGATAACTTATTTTCTGACAAAAATTAAGATTTAAATGAATTTAGAATTTTGGTTTTGTTTATAGTATAGTTTATGGTAAAATAAATTTAAAATTATTTGTTTCTTTTGTACCTAGTCGAGTACTACACGATCGATCTGATTTTACACGTGTTCAGTTGGATCCATGTATTGGCCCTTACCTAATTTAGGTTGGGTTTTGGCATGTCGCACAGATTCCCTTTTATAAGTATAATAATGCATTGTTTTCGACCTTTATGGAGCGATGGTGCCCAGACACATACATTCCACTTGCCTGGGAGATTGCAACATCATGTTACAGAACATATCCCACCAGCTTGGGCTTAGAGTTGATGGTGACCCCATTAGCAGTTGCATAGGGCGATGGGTCAACCATATTGGAGAGGATATATGGGTCATATGCGAGTGCTTGTTAGGACTTTACCATTCGAGGATTACCGAAGTGTTACAAGAATATGCTTTCCGTGTTGTGGCTCAAGAATGTAGTGTACCAGCTTGTCCACAGAGACCGATGCTCAGATCATGCAATCAACATGAGCATATATTTTGATGCGGATTAGAGGGATGTTATTTCCTGATAAGTCATCAACTAGGATCCATGTGAGATATTTGTCGTTGAGGGAGGACTTTGCATATTGTGGCGCCAGCTGAGGTTCAGCGCTTGTGTGCACTATACCGGGATTGAGTTGGGCATATGGCATGCACACCACAAATCTCGCGGATGTTGAACCTTTGACACCTTGGGTTTAGTACAGGTTGCCAAAGCTGATGCCTAGAGAGATGCTGGTATTTCCTTTCTGTTGACTAGGAGGTATGACTATTTTATTTGTGATTGTTGGTTTTTGCTTTATTTCTTATTTTATTATTTTTATATCTTATTTAACCAGAGCAAGTAACAGTAACTATATGTAAATATTTTCAGGTGGCGCGAATGTAGGTGTCCTTCGGACGATGTGGACACATGACTACAGATGTTCAGGATGCGTATTGACCTATTGACCCATGATGATGTAAGTTTATTAGTTTTCTTGTCAATTATTTATAGGTTACAAATTATTTCTTGAGGAAATATGACCGGATCTCTACTCTTGAGTTCATATAGACTTCATATGACAATCAGGAGGTCTACACATGACACCTGATTGGGTTTATGAGAGTCATGCATTTGGGCTTCCATGACTTCCTTTCTCTACTTCCCCATAGTTGAGTAGCACCAGGTGGATCGTGTGTTAATGATTGCAAACCAAGTACTGGCATAAATGATTGCAAACCAAGTAACCACTCCAAAGCTTCCTGTAGAACTCTTCCCAATCTTCGTAAATCCGAGCAATGGCTTTTTGTTTTGCCAACCATGCCCTCTTGTACAAAGCAGTAAATCTATACTTTTCATGAACCGAAGCTTGCAACACTCTAATAGGAACGTCAAGTTAGCTTCAACAATAGAAAAAATGCAAGAAGTGATGACATCAACATCCAAGTGGGGTTGTGCCTGAAACTCCATTAGCTAAATAGGTGTCCAGGTATTATCCCATCATCATCATCATTGTGCTGGACGACGAGTTTCAAGTATAATCAAAATATCATAATTTTCAATGGAAATAATCAATCAATTATACTGAATAAGAATTTAAATTATTTTATTAACCACTAAAATACCAAAAAAAAAAAAATTGCACTACTTCATAGTTAATGATTTACACATTATTAAATATTAGCATAACAACAAAAAAACTGTAGAATATAACAAATTAATTCACAGTTAATAATGGAAGCGAGTACTAACATATTTCATAAAAAATTAATAAACAATTCAAACCTTAGACAATACTAAAAACTTAATCGCATAAGTTACAAAAAAATAATTAACAAATAACACTGAACATAAAATATTATCATCGTTCGCTTCTCTTTAGAACCCAGTTCATTGTAAGGCTCATACCCGACAATTAGATGATCAAGTTGAACCTCTCTACCAACCTCAACTTCAGCTCCAGCTGGGCCACTCATCACATTATCTATTTACTTCTTCATGGTTTTCATTAACCATTGGCCTTGGCATCAAAATAATCTGGGAAGATTGAGCTAAAGACAATCCATCAAATGCTTGAATGATAATGCTTCCATCAAAGCTTCTTTGCAACTCTCCTAAAGCTATGAATACCTCCAAAGCATGAAATTCAGAAAATTGATTATGACAATCAAACATCATCCTCAAGTCATCATCACTTTCAATATTGTAACTCTCATACCGAGCTGCACCTTGAGCAATCAACATTGGTAGTCGATACATCATTTGAATTATTTCCTTGTTTCTTGCGGCCAACTTGTGAAGAATTTTGGCATGAAGCTTAGAAAGCATCATAGATGAACGAACACTAATAAGTGATGGATTTTGACAATAAAACTAGACTTATCTTGTGAGTTTTGAAATATGTTACAATTGCAATGAATAACCATAAAAACCTCTCTCCATTTTTTTTCAAGCACTCACTCTACAAAGAAAAAAAAAAATTCCTCACATCTTCTTACCGAGTACTCAGTGAGTGTATTTGTAGGGCTTGACCACGCTAAAACGTTGTACTGTGGGCTGTGTAGCATAAAACGTTTAGCTGGTTAACGTTTTACAACCCATAATTCGGCTAGCTACTAGCCAAATTAGCACTAACACCTCCTTCCACATGTTGTGCTAATTCGTTGTACTGTTACCGTGTCATCATGTAAATCGTTGACAGTCAAACATTTTATATGATATAATTCATTCACCTATGAGTTTTACAATAATTCAAAAACTAGTGTATATTGGTAAATAATATTAGAAATGGAAACGTAAATAAGAATTTTTTTTATTTTTTATTTTTTATTTGGTAAAAAAGCCGCACTTAAAAGCTTCTCAAAGAAGTATCTCTATTCAAATTATTTTGAATTTTGAAAAAGGTTATAAGAGAAGCTTAATCAAAGTAGTACATGACAATTAACCCAACATATTTGTGCCATTTGCTGAAAAAAGAAACGTGCTAAATGAATGCCAAATGTTGCATTATGAATGATGTTATTAACTCTCTTTTATAATAGTAAGTGTGTGTGTGTGTGTGTGTGTGTGTGGATATCCATTTACACTAAATGTAAGTTTTATACACTTACATCCTTTAATAACTCTTCATAAAAAATGAATTTAATTGATTCGACCATTGAACTATATGATATTATATTGACAATCAAGCATGCTAAATTTCAGAAAAATTGGATAACAATAGGTATGTATTTTAATGATTTATATTTAATATTATTTTTAAAAAATATTATCCGTCAAAATAAAATGGCATGATGAAATATTAAATTATTTTCAAACTGGATAAAATTTGATATATTTGATCTATTAGGTTAGAATTTTGTACTCAATAGTTGGATTGATAAAATTTTCTACCCATAAAAAGTTATTGAAGAACATAAGTATAGCAAGACTTACACCAAGTGTAAGTCTTGTACGCTTACACCCTTCAATAAATATTCATAGAAATTTAATTTAATTGATCAAACCGTTGAGTTATGTGACATTATATTAACGATCAAGTATGTCAAATTTCAGAAAAATTGGATAACAATAGGCATGTACTCTAGTGATTGATATTTATTAGTATTTTAAAAAAATTATCCGTCAAAATAAAATGACATGATGAAATATCAAATCATTTTCAAATTGTATGAAATTTGATATATTTGATGAATTAACAGTTGGATTGATGAAATTTTCTACCCATAAAAAGTTACTGAATGATGTAAGTATACCAAGACTTACAAAAGGTGTAAGTCTTGTACGCTTACATCTTTCAATAACTCTTTGTAGAAATTTAATTTATTAATTGATCTGACCATTGAATTATGTGACATTATATTGATGATCAAGTACGCTAAATTTCAGAAAAATCAAATAATAATATGCATGTATTTTAATGATTGATGTTTACTACTATTTTAAAAAACATATTATCTGTAAAAATAAAATGACATAATGAAATATCAAAATCATTTTTAAATGATATGAAATTTGATGTATTTGATTTACTAGGTAAGAATTTTGAACTTAACGGTTAGATTAATGAAATTTTATATCCATAAAAAGTTATTTAGGGGTGTGAGCATACAATACTTACCAGTTCTTGTACACTTATATTCTTCAATAACTCTTCATAGAAATTGAATTTAATTGATCCAACTGTTGAATTATATGATATTATATTGACGATCAAGTATGTCAAATTTCAAAAAATAGGATAATAATGAGCATGTATTCTAATGATTGATATTTACTAATATTTTAACAACATATTATCTGTTAATAAAATGGCATGATGAAATATCAAATTATTTTCAAACTTTATGAAATTTGATATATACGATCTACTAGGTAAGAACTTTGAACTCAATGGTTGGATTGATGAAATTTTATATCCATAAAAATTTATTGAAGGCTATGAGTATATCAAGACTTATACCAGGTGTAAGTTATGTATACTTACACTCTTCATAGAAATTGAATTAATTGATCTGACTGTTGAATTATGTGACATTATATTGACGATCAAACATGTCAAATTTCAGAAAATCAGATAATAATAGGCATATATTCTAATGATTGGTATTTATTAGTATTTTAAGAAACATTATCCGTCAAAATAAAATGGCATGATGAAATATCATATCATTTTCAAATTGTATGAAATTTGATATATTTGATCTAATAGTTAAGAACTTTGAACTTAACAGTTAGATTAATGAAAATGATGTTCCTAGCTTTAGTTAATGGAGCTTTAGTTGATGGAGGTATGTTAATTGAGCGTGAAGCAAAGCTAAGAAGACACGGTTGATACACATATGTCCTTATGAAAGCAGGGAAATTTATTTGAATCCAGGCGTATAATTGGGTTGAGTTGATTCGATTTGGGAAAAATGAATTTGAAGCTGTAATACCTTGGGTACACATGTCCCTGGACAAGTTCCGTATGGTCCTAGGTCTCCTAGACCCACCTATGTAGCCGGAAGGCCCTGATGTAGAAACCATGTTGTATATGTAGTTCTACAAAATTATGCAGAACAACTCGTGGCAATGAACAATCCGGCCTTCCTATCCCTATTTTGCCATAGTCTCGCTGAACGAGTGAGGGTGTTAGTAGGTTAGCTACAACGAGCACCTCGATGACAGCACAATACCTGTAAATGACACAATTTTATTAAATGAGCTCCCTACCTTTAACAACCTTTTTCCCTTTCGGTTCATCATTCAGAAATCAAAACCCTCACCAATAAACTTATCTTCCTCCCTTTCCCACACAATTCCACACCAATCCATCTTCCCCAAGTTTCAAGGCATGTTTTGTTGATGGTTTATGTTAGTTTCTTCATTCCTCTTCCTCTTCCCTGTCATGGGTAATGCTATGTCTCTCATTTTTGTCAAATGGGAACCCCCAATGTTGTTAGAGTGGGTGTAAGGTAATTTAGAGGTATCTAAATCATTAATTGATGAATTTTATGGTTGTTATGGTAGACATTGGTGCCATCTCCGCTCCTAGAGCTTCCATGGTGTTGGTTCTTCACATTCCACCTCTCCAGGTAAGTGGGTTTGATCTCATAGCCTTATATTGGTCATTATATTATTATTTTCTAGTAATATAATGTGTTTAGAAATTAGAACTTGAACTTTTATGTGATATGAAGCTATATGCATCTTGTTTTAGAACTAGAATATGTATTTTTGAAAGCTCTCATGAAAATTATTGTTATAAGAAATGCATGGGACTATGTTTGATCTATGAACTCTTTTATATGATTCAAATGATGATTTTGACCGGATTATGGTGAAAAATATTAGCTATGGTTGATAGAAAGCAAATGTGAAGTTTTATGCTTATTTACAAGAATTGAGAAAAGTTGAACCTAGAAATTTATAGAACCTCAATTTATGACTTCTATATAGTTTTAGAATAGGGAGTTATTGAGAAATAAAACTCCGAGTTAATGACAGTTAAATTATTAACCTTGATATACCAAGTGTCCACCAAGGGCAAAGTTATCCTTATTTATATCATTCTTCCAAGGACGTGGTTTGCTAGAGACTGTTACAATCTCAGCTAGGTGCTTTTGTTCGCAGGGACCGCACACCACCTTACAATTTATGGATAGTCTGTTCTCTTTATAATTCTTTGAGAAATAATATGTTTTCTATGTTTCTAGAAGACGATGATTTTATAGCTATTATGCAATATAGAAGAAATGGTTTTTGAGATGTTACATTATTATTATGTATTTTCTTCTTATCCCATGTATGATTATGGGTGAAAATCTACTCACTGAGTTTTATGATAAAATTCATCTCTCTTTTCTTTCCTTTTCCTCATAATATAGTAGTAACTTTGGATCCTCCACCTCCTCCCCTCAATAGTTCATCTTCAGTTTCGGTGAGCTTCACCTTAGTGTGAAGTTTCTGCTATTCTTGTAGAGTGCCTATGACGTAGGCAAAGTCCCAGACCACATATACATGTTTTACATTTTGATTTTCATGATTTAATTTTATTTAAAATGATATAACATTCAAGGATTTTGTATAATGAGCAATTCAACATATTTTGTATACAACTATGTTTCATATTTAAATTATGGGAAAGGACTATTTATGATTATTTTGAACTGAATATGCAAATTGAATTGTAGTTTGAAATGGATTTTATGAATAAAATATACATATAGTACAACTCAGTGATCATTAGGCTTACGTGAGAATGAGGTTTCTCACGTGTCGACACGATCCAAATCGAGTTGTGATAGAAGCAAATAATTTTGATTGATTTGATATGTTTGCTTTGGGTTCATAAATCTTTTGTGACCTAACCCAAACCAAACTAAACTGATTAAAATTGAGTTGATTTAGTTTGGGTGTCAAGTTATCTGATTATTATTATTTTATATTGAATTCAAGTAAAACACAAAAGAAAAATCACTAAAAATTTTAAAAAAATTCACAAATTTTAAATGTCCTAAAATTTTATTAACTTCATATAAATATATGTATGCTTAATAACATCAATAAAAGTATGACTTATTAGCCATATACATTTTAGTAGCCAAAAAATAAAAAATTATTCTATCTCCATTATCTAATAAGTGTCCATCTACAGTTTTTTCACACTATTGTTTGTTCTTTTAAGAATCCTAGACAAAATTTATTATTTTTCCCTTGATACCCTTATGAGAGAGAAAATTAGTAGATAGATTAAATATGAGAGTGTTAGAGTAGGTGATAAGGGTAGTATTACAAAATATATTTAAATTTATCTAACTTCAAGTTCATCATATTATTTTCTTAATATGTATGCATAAGTGAAGATGGACACTTATTAGAGAATAGATGAAGTATTTAATATATGATCTTGGTTGGGTCATTGAGTTCAAATTTAAGAATTCCCATATTTGAACTGAATACTATTGATTTTAATTTATTTTTACTCGATATGATCTAATGACCCGATCTAACCCAAACAAATTTAATTGGTTCGATTCAGACTAGTCAAATTTATCAGGTTGATTGGATCTATTTACACCTCTAGTTAAAGTTGATGGCGGTTGAAGAAGAGATATATGGAGAAGGCTTTTGTAAATACCCTAAGACCAACCAAGCGAAAGGAGCCTCTTCAAAACAACAACACACATTTAACCTGTTTATCTTTTTACCTTTTAGCCTTTAGTTTCCTAGCACTTTTTATTGCTTCTAGCCTTAGCCACAACTTTAGCTTTGCTCTGTACTAAGACTTGAAAATGTCTTTAATTTCCTTATGTCACATTTTGTAATGTGAATTCTTATTGTAACACTTAATGGAATTCTGCCAATTACACTCATATTTTCTTGTGTTCATAGTTACTTCGCCTAATTGATCTTGGTAAAAAACTTATCATTAAATACTTTGGGAACTCATATTTAAAGAGTCATTTTCTCTCTTTGAAATAATCATTTGATCTCTAAAATTGATACGAGCTTATCCTAAGGCCAATCAAATTTAAGAGGTCTAACATGTCTGGTACTCACACCCATAATACTATTATCATTAGTCGAAACTTGCCCGAACAAATTTTTAGTATGCCTAGTGGGACCTCCATAGGGCAATCTATGAAGTTTCCAAAACCGTGATTGAACCATAATTGGCATATATTCTTGTGTTCTAAAAAATTCATCATGCCAAGTTCTCAACCACAACCAAAGCAACGGAACTAAAACAATGGTGGAATAAATGTAGTTGTTTCGGCTAGACCTCATACCCCTGAGGAGCGTAGAAAATTAGCCAAATCAGGATGCTGAACCAAACCATGCCTAATGCAAATGCTTCCTCCTTGGTGATGAGTTCCAAATTGGCTTCTCTAGGGGTGAAGAATATGCATGCTACAATGCCTACGTCCTTTATCCAAGAGAAAATAGATATGGAATTGCATGACAAGGGAGTTGAATTGTCTAAGCAACTGGTTGACATTATTAAGCTCATGATTCATAATCAAATCCAAGTGCCTCAATAGGGTAATTGGACAAAGGATCTGTCTATGGCATCCATGCATGCACAAATGCCTTACATAGCTAATGGATGGCTCAACATTTTCAGTTGGGGCCATTCCTCCCAACATCCAATTATACAGTTTCGCCAATTTAATACGACAAAGAAGTCACCAAATGTCGAATTTGGCTTCTCTAAAGTGAGGTTGCTAAAGTGCAAAAATGAGGGGCTAATTATCCTTGATAATTTAGTGAGATCCACATATAATGTATACAAAATAGCAGCTATTGATCTAAGGGTGGTTAATCCCTCATTTTTTTACTTTATCAATTTTCTCATTTTAGAGGAATTAATCCCCAAATGCCACTAGGCATATTGGTCTACCTCCATTGCACTCGGGACAATCAGCACAAGGGCAATTTGGTCACACTAGCTATGAAAATCCCACGATGTACAAGAACATCAAAAATGAGAATGGGGAAGGCTTTGTGCCAGGCGGTTACACCCAAAATCTGACATGGGTTGGTTAGCTCTAGTCCGAGCAGTTATGCTCCTGGACCTCCAACATTTGTGAACAATAATTGCCAAATGCGATCGCCCTATAGTGTACCACTTAACCCTACATCATACACTGCAACTCCTATGTCCCAAACTCATCAAACACCCCTCTTGAATTATTAGACAAATAACCAACTTAACTTATAGGGACCGAATTGAGCAGTGATTATTACGATTCCAAAATGTTTATTGTCACTCATATTTTTAATAGCTTTTATTTTATTCTCTAAAATATTTTTTTTTTATGTTAATCAAAACAATAGTTCAATATTAATTATTCATTTTCATTCATAATTTCATCTAGCTTTATTATTATTATTATTATTATTATTATTATCATCATCATCAAAACTTCAGTCAATTATTTAAATATTTAATATTTATCTAATTTTTCAAATTTAGTATCATCACCAAATATTAAAAGTATTGATAATTAATTTATTTAATATAATTATTTAGATTTAAATATTGAGTTACATTATATTTTTAAACTTCCTTAACACGATAACTATCTGAATATTATAACAATATCTATTTCTGTAAACAAATATGAAATAAAATGAACAGTAATAAGACTTTACTTTGTATACACCGACTGTGTGCAAAATTTTGGTTTTGCTTTGTCATCACATGGGATTTCAAGATGATTTCAAATCATTTTAGATTACTACCCATTTTGATAACCATTTACCGTGATTTGGCAATTTGAACTTTCATTAGTTGACAATGTAGAGTAATTTTATGCTATTAGTGCATAAAACTAAACTCTAGTAATTAACATGTCTTAATAAATTGTATAATTAAATATACGTATTAGTATTTTTTAACATGAAGCAATGTATAATAAAAAAAATATTTAAGAACATATAATACCTAAACTTATTGTTATTGACTAATAAATTTTCACTATAGTTTTTTGTCCGTTATTTCTATTCTTTAAAATAAGGTAACTTGATTCATTAAATCAGGTTTTATTATATTTCTTTTGTATAATTGTTAAATAGCACAATTTAGTAATTATTGTTGGATTTAATTACTCTGGAGGTTCCTATAATTTCATTTAGCTTTTAATTAGATTCATATAGTTTAAAAATTGTAAAATCAAGTCCTTATATTGTATAGAAATTTTCAATAAATGCCCTATAATTTAAAAGTATTCAATCAAATTTCTATATTATACAAAAATTTTCAATCAAATTCTTATATTATGCAAAAATTTTCGTCATAAGTTCATCATAAGTACTTATAATATTTAGTGGTTATATAAAAATTTAAAAGGTTTTTTAAGAAAATTAAATAATTACTGATTAAATAAAAAAGTAATAAGTTTAAATAAAATAACAATTGATAATAAAACTTAACGCTAAATTCTTATTTTGATTTACAAAAAACAGGAAAAGAATATTTTAGTGAAATCAAATATATATATATATATATATATATATATATATATATTTTAGTAGACTTTATTTTTATTAAAAAAAAGTTTAAGTAAATTACATTTAGGATCCCATTAGAGTTAGCACAGCTAAGCTTAATGAGTGCTTACAGGAGTTTTTACGTGATTACCCATCAATAAAAGCCTCATAGGAACTGAAAACTTTAATCCCTAAGTAGACATTTAAAGATCACAATTTAAGAGAGTAGACATTTAAGAGTGTCACGAAATTCATATCACAATTCTTTTTAAAGATCACAATGCACGTGAACTCGTTCTTTTATAGCTATACAGCAAAAAGTATCAACAACATCTAAGGATTTATTTGACATGGAAAAATTCCTGGGTTACACATGTAACTTTGATACGAAATTCAAACAGCGAATGATAATTGATAATATGGTTCACACAATTTTCCCAAGAAATCTCGTGATTTCATCTTACTTTGAAGCAGTAAGCTTTTCATAGCGAGCTTTGAACAAGGAAAATAGTGGGTCTCTAGGAGGCAGATTTTCTTTGACCACTGGATGGCTGAGAAATTCTTGGCTCCATTTGTAAAGCTTGGGAAATTTCTCACCGGTGAACAATTGCAGCCCTGCTATTTCTTGAACTAGAGGGATCCAAAATGCTATGAAAACAGCAGCAATGTCCACAAAACCAAACTCGTCCCCTCCAAAGAACTTGCTCTTGAGATCATTCTCAAGAAACTGCAGAGCCTCATGTGTATCTTGAACATTCTTCTCACGTTCTTTCTCATCAACGGTAAAAACAGCTTTCCATGCCGCAGGCACTACCTGATTTCACAAATTAAAGTACTTATTAGTAATTATGTAAGGACTTAACAATAACAAGGAATCTAATAGAATTTTGATTAAGTTATACGTAGATGCATAAAATTTGTTTAAACTAAGTTTTTTATGTTCCATAATTCTTTTTCTCGAATTCAATAACGAAAAATTGTACCAAAACCCCATAAGATTCCATAACATTTACCTAAGGCATAGTTCATATATAAATGAATTGCCTTAAACATACATAGGACTTAGATAAAGCTTGCAAGATATATAGATGCATTTGTTTATGATTGTTTTGACAAATAATCATTTTTTTCGTCTAAAAAATCATTTTTCGTACGTGTAGATAATTTTTAAAAAATAATCAAAATTTAAAAAAATTAGTTTTCAATTTTTTATAAGCTAAAATTAATAACTTCAGGAAAAAAGTCAATTTTCAATTTTTCCAATTATATATAAAATTTAACTTTCATCGTCAAGGTTCACAATTGATTATTGACTTCTCCAACATGTTATGAAAGGCCACGTTCATGGGGGAATCATTAAAATTAAGAAAAGGGACAAGTGGAGTTACCTTGTCATCTATGAACTTGGACCAGAAACGAGCCAAGGCTCTCTCGTAAGGTTCATTAGGCAAGATGGATTTGCCTTTCCAGGTCTCATCGATGTACTCAACAATCACAAGGGACTCTGATATGGGCTTCTCATTGTGAACAAGCACAGGAACCTTCTTGTGTATTGGATTGTATTTGAGGAGCAGGTCACTCTTGTTCTGCAGATCTTGTTCTAGAAATTGGTATTCAACTCCCTTGATCTTGAGAGCAATCTGCACCCTGCAAACAAATGGGCTTCCCACAGCCCCCAAAAGCTTCACCTCTTCCTGATTTGCAGCCATTGATTACAGCACTTCAATTAGCTGGGGACTAAAAATTACTAGCAGAATATAAGTAGTTAATGTTGGTATGTGAATTAGACTTAGTTCTCGTGCTTTTATAGAGCCAGGGAAGATTGATTTTCAACCTGCACGTTGTGAAGTAGAAAACTAGAAATCATATGCTACAGAGGGAAGGACTTGAATTAAAAGAAAAGAAAAAACGCACCAAAAAAAAAGGAAAAAGAAAAGGTAACGCCACGTGTTAATTTTGTGTGATACAGATGGCACGGGCATTTAATTTGACATTTATAAAATAAGAGCATTTCAATTCTAACACCTAAAAATGTTAATTTGAACATTTACTTTATTATTTTTGAATGTAAAGAATAAGTGGAGAAATTTGACCACTATCATATTTAGATGATAAATAAATATCTAAATTAAACATCTATTTTTAAGGATTGAAATAATATTTTTGATAAAATAATTAATGCATATGGATTAGACATTATAATAATCCAGATAGAAAGAAGAGACTATGCACCTTCCTTGTCAAATACTACCAAGAAGACTTTGTTCACTAAGGCTCAAAAGTGATGCAAGAGATTACATCAGCAATACGATAGTAATGGAGCTGAATTGTTGCCATCACTTTTAAGTAATGATATTTTCACTTAAAAAGAAGATATCTATTCAGACACACTTTATAATTATTGGAATATATAGATGTTAAGAATAGTTAACTATCACATCCAATAATTATAATGAATGTTAAAGACATTTATTTTTTAGTGTTAAAATATCATTACCTCCCTTTATTGAACAAAAAAAAAAGTGTCTACATGCGTTCACATATATATTTACGTTTGAAGACCGAAGACTTCGGTCGGGTAATCGCAGCGGAGCTCAAGTCAGATAATGGGCCATGGCTCTCCAAAGATTTTTCAAAATTTTTTACATATATGATATATGTATCAATGCATGACAATGAGACATACACGTGTTACTGGTTTAAGTGTAACAAACGTGGCCGGGCCTTGCTGAGTGCTAATGGGCCTAATTTAAGGCATATTCAAAATAAAAGTAAATAGAAGAAATAAAATAAAAGATTAGATGGCCCATCAAACTTACTAACACCCAAGTCTCCATTGAATCTTCTTCTGCACGCCACTTTGCCACTTTCCAAATTTTTTCCTTTAGCAGTTCAGCCTTTCTCTATTCTCTTCCGTTGTAAGTTTAAAAAATTGAAAAGAAAAAGTGAGTGTGTGACCCGTGTGAAGTCTATCTTGCCGCTATTTGTTGGAGGAGTGGACCACTTGACTTGAAGATTTTAGCAAGTGCAACATGCAAGTGGTGCTGTGCGCAACACATAAACATATGAGGTTTTGTTTGTGTTCCTTATTTTTTTTATTGGCAAGGCTGCTATGGTTACGGTACATTATATATATATATATATATATATATATATAACTTTTTTTTTACTCTTTTTAGCTAAGTAGCTTGAGAAATAAATTTCAATATAAATATAAGAGTAAAATAATTAAATTAATAATTTTTATTATTTAATCACAATTGCTCTTGTCTTGTTGAATATTTTGTATAATATTAGCTTGATTTCTTTCCATATCTATTGATTATATATTGAGGATAGCTAAAAGTCTATCCTTTGAAGAAAATGGAGACATCATAAATTCATAACCAAGACACATCACAAGAAGGTACTATTTTTATTGTTTATTAATTTTTATGTTAATTACATGAGAATTAAATTTTAGTTGTAGTTGTATTGAAGTTTTTGTAACATGTGAAAAAAAAATTAGACGACTTCCAACGATAAAGAATCAAAGAATTGATGTAATTTTTAAGAGAAAGACCATTGTACAAGAGGGGAAAAATATAGCTTCAACACTATCATCACTTGTTGATTCTACTATTCTAATTATTAATGAAGAAAGTGAGAAACAACCTTTCAAGATTCAAAGAGTCATAACTACTGAATCTATGTTAATTCATTAGAGTAGGATCTTGGAAAGAGAGTTCAAATTTGACAATATCCATGAAATCAAATGGATGAAATTAGGCAAGCTTATTTAAAATGTGGTCCATATCCAAAACATCTTGAAAGTTATCCTTTGTTTGGTAAAAATCATCCAAGATGATTTCAATATGCTTGGTTTGGTATTTTTCAAGCATGGCTAGAGCATTCACTTTCTAAAGATGCTGCTTATTGTTTACTTTGTTATTTATTCAGCAAAAAACCTAGTGGATGTCATAGGTTAGACGTTTTTATTTCTTCGGGATTTAGAAGTTGGAAAAAGGTTAATGATGGAAGGAATTGTGCTTTTCTCAAGCATATTGGAAATTATCCTTGCTCTCCTCATAACAATGCAGTTAGAGCTTGCCAAGACTTGTTGAATTAGGCCAAGCATATTCAAAATGTTATTCATGTGCAAAGCTTTGAGCAAATTCAAAAGAATCGTCTACGTCTCAAGTCTTCTATTGATGCAGCTTGTTGGTTAACATTTCAAACTTTTGCTTTCAGAGGCCATGATGAGACTCTAAAATAAAAAAAAAATAGAGGTAACTTTCTTGAAATCATAAAACTCTTGGCATCTTACAATGATAAAGTTGCAAAAGTTGTGTTTGGAA
This sequence comes from Dalbergia oliveri, assembly GCA_030441495.1. Classification (NCBI taxonomy): domain Eukaryota; kingdom Viridiplantae; phylum Streptophyta; class Magnoliopsida; order Fabales; family Fabaceae; genus Dalbergia; species Dalbergia oliveri. The sequence continues at coordinate 14,656,174 of JAMLFY010000005.1, read as the reverse complement.
ATGCTCCATATAATTCTAAGTATACTTCACATCAAATTAAAAAGAGATCTTGCATATCCTTTCAAAGAAGGTGAGAAAGCATATTTGTAAAGAAATTGGGGATTCAAAATTTTGTGTTGTCGTTGATGAAACTCATGATGAATACAAGAGGGAGTAAATGACACTGTTTTAAGATTTGTTGATAAAAATGGCTTCATACAAGAGTGATTTTTTGATCTTCTACATGTTAGAGACACTACATCATTAACTCTTAAGAAAGAGTTGTGTGCTATTCTTTCTGACATGGTCTTGATGTTTCTAGTATTTGTAGTCAAGGATATTGCTAGCAATATGAGAGGAGAATGGAATGGATTGCAAGCATTAATTTTGAATGATTGCCCATATACATATTATGTCCATTGTTTTTCTCATCGGTTACAACTTGCATTGGTTGTTGCATTAAGCGAAGTTATTTAATTCATCAATTTTTTACAAAATTGATTTTTATTGTCAATATTATTTGTTCCTCTAGTAAGTGTCATGATGAGTTACAAGTTGTAAAGATAGATGAAATTGCTCATTTACTAGAGATCGAAGAATTTGAAAATGGTAAAGGGGTAAATCAAGTTGGCATTTTGAAATGAGCTGGGGTTACTCGTTGGAGTTGATAAACATCTATGCTGCAACTTGTTCCATTCTTCAAAAAATCGTCACTTGGATCAACTTTTTCTCAACGAGGAGATCCTGATAGTGCTTATAAAGCTTTGATCTCATTTGAGTTTATATTGATCCATTTGTCGAAATATATTATGGGTAAACTAGATATTCTTTGTCAAGCTTTGCGTTAATGCTATGCAATTAGTTCAATCTACAAAAAACACTCATTCAAAGCTTGGGGATGATGGTTGGGAGGATTTGTTGAAAAATGCGAAATCATTTTGTGAGTAGCATGATATTCTAATTTCTAATTTTAGTGATTCTTATATTGCAAGACAAGGACGCTCTCATCACCAAAAACATCACATCACAGTTGAGCATCATTTGATAGTAGAAATTTTTTTGTTATGATAGATAAGCAATTACAAGAGTTGAATAGCAGATTCAATGATCAAGCAATGAATTTATTAACTTTGAGCTTTGTTTTGATTCCAAAGGATGGTTACAAAAATTTTGTCATAGACAACATTTGTACTCTTGTAGACAAATATTATCCTATGGACTTCACTGAACAAGAGAAGATTAATTTGTCCTTTCAGCTTCGACATTTTATTCTTGATGCTCATCAACAAGTAAAATTAAAGAATTTATCAACCATTCAAGAATTGTGCATGTTTGGCTGAAACAAAAAAATCAGAAGTTTACTACTTGATTGATAGGGTTATTTGTCTTATTGTAACTCTTCCGTTTCTACAAGTACTATAGAACAATTGTTTTCTGCAATGAAAATAATGAAGACAAGGTTGGGAAATAATAGGGAAGATGAATTTCTTTCGGATAGTATAGTTATTTACATTGAATGGAATTGCAAAGTTTCAGTTCTGAGTACATAATTGATGATTTCAAGGCATTGAAAGAGAGGAGGGCGAGCACGTTATAAGGTATTGTTCAATCATTCTCTTTAAAATTGGTCTATCATATTATTAGTGATTAATTTTAAAGTTTATATATATGATATGCATTTAATTTTGTATAGTTGATTTGCATTTGATTTTAGTTCAAATGTCTTGGCCCCAAGAATTTTTTTAAGCTCCACTGGGTAGTGTTATTTTAACACTTAAAAAGTGAGTATCTATTGGACACTCATTTTATAATCATGGGATATGATGGATATTGAGAGCGAATGGGGATAATCATCATATTTAATGATGATAAAATAGTGTTTCAATAGACATCTACATTTTTCATGTTAAAGTAATTTTGTTTCTGTTTACTATGTTGCATTATGCATACACCATGAGAATGGACGAATTAGTACGTCTCCATTCTAGCATTCTATGGTGATCACACTGTTCATCGACTATTGACATATAACCAAAAAATAAAAAAAAAGGAAAAATGGAAGTTACTATTTTTATTTATACTTTTGATTTATTTTTATGTAAGCTTAAAAGTTTAGGTTGACAAGGTTTTGACCTTATAGAAATTAATGCTATCTAAACAATTACAAATAGAAAAAAATAAAGTAAAAAATAAAATTGAAGAGATTATTTTGAAGTAAGAAACAAGGTTTTGATTTGGAAATGCATTATATTTATATATAGTAAACTTATAAAATTTTATAAGTAAGAAATAAAATTAAAAAGATTTTTTGCAATATATATTTCAAAAAAATCATATCAATATAAAAATAATATCAAGATATGTAAAATAAATTAATTAAAGTATAAAATCTTATAATTTATCACTAATTACTATTAAAAAATATAACTCTAAAAGAACTATTTAACTTTAGGCGGAGTTAAGCCAACTCAAAATATAACATGAACTTGAGTTGAAAGTGACGTGGAAGTAGAGGATATTGAGGAAATTAAAGTGGCAAGAAGAAATGCCCTTCAAAGTGCACTGGAAAAGTTGTATACACATAAGGATAGTTATTGGAAGGTTGTCTAGATCTAAAGTAGCTAAGAGCATGGATAGGATATGCACAATTTTCATGCATTAGCAACTGCAAATGGCAAAAGTAAAGCAATAACAAAGTTAAGAATCAATGATGAGGATATTCAATGCCTTAGAAGGATCAAGAATGAAATAAGAGGATTTTACAAGAAGTTGTACAAGTTGAAATAATGATCCTGAAGTGTATTTTAAACAAGATTTGGTGAATAAAATCTCAAAAGAGGAAGTTGGACGATTGGAAGGGGTATTATTTAGGGAGGAAATTAAAGAGGTTGTGTGGGATTGCAGTTCTCGAAAGCTTTGGGTTTCGATGAATTTAATATGAATTTTGTTAAAAGAATGTGGAGTGAGATAGGGAGGATTTTTCAAAAGTAGTGGAAACCTTCTCTATAAGTGGCGCTATGCCAAGAAGAGCAAATGTAATGTAGGTAACTCTCATCCCTAAAGTGAAGGGAACGAAAGAGATAAAGGAATTCAGACTAATTACTATGGTGGGGTGTGTAAAGAAAGTCATATCCAAAATTTTGGCAAATAAGTTGAGAGTTGTATTGCAAAAGCTCATTAAGTAAACTCAGAGTGCCTTTGTAGGTGGGAGACATATACATGATGGGGCATTGATTGCATGTGTAGTGAATTGGCTGAAAAAGAAACGAAAATGTGGGTGCATCATTATTAAGATGGACTTTCAGAAGGCTTATGATAGAGTCAAGTGAAGTTTGTCGACTTGGTCCATAGGAGAACAGGTGTTGGGAAAGATGGAGATATTAGATTAAAGCATGTATCACCACAGTCACAATGTCAATGATGATAAATAGAACCCATACTAAGCCTTTTAGGCTTGAACGAGGTCTGAGACAAGGTGACTCTTTTTCACCTCCCCTTTTGGTCTTGGTGGCGAAAGTTTTGAACAAACTCAAAAGCAAGGCTAAAGAGAAAGGATACATAGATAGCCTTCTTGCAAGGAAGGAAAAGGTGGAATTAACACATCTACAACTTGCAAATGATATGACATTGTTTGCCCAATGAACAAGAAGCCCATAAGAAATTATAGGATGTTACTATAGTGTTTTGAGTTGATGTCAGGATTGAGCATTAATTTTCTACTTTGATTTCTTGAAATTGTGAAGGACATTGGACTAAGACGATGTATGAAAGATTAGGTTGTAAGTGGGGAAAGTTACCTAATACCTACCTAGGTATACCTGCTGGGGCTAATCTAAGAAGGATGGAGACGTGGAAGCCAATTATTGACCACATTGAAAAAAAGCTTAGGCAATGGAATTCCAAAGTTCTAACAAAAGCGAGAAAACTAATTCTTATTAAGTCAATGTTGAGCAGCCTCCTCTCTACTACTTGGGATTGTTTAAGATACCAAAAAGGGTGGTGAAGAAAATGATTTCAATTCAAAGTAGATTCTTTGGGGCAAAGCTAAAGGGAAAAAAGGAATGGTTTTTAGTAAATTAAAGCCAAGTACAGAAACCGAAAGAGGAAGGAGGGCTTGGACAAGGGGATATAGTAGTAAAGAATTATGCCTTGCTATTTAAATGGTGATGGAGGTATGTTAAGGAAGAATGCCCATTGTGGAAAAGGGTTATAGCATCATGTAATGATCTATGGATGAAGGAACCCATAGATATTCAAAATATTAAGAATAAGGGTGGAATATGGACTAAAATTTATAGTGTTAACTTTGGTAATGATGATCTTTTGAGAGCAATAGTAGGAGTTATTTATATGGAACTTGGGGAAGGTGATAAGGCTAGTTTATGAAATGATATATAGGCTTTGAATGTGAGATTAAGAGATTCTTTCACTAGATTTTTTTTCCTATCTGAGCAAAAAGAGTGTAATGTGAACATATGTGATTTTTGGGATGGACTAGAGTGTGTATAAAATTTCCAATGGCTTAGGCAATTGTATAGGAGAGAGTTAGATATATTGGAGGAAGTACATAATGTGATTGCCATCGTCAAGTTGAAATGGCACTCCCATGATTGGTTGATTTGGAAATTTGATAGAAATGGACTATTTTCTATTATATTAGTGTCCAATGCTATCAGCGTATCACAAGGGGCAATAGAATGGGTTATAGCTATAGCTTTAACAAAGCTATGTGGAAAGGAGTGATACCACCAATAGTGGAGATTCTAACCTAGTTTGTAGTTGTGGATAGGATTAACACTAAAGCTAGGCTCCACAAATTTGGAATTTTATAGAGAATCAAATCTCATGTGTTTAATATGACAAAGCCATTGAAGATGAAAATCACTTATTCTTTAATTGTGAGTTTGCATACTTTCTATGGTGCAAATGGATATAAGAGAAGAATTTGAAATGGATCCCCCTATACCCTAGATCTTTTTTTGAAGCTTGGATGGAGATGCTGATGAAGAAGATTGAGAAAACTGGTGGCAATGGTTCTTTGTGATAATTTGGGTTGTATGGAGGTGTAGGAACAATGCTATATTTGATAAGAAAAATATGGATAAGAATGAAGCTTGGAAAATGGCAATGTTCTAGGTAGGCCAATGGAATAAGAAAGTGTAGGAAAGATTTAATAAGGATGTTTTTCTTGGCGCTAGGCTGTCTAGTAAATGCGTACTTAGATAATGTGCTACTTTGCAGGTGGTATATGATGGTGTGGTTTTATATCTTTATGAGTATTTTAATCATAGTGTTGAATTTTTGAGTAATGAGCAACTTTTTTGTTTGGTAAATGCACAAATATAATTGAAATGTTGAAGTAATATGATGTAGATTGCTTGCAAGAATGTAATGTTTTTAAGGTCAAGGGCAAATGAAGTTAGTGTAAGGAATTACTCATAAAGTTGTGACATGAAGGATATTTGTCAAGTGGAGTGAAACAATGTGAGGGGGTGAAACACAAGGGTGAGTGAAAGATACACATGTGAAAGGGGATATATACATATGATGGTAGAACTATGTGAGAGAAAATTTTGAATTGGTGTAGATACATGTTGATTTGTTTTGTAGGTTCATTTATCATAGAGTGCAAGGAGGTATTTGGTTGGGAGATATACAAGAGGTTATGTGGAGAGATACATTGTGAGATTCTATTATTATGTTGGGGAGTTTCTTTATGAGGAAGTGGGGGTGACATGAAGATTATGACATGAAGAGCTTGGGAGTGACACACCATGTGAGATAGTGCTTATATTGATTTTTTTTTTTACAGTATTGGTGTTTTCCTTTGCTTCATGTTTCCAGGTTCAAGTTGCTAAGGAAATAAAAGGTATAAGGTACTTGAGGTCAATGTTGGAGTGGAGTGATACATAGTGAGATACCTTATGAAAGTATGAGGGAGATATTTGTAAGAATGAGGGTGAAAGAAAACATAAAGATAAGCTTCAAAAGCTTGGGTGATACACTTGATGAGGTAGTTAAATTTTAGGCATTTGGTGTATGAAGTGTGTGTGTGCTATATCATACGAGTATTGATGGAGTTTCAATGGAATGATTCTCATTGATTGGTGCCATCTATCTTCAACTGGTGCTATGTCTATGATCAAATATTCAGCTATGTATAAGTGTATTTTACTATAGTTGTTGTTCATATGGTTCTGAAAGGTGGTGTAGTATGCATGTTTTGCTCCTAATGCAAAACATGAGGGGTTGGCTAGCAAGATGTGGTGTCGATGTCAATTCTCAAAGAGGTGTTCTGATGTTGTTGTGATGCTTGAAGTCTTGGTGAAATCAATTTGTGGTTCAAGTACTTTGTGATTAGAAGGTCTGCATGGTTATGTCACTATGATGATCCCTATGGCATTGTCAAAAGGATCAAAGTGATGAGGGTTGAGAAAAGAGTTATTAACTATGAGGGTCTACTATGTGATTATAGTCAACGAGTTGGAAATGGTGATGCTCTAATAAGTCTTTAGGAAGATTTATGAATTACTGTTGTTATTGATATTGGTGTGTCGGATATTGATAGTTGGAATGCATGTATAGTTGGGTTGTATTCATGAATTCAAGGTGTTAAATTCTGCCAAAGGAGTTGCAATTCTATTTGGTGGCTACAAGAAAATAAAGGACAAGAATGAGGTGTTTAATTCTGCATAATTATGATGCATTATCAGAATTACAGTCTAAAGATACCATTTGAATTGGTTTATTTGCTTATTATAGGTTAAGCTATTCAATCCTCACTCTAGTGGCTCTATAACAACAACTAGTGTCATCAAAATTTGGCTGAGAAGCATACTTGGCATTATTTGTATTGGTGTTGTGACATAAAAGTTGAGGAGTTAGCAAATATGATATGTAATTGGTGTGGACATGATGCAATAGGATGGCAACAATTATCTTTCAATTGTGAAATGCTAAAATAAGGGGTCCTTAGCACTCCTGAAATTGTCTTATGGACTTGGAGAATAAGTGGATATAGGTGTATATGGGCTAATTGGTGCATCGGTGTTTTTATTTTGGGAGTATTGTTTTTTTTTTTCTCATGTTTTGTCTAACTTATGTCCTTTTTCCCTTGTTCATTTTGGAGTTGGAATTTAATTATAAAAAAAAATTGACCAGAAAAATATACCAAATCAAATTCTAAGACATAAACCCAGCCTAATAAGCCTTAGGTTGGATCATGTTGTAAACACCTCTAATGACACCTTTTTGAAATTAAAGTGGGTTGTTCTTGTTCCAAAAGAGGATGTTGCAGGGGAACTTAGGTAGCTTAGACCCATTAGAATAGTTGGGTCTAGTATCAAAGTCTCCTGAACAGACTAGAGAATAATGCCTATTATTGTAAGGGAACTCAATCTGCCTTTGTATAAAGAGGGGCTTGAGATAGAAACCCATTTTCTCCATTCTTGTTTGTTATGGTGGTGAAGCTTTAAATTGGCTACTATAAAAGGGAAAAAAAAATGAGGGTATCATTGAAGATAGAATAAGAAGAAATAATGTCTCACATTTACAATGTGCTGACGATATAAGGTGATTTAGGAGGAAATGAAAAATGCAAATTACACATTTGTAAGGGGCAAGCCTTGCTTGATATAAGGTGATTTATAAATTCAAGACTCCATTTATGCCCATTGCTAATCTACTAACTCTAGTTTTCTATGAACCTCCATCTTACAACTTTTCATTTTTCTTTTTATTATTCGTTTGGTTGGCCTACTATCAGTTCTATCTTACAAATTGTTAAGGCCTACACTTTTTTTGTCATGAAGGCCTACACGTTGATAGAACTAGAAGAACATCTACATGAGTCACCTTTCCAGAACCCACCTATGTAGTAGAGTGGAACCTGACACCTTTGGGCTATTGCCACCACTGGAAAATATAAAATAGTTATTGATAAATAATAAATGAATGAATAAATAAGAAGGTTGTTTTGAGATGAGAAAAAAGGTTTGGTTTGGACCAAAAGAAAGTTGGTTCTTATTGATATATGGGCCAGAGGTATAGATGGTGTGACTAGAGACATACTATTGAAATTATATATATCATGACCAAAAAATTTATATATATATAGGTTGCCTATTGAAATTATATTTTTTTAATAAATTTCTTCATGTTAGGTTATGACCTAGTTATTCTGAGTTTCTTGATCATAACATGAACACTAAGCCTTTAATTAAACCACAAGGTGAATATCCTTCCCAAAAACAAGGTGCATCAGTGATGCAATTCAAACATTAACAACAATGTCTAGGCTGTAATAAAGGTGATCAGTTGAAAATTTAGTACAATTTTTCAAGAGCATCTTATCACTTTTACTTGCATATTCAAATTTCAAAATATTCGCAATAACCATTTCACCTTTATTCATATGTTTCACATCATAGTGTCAATTACTCATTTAATTGAACCAAAAGTAAACTTGTGCAGAAGAGGTGAGAAATTAGCACCTTTTTTATGTCTATGCATAACTGAAGAAGGTTTAAATTAAAAGAAGGAAGATTCTGTAAACATTTATGACTTAGAAAAGTAGTAAACTAAAAGAGATAAATCAACAAGAAAAGGAAAAGAAGAAAGTAATAAGGCTAACTGTGCCTTTAATACTACTAACTCAATGTTCTTAAGGGGAGTGGTGAGGTTCAGGAAGTGAGGAAAGTTGAACCTTCCCTACATTGGCCTTTTCGAGGTTTTAGAGAGTTGGAGGTGATCTACAGATTGGCATTGCTTCCTAGTTTATCATGATCCACCCAATTTTCCATGTGAGTATGCTCATAAAGTATATGCCGACCGTCTCATGTGATCACACCACAAGTGGTTCAGGTTGATGAAAGTTTGTCATATGAGAAGGAATTGGTTGTCATCGTGGATAGACAGATCAAGATGTTTCGCTAAAGGATGTAGCCTCAGTGAAAGTCATCTCAAGGTATGTTGTTTCAGATTTGGGAACCAAATCTCTTTTAAAGGAAAAATATGTAATGCCTTAGGTCCACGTGTCCCTAGATAAGTCTAGTATGACTTTAGGCTATGATTAGGAGAATGAAAATGAAGGGTGTGGCAAGGAATGACAAAGCTAAAGTTAAATGACCATTGTTTAGAAGTAATTTTAGATGAAGGAGTGGCATGGCTCGCAGGGACAATGTGTCCCTCCCTTGACACTCAAAATCAAGCTTTTTGACCCTTCAAATTTTGAGGGAGGGGGCGGCGGTTAAGGAGGAAATGAAAGCAATTTTCAAACAAGAGGGTGACATAGTCTCTTCCACTCTACTCCTTACCTTTCTCTTCCATTTCATTATTAGTCATACCCTTCCATCATCCATAAAACTCTCAATCGTAGCCTCAGAGTCCCAGGCGCCCAACCATGTTGTCGGAGGCTTGGATGCATGAAAAACCTCAACAGATGCATAAACAAGCTTGTTGTAACCGCGATAGTGATCAAGGACAGCTACAATAGTAGTTGGTGCAAGTAGGACTACTATAGTGATCATAGACGTAACCCTTTGTGTGGTGTAGGAGAAAATATTTTCTCCATTTTTCTGCTTTCTATTGGCTTAAAAACTTACCATTGCAATAAAAGAAGAAAATGGACAGCGAATTGTTGATGCCTTGATGGTTAACATGTCTTTGAAATGTGAATCAGGTCATGACTTGTTGCTCATATCTCTATGTCAGTCTTGCACAGCATAAATTAGATAACATGCCTCTTGTAAGATTTACAGCATTCATGTACATCATAATTAGTCCAATTTCAAGAATTAGGCCAATCTGAATTTTGTTATTTTTCAGTGGAAATTCTAGATAGTTTTATCAATATAGAGTTCAGGTATGTAGACCAAAGGGTTCAGCCCAATGCGATGGTGTGTCTTCTTTTGACAAGCACTTTAGTGATAAGAGGAGAATGGTTAAGTCCCTCCTTGTGCCCTTCATGAAAATCCAAGGAAGCAGTTAGCACAAGTGTGGTTGCACAAACCAAATACTAAAAGATGCAATGGCCTTTAACAGATTAGATTAGCTGAAATGGACATTCTTGAGTCTACTTGGAATCTCTTCCAAAGGTAGGAATGATCCTTATGTCCTTATCTCCTCAAATGGTGCTTTCATTGACCTCCATACTTGATTTCTATGGAGGCTTGCCGAGCTCAATCAAAGAGCAAACTGGTACCGTAATAGAGCATTATCTAGCTTTTGTGGTTCATGCTCATCATATTCATATGCATGATCCTAAATAATGGTCCCCTGCTTTGTGAATGGATTTAAAATGCACATTAGAAGAGAGGTTTTGTATGAAAATCCTAAATCTCTCTTTCGAGCATGGTACTCAAAAATTTGGGAAGAAAAATTTGCAGCTCATGGCCAACAAGTAGAATCGCAATTCGCATCAACAAATTCAAGATTAGAAAGCCAGCATTCATCAACAACAATCTCAACATCACAAATTCAAATTCAACAACACATCCAGAAAACAACACATCCAGATCCATCAATATCAGCAATCAAAAATCAAAAACAACATACCAGCAATTCTAGCCAACAAGAGGAACAACCAGATCGAGAGACAAGAAATGATCAGAGAAGATATGAGATCAATGAAACGGTAAAGCTACAAAGGAAATCAACAACACCAAATCCATGTCTTCGTGTAGGAGACAGAAGTTACTAGCGGAGCAGGAGCAATGCACTCGAAGCGAAGCAATCCATGGTAGAGTTGAGGCGCCTCTGCGAAAGGAAGGGAAGAGTCATCGAGCATGGAGGACTGGGAGAAGCGTCAACGTGGCGAAACACCTGGTTTGCGCATTCCGTCGACTCAAGCACCGTCGCGGTGGTCGAGGTCGAAGAGGCAGAGGCGGACGACGTTACCATCGTGATGGAAGCAGTGAGCGCATCGAGGTTGAAGCCACATCGCAGGTGGAAGGTATTGCTTCTATTGTGACAATTCAGCGTAGAGGAGGCCAGGCATCGCCAGCGATGGAGAAGCAGCGGTGGATCTGGACTCTTTGGAAAGTGCTGCGATCCCGGAAGGAGAAGCTGTCGACTTCATAGGTTGGGCCGCTGGAGCAAGGCTGAACCGCCACACATCGATCGCTTCGGTCTTCAACAACGTGAAGATGAAGAAGGTGGCTCGGGAGACGGGAAACCTCACTCCCACTGCTTGGATTTGTTTTGTTTGGGCCAAGCCCATTGGAAAATTACAAAACACGATTTTTTCACCAAGACCACATCATGGCTGTAAGGAGTAATAAGGACCACTCTCTTTGGGCTGATATGGGCCACGCCCAAGGCACCCACACTAAAGGCTTTCAGTTTGTCCTACCTATAATGGCTCAAGAAGAAGCCCAACTTCATTCAACAGTCAGGAAAACAAACAGATTGGTTTATGGTTGATGGATTTTATTTTAAATTATGGATCCAGGAGGAATTTTAATTTTTGTGTGAGGAGAATAAATAAACAAAATTTAGGATTAATTTTTTTAATTGTAATTAGGAATGAAAGTGTGTTTTCTTTTTTTAGCAACCTTGAGGGCAAGGTTGATTTGAAGGGGAGGGTAATGATGGAAGATAATTCTACTATAAATAGGGGGTAATGTCATTTGTAAAATATAGAAGAAAATTGTTAGTAAAATGCCTCTCTCTTTGACTAATTCTCTCTAGTCTCCTATTCTCTCTAATTTCCCAATTATTCCAAATTATTCACGCATCATCCACTTTCTTTTCAGAATGCTAGATTCTGTTTGGGGGAAGTTATTATTGTACATCACATCAGATCATTTTTCTCCTGAATGTTTGCTAGCATGCCTTGATTTATCTTTTGAACATCAAGCCATAGAGATCGCCAATCGAGCCAAGGCTTCCGTGTATATTTGGCAAAAAAGGACCACCTCAAAGCATGCCAATATCACTACTGCCAGGTCTAGTTCAAGAACATCATGGGAAATGGTCAAGGATCTGATGGTTGATGCAGACAAAAGGGATTTGTTTTCATAGAGAGCAGAGAGCCTTCTGCTTTCATTGAAGCAGCATTTTCCTGGTCTCCCTCAAACAGCCTTAGATATGAGCAAAGTCCAATACAACAAGGTTTGTATTAAATGAAATACTATTTCAAACTAAAATCCATTTGTTTCTTTTCTTAATAACCTTGATAACTTAGTCCTTCAAAATTATTTGTTGCGTTTGTCTAGGATGTTGGGAAAGCCATTCTGGAGAGCTACTCTAGAGTGCGACGAAGTTTGGCATTTAACAGGGTAGCTCGAATCGATGATGTGCTCTATGTAGATGACTTGACCAAAAATTCTGATCTATTCTCATCTCACTCAAGAGTTGGTGTAATTACTCACAAGAGTATTGCAGTTCCAAACTCAGTGCCTGTCCCAAGCACTCCATACAAATCCACTTTAGGCTCGCCTAACCGTTCTCTGGCACAAGGGATTAGTTACACAAAGGGAGGGAAATCCCCACTTATCAGCAGAAGCACCAGTGGCAGCAACCTTCCCCAGAGATGGTCAAGGGTGAAGAAATCTTTGACTGATTTTCATAGCATTGATCTAAAAGGCAAGCACTATGTTCCTGAGTCAAAGCAGTTGATAAAGTGACAACATTTGAAACAGATGTTGAGTCCAGTGATTGCCCAGAAGAAGCTGCCAGTCCAAATATGCTGGAGAAGGCATGGCAAAGAGTGAAAAAAGAGACCGTTGATGTTATAACTAAGGCATTTCTCTGCCGGCTTTTCTTTGTAATTTTTTTAGTCTTTGCATGGATATGAAATAGATAGAACTGACAGAAGGATATCCACATCTTTAGACTGGATACTATCTCTACATGTTACTTTTGGTAGTAATGAGGTGCCTCTTAATAGGGGTTATTATATATGCCAATTACCACTAACTCAACTTCAACAAAACATTCTATAGGATCCACAAATATATGTAAATAGCTAAAGTTCAACTGTCTTACATGTAAGATATTTTTGAAAAGAAAGAAAGTCCCAATGCTAGTTGGGAGTGGGATTGAATCACAGGACAAACATAATGCTGAGAAAAATTGAAAAGAATGCATTCGTGGGGCATTCCGAGAATTGAAATGGGACCTCCCGCACCCTAGCCGAGAATCATACCACTGCCCATCTTGCTATTGGGACATGATTCAAATATAATATTTTGAATTCAAATGGTCTCGATTCTTCTTTGTTTGGGAGGTGGTCTCGATTCTAAAGATTATGCAAAAATTATTAACAGCTACTCTATTAAAAATGTTTCATGAATACATATGAACCGAGAAATTTCGTTTAATACTTTAATGTTAAGGTTATTTTTCATTTTTGAACAATAAGATGATCACCAACTGTTCTAAAAATTTTAACTACCAAAACATTGTTCAATAACAAGTAAATTTCTAATTTCTTTCTATTCGCTGATACAGTATTATTCTCTCACTATTATAAATAATTATGATATTAAGCAAATACTTAAACAAATAAAATAATAATTTTATTAATTAATTATTTATAAATTTAAAAGTAATATTATTATTGAAATAGTTGTTATTTGTAGTTAAGTTTATTATAAATGTTTATCAATTTTTATTATTTAAATTATAATTTACATTAAATGCAATATAATATTTTTCAACTTTTAAGAATTATTATATTTAATAAAATATAAAAATTTAAAATCACATAATACTCTATTCATTTTATATATATCAGTATTTTTTACTTTCATTTTTCGTCATATACTATATAAGAATAAAATTATACTAAAATAATAATTTTTATTAATGATTTAAATTTAAGTTTAAAATCAAATATTAAAATAGAAAATTATTTATCAATTATTGTTATTATTCTATATAATTAAATTGATATTATATATTATTTCTTAAAGTAATTATTTGTGATGAAATAATTTTATTACAAGTTATTTTTATTTATAAAATTTTATTTGTTATATTTATTTAAGAATTATTTTCATTTTAATATATATATATATATATATATATTTTAATATATTAAAAATATGAAAGTGGCCTTATGTGTTTTAAGCTAATAAGCCTAATCCTATCTCTCCATGCGGATTAAGTAACACAACATTTTGACCTATGAATATAGATATGGGATACGAAATCTTTTCACAATGTGAGGTATGGAATATTAAAAGTTCATAAAATTCATATGATAAAAACTAAAATTTCACTTTATAAATAAGAAAACACACAAATTTCAATATGGAATAAATCTAAATTGTTTAATATTATATTTCAAAACCAAAGACTGCAATACTTTTTTTTTTCGAAGAAAAGATGCTCAAACCTCCAAGTGAGGAGGTGAAGAGAAAAGAGAACAAAAGGACAAAAGAAATAAACAAAAAAACCATAGTAATTAAAATCGAACTAGATTGGCCGCTTAATTGGAAATCGTGAACCAGTCATTGGTCCAGTTCGGTTCTCTCAATTGACCAAGAAAGGTTCACTTGTCAAACTTGGTCAAACCCAGGGTGAACTGATCAAGTCACCTTCGGACCGCACTGAATTGAATCGGCCTGAACCGCACATCTAGCATGCACCATCACCACCACATGCCCAGCCTGCAGCCTAGCCTATGCAAACCAACACACCCACATAGAGACGGACCTAAACCACGCTCATGCCCAACATTAGAGAAGCCTAGCCCCTGAGAAACTTGCATGCACCCATGAGAAGCCTTGCATAGAGCCTTGAAAATCTTCAACAATTCACAAAACATCCAACATAGGAGTTAAACCCAGCGCCTCCTGAAGAGAAAGTGCCGCACAACCACTACTCCAACATGCTCCTTGTTATATAACGTGCAAGTAAATATCTATATTGCATTCAATTTGTATTAAATTATTATTTTTATATATTGATTTAATAAAATTTGGTTAAAGGTTTAAAATGTTATATTAACAGGACCTTGAATTTTTTTAGTTGATGGTTTTAATTACTATGAAAAAAACTACTAAAGTGGTAGAAGTACAAATCAAAACTGATAGAAAAGAAAAAAAAAACTCAGCATATCAAAGTCTAAACAGTCTCCCTCACAACTCCATCGACATTGCCATCAATAAATGGGAAACATTCCTCGAGATGAACATCACGGAAACAGAAGCGAAGAGATATATAACCAATAATTGCACTGCCATGTAGGCCTCATCATCAATGCCAACCTGAAGACTATTAGCACCACACAAAATCTTTCACTTGATAGCCACATACAATCAAAGTCTTGGAAACATAGGCAGCGAACAACAAGAATATAGATATCATAGAGACATCAGCACTTTGGCCTCCAAGCTCTCACATGCTGTAAGTTGGTAGTAAGGAAGGTAGGGTCCTATGGAAATTCATCACACCATGCTTTTGTCCACTAGCCCAATCTCAAAATACTAGAGGGGCTTGAAGCTTTCAAAGATAATTCTACTCCTTATCCACCAAATTGACCAACATATCACATAAAGGAGCGATGCCCATAGTTCTTTTTAATTTGTCAATAAAAGGGGACCCACACCATACATAAAAAATATCAATAAGACTAGATGGCAAACAATAGTACTTAAAATATTGTCCAAAGCAACACATCAATCATTCAAATATAATTAACAATCTAACTCTAACTCCAAATGGGAGATGACTTAGGTTAGCTGGAAATTGTGTTTTGATATTTTGGAAGAGGGTTGTGAAATTAAATTTGATGACAGGGGAGTTAGAGTTCGATATTCAACATAATTAAGAAAAAAACAGACAAACCACCCCCACCCAAAACAAAAAGAAAAAACAAAAAATTGACCCCTCTTAAATTTTGTATCAGATAAATTGGTCTATCTAAAAAATGTATTCAAAGTAGTACAGTCCCTATCAATTACACATATCAAACAAATTAGTCTTTCGCATAGAATCAATTTAAACTCTTCATGATTATTAAGAGGAAATTATATTATCCCAATCCGGCTTGAAGCTTTCAAGGATAATTCTACTCCTTATCCACTAAATTGACCAACATATCACATAAAGGAGCGATGCCCATAGTTCTTTTTAATTTGTCAAAGCCTCTAAAAGGGGACTCACACCATGCATAAAAAAAAAAAAATCAACAGGACTAGATGGCAAACAACAGTACTTAAAATATTGTCCAAAGCAACACATAAATCATTCAAACATAATTAACAATCTAACTCTAACTCCAAAAGGGGGATGACTTAGGTTAGCTGGTAATTGTGTTTTAATATTTTGGAAGAGGGTTGTGAAATTAAATTTGGTGACAGGGGAGTTAGAGTTTGATATTCAACATAATTAAGAAAAGAAAGACAAACCACCCCCACCCAACAAAAAAGAAAGCATAAAATTGACCCCTCTCAAATTTTGTATCAGATAAATTGGTCTAACAACTCTTCATGATTATTAAGAACTTAATTTATCATTTTTATTTGTCGGAGGAATCAATTTGTCCAACAACTCAAATTAGCAAGGACTTTTGTGTATTTTATTCCCTAGAGAGATCAATTTATGTGACGAAGAATGACTAAATTTTAGTAAAAAAGTGTATTTTACTCATACATATGGACGTTGTATCCTGACATATCCAATTTTATTCTTAAAAAAAAAAAAGAAATTAGGTAAATACTCAACCATACTCAGGTGCACCCGTGCCCAAGACTTAAAAGGATACCAGTACTCTCGCCAAAATGGAGTTTTGGAGAGTTCTAGCTTGGGTCATCAAGCTGTTTGTTAGTATCATTGTATTGATGAGATCGGTGGTAGTTGGCTTAAAATTATAATCGAGCTTTCAAAAAGGGCACTGGTGTTTCAGGTGATTGAGGATGCGGTGGCAACATAACATGCTCTCATGATTTCAATACTGTGAGTAATGGCTACATCTGGAAGTAACAAAAACAAAAAGAATTGCCTTGGCAAGGGCACACCTACCTCGGTTGGACAAAGGGAATGAACAAAGTTGTGTTCACACCAGCTTTTTTTAGCAAAGTGGTGCAATAAGAAAACTCATCCTTTGTCCTAGTGCAAGCTCCATTAATCTGAGGTGGGTGACTGGACCAAGCACTCTTTTCAAACCTCTTAAGGCTATAAAATCTCACCGGAGGCAAGAGATTGTCGCAGTTGTGAGATAGAGAACAACTAGTTTCTTTGTATAGGCTCAGAAATTAAATTAAAATGGAGGCTCCTATTAAGTTCCTATGCCTTGTTGGAGTTGTTGTAGTCCTTGTTGGCATTGCAGGGATTCATGGAGTGGAGGGTGCTGGTGAATGTGGGAGGAGCACCACTCCAGACAATGAAGCTATAAAGCTTGCTTCTTGTGCCACAGCAGCACAAGACGAGAATGCTAGTGTTTCTCAGAGTTGCTGTGCTCAGGTCAAGATACTTGGCCAGAACCCAAGTTGTCTCTGCGCTGTTCTGCTCTCTAACACAGCCAAGAATTCTGGAGTCAACCCTCAGATTGCCGTAACCATCCCCAAGCGATGCAACTTTGCGAATCGCCCTGTTGGTTACAATTGTGGACATGAGTATAATCTCCCTCTGCTTTTGCTTAGGGAAAAAAGGGGTTTTTGGTTTCTTTTTTTTTTCCAATTTTATCTTATATATTACTAATTATCTTCAATTTGATCCTATGTTAATTTTTCATAACATATTTAATTAAAAAATTGTGTTATTTGAACTCAATAGAGTGTGAGCACCATGGACTCACATCTTAATCATCATTGAATGAGATGTGATCTCATTCAAATAATGTGTTAATGTCAACACTAACACTAACGTGATCAAGACGTGGATGTGAAATGAATGGTGTCACATGTCAGAATTTTTTGGTTAGTTATGTGAGGAAAAATAATCAAGGACTAAATTAATGATGATTTATAATATAAAAGACTAAAAAAAATTAAAAAATAAGTGAACAAATTAAAAACATAGACAAGGAAAAAAAAAACTTATTTTTTACCTTTGTTTACCAGTTTCTTGATATAACAATATGTTTCCTCATATAAAATTGCTAATTTTTGCAGCTTACACTCTGCCTTAAAGGGGTTAAGATTGTTGCTGAAAACAAGGAGAACTGGGCGCAAATGCACCATTGGTTTTAGCTACTACTGTGACTACAACTTTGTTGTGTTCTCTTGTAATTCTTTTGTTTCTAGTCAAGAGCTAGCAGCTCACTAGTGTTCGTCCGGAATAAAACATGTAGTCCCAGTGTTTAATTTGTAGACTAATGTTTTTACATTATCTTGCAATGTTGTTAGCACTTATTAAACTTTGACTATGATAATCCTCCTATTTTCTCTTATGTTGCTTTTTGTGGTGAGTACTTAGTAAGGAGTGTTGCCATCCCATTTCTTTCGTTCTTTATGTCAGATTTACCATTCTCTTTTTCATTGTTTTGGTTTTTCTTTATCTAATAAATTAAATAGCTCAAACCTATTTAGATAAGCTATTGGTATCAAGTCCATCTAAACTTTTTTCTTCAAAAAAAATCCCGAGCATAATTGTCAAGATAGTAGATACGTGGATGGCATATTGATCTTGCGTTGTTTGTTTTATTTTAGCCGTTCACTTTGTGGTTGGTTTGGTTTTATTGTGGGTGTTTCCATCCTAGTAGTTTTTTTTATAACAAAGATGACCAAATTTATTTTGAAATAAAGTGAAATACATTTTTTCAAATTGCAATATTTTTCGCATTGGTATCCAATGTAAAAATTACGTAGACATTGATAACTTCGGGCAGAGAGCAAAGTCATATATACTTTGTTTATTCGAAACGGAATGATTTTGTTTCTTATTAAATTTGATTGTGATATATCTTTTGCCATTTACGAATGCCGTTAGAGTTCTTTATAAATAAAAGTTTATTTCTTCGAACAAAAGTTAATTATGAAAATACTAATGAAAAATACTTTTTAGTACCAAACTAACCCGTACGAAATCCTTACGAATGATGTACATTGACTTTTGTTAGTCATTCTTTGAAAATGCAGCAATACCACAACACATCATTAGGTTATTATTTCATGGACAATGTTTCAATGTAAACAACATGACTCAATAATTATCTGTTAAATTATATATATTAAAAAAAAACTATTAGCGTTAAATTCTACGTACACAAAAAGTGCTTTAGGTGCTACTCTCAAACAATTCGGCAATTGGACGTTTATATTGTTTGATCCTGATTTGAGTGGAAAGAAGAGTTTAATTTTCATATATTAATATTGTAAAAAATTTTATATTATTAATCAACCGTGTGTCTATATTTGTAAAACTTTTTAATTAGTATGTGATTGAGTTAAATATTTTTATTGATGTATTAATATATAATTAAATATTCATATAAAATTATTTTACACCAACAATATATTCAAAACTCTAAAAAAAGAAAAAAAAAGAAAGATTTTTCTCCCCTACATTATAGTTTGGAGAATTCTAAAGGAGAAATCATATATAGTATAATTTAATAGATGAATTTTGTATATAAAATTTAGGGAAAATTATACTCACTTTTCCTGAATTTGATAAAAAATGCAATCCACACCCACTTTATTTCAAAATATACACGTCAGTTCCTGAGTTTTAAAAAATCCTACACTTGCCTCTTAAGACTATTATAACTTGGAAAATTTCACCTATTTCCCCTAGTCTTAGAAAATCCTAAATCGACCTCCCTTAAGACAATTATAATTATTAAATGACCACCCTAAGACAATTATAATTATTAAATGACCATATTTTTCTTTTATTAATTAATAAAGGCACACTCTCTTTCTGTTTGCACACAAAGGACATGCTGGACATTTCAAAGGGGTTTTGCTCAAAGTTTGAAATTTATTATTGCATTTACTTGACTTTATTAGGTAAGGCAAAAAAGTTTGAAAATTTTTTGCTACACTTTCTTCCTCCTAATTCAAAGTGAGATATCACTCTAGATGCACTCAGTGTTGTTCTTGTAGATCTTTGTTCTAGAGTATTATCCTTCTCGCTTGAACGATCTCTCGCACGATATGATGATCTTCCTGATGAAACCACATTTATAAAAGTCTTAGGGGAGATCGGTGTATGATTTTTCAAAACTCAGGGATTTGACATGCAAATTTTAAAAATAAAGAAGGTGCAGGTTGTATTTTGCCAAACCTTAGGAAAGGTGAGTATAATTTTCTTAAATTATAACGTCTTAGAGGATGCCAGTGTAGAATTTTTCAAAACACGGAACCTCACGTAGATTTTGAAAATAGTTAGGATGCGGGTTGTATTTCACCAAATCTCATAAGAGGTGAGTGTAATTTTTCCTTAAATTTATCTATTGAATTTTTTCTCCATATTTTTACACCCCAATCAAATACACCCTTAGAGTTTGTTTGACATTGGATAGAATAAAGGTTGATAGCATAAGATCTGATAGGATAAGGTTTGATAGTATAAAGTTTGATAAACTTTTAATACTATATAGTGTTTAGTGCAACACTTTATAAGGTATTATATTTTATATTTTATAATATTATCATTTATTTATAAATAATTTCAATATTTTAATTAAATATTTTATTAATAATTTAAATATAATTTTTAAATATCATATTAGGTAAATATTTATTAATTAAATTTAATTTATTTTAAATATTATTATTTATTTCAATATTTTATAATTATTTATTATTTCAATAAATTATATAAATATTAAATAACTCTTTTATATATTTTTAATATTTTATTTTTTAATTATAATTATTTAAATTTAAATTTTAAAATAAATATTAGCTCAAAATATTTTTATTATTGATCCTTACTTTTATATATTATATATTATATATTATTTATTTTAAATACTTATTTCTATTTAATATTTATTATTTTATTGTATTCAAAATTTATTAATTATAATTACTTTCTTACTTTTATTGTATATAGCTTGATATCATATATTATTTGTTAATAATATTTATTTATTATGAAATAATTTTTTTATATACCTTTATTTATTATTATTTATTTAAAAATTATTTTATTTTAATAAAATATTAAAAAACAAAAATAACTTTATATGTTAAAAGCTAATTAGACTTAATACCTTTCATTGTATTAAGTTATATAACATTTTAATGTACAAGGGGGATATGATCTATACGTTTATATAATACGTTATCCGCACCAAACAACGTATAAGAACATAACGTATAGTATAAGTTTATACTATAATGTTTAATATAGCATACCAAATACACCATTACTAAAACAATGTTATGTGCTCCAAGATGTCACACATTACGGTGAAAGAAAAATAGGCAGGCTCCAAAATTATCCAAGTGCATAGATTGAAATCAAAATTACTTGCGGTAAATCAAATGTTAGCCTTTGAGAGTGTTGCTCATAATATGTTTCAATTTCTACTTTTACTGATACAGTAATAATAATACAGTAACACACGAATGTATGACAGCGCAACAAGTTTTACCGTTTAAATCCATGTCCTTTTTTCTTTTTATTTAAATGAATATAGAATATCTACTACCAAAAACAATAATTAATCTCCTCAAATCATAAAGTCACATATACGAGTTTTGTTTTTAACCATAAAATTCTCTCCATAATATAATCAAAAATCGAAACCCTAATTAAATACTTAAGAATCTCAGCTATAATTAACGGTCAATTATGCTAAAACTCTGTGGTTAAATCATGTCTTTATACAGAGATACGGCATTATTGGAATTTAACCGGTACAATATCTTTGTCAACATATAAATATAAATATAAATATCTTAACATTGCACTATTAAGGAAAGAAGGACATTAACGACCAGGCACAACGGCTGCTGCAGAGGTCTTGTCCCACCATTGATGGATAAGCATGGATGATAGAATAATAAATAAAACCTTGCACAAGAAATCTTTTGGAACTTGGATAAGAATTCGAGTGGACATGTTCGTTAACGAACTGTTTGTACAAGTTTCCAGGTAATTATGCTTGTTAGTGTGGACCACACCCCCACACACCCTTTGAAGGGTGTTTTAACTTTTAGCTTTGCATGGCAATTTTCTCACTTTCATGAGAGTACAAAAGATGGTTCATGAACCTAAAGGCTTTCAACCCTTTTCAGGAATATTTTATTGTTCCCAGTACTGCAACATCTACACCCATCAATGTGCAGCAACAAGGACTAGAAAGATTCTACGACAGTGGCTTGAGTTTGAGCATGTCAGAGAAAAAAAAGATGTAGATCACATATATAGCTCATGAATGAGTGCACCACCAAAAGTCCAAAAGATGCACACAACGCTGCCAGAAAGACCTTGCCCCATGTTATGCTTCTTGGCCCAAAAAGAAGAAATGCATGGAGAATCATGTGTACTAGATTAGGAAATAGTAACAAAAACTATGGCGGTGAATGAATTTAATTTCTACTCTCAGAAAAAGTTTTCCAAAATCACACTAATGTAGAAGAGTGCCTTACTGTACTACACCATTACACATTCATAAAATTACAGCACAAAATAGAAGTAGAACAAATAGAGAGGATTTCTTTCACTCAAAGTAAATTATTTCAGTTTCAGCCACATAAGAGCAGGCTGATGATACATGCACATATTCATCAGTCATTACATCTGAAATACAGGGTAGAGAGGAAAACCAGTAAAATATAGTTCCCCCATTAAAGTTTAAAAAAAAAAAAAATTCAAAGCTTCAGCCACATGTGAGTAGCTGATTTTTCAAACATGGACTTCCTATACCATACAACTTTTACATTACGATGGCTGAGTACATTTATTCTTTACAGGAATACAGAAAGAAACAAGTATGACTACAGGTTCAACACTGTGATTCTGTTGTTTGGCTGAAGAAAACAATTAGCCTTCCAACATTCTCACTATAGTATAACTCTTCCATATACGAAAAGATGGACTATAAACTATCCTCTCTTACTTACCTGCAAAAAGGCATGCAATAGATATATAACAAACAATAAAATCAAACATGTCTAGAGTGCCACGTAGTTGTATATTTTAGAAAATCATATACCTTGAGGATATATCCTTTGGCAAGAGTGATCTTAATAATAGAGAGATCCTGTGGAGAGAATGTAAAGGAATGAGAAATTTATGATATGCCAGTAGAAGCCAAATGCCAAAGTTTTTCCCACAAATGTATCAGACAGGTATATGTCATACCTTGCCACCAGTTTCCTCTTGAAGCACTTTCTGAATCATCTTCTGCCCCATCTTTCTTGTACTGATAAATCAATACTCATGTTAGGCTTTCCCAATAGTGGAAAAAGCTATTATCGAAATAATACCTTTTTAGTGAGTATAATTCAATCTGTATTGAACTAGATACAGGGTTTAATTTAACATGAGGATCATCTAACTTAACGAAATAAAAAGGGTTGATTTGATCACTGAAGAGATTTCTATTTTGTAACTCAGCATCTCCATTCAGAAGATTTGTGTTTTATTTCATGTCGCACTTTTATAGTACAAAACAAATCACTCCTTTGAATAGTGTTTACAAACACATAATCTAGTCTGGTGTTTGCTATGCTCTTGAGATAATGTAACATATATTATAACTAAAGACTCACCAAAGAGTTTAATCCTGCATTCTGTGTACTTTGAGGATGAGAATATATGTCCTGGCCACCATAATAGATTGATGAACTAAGGGGACATGGTTGAACTCTTTGTTCCTGATAGATGGAACTCATGTCCTTATTTGGTGGGTTATGAGTTTCACCATTATTGCCCTTGTTGATGTCATCTGTATTGAGATAAAGCAAGATGACAAACCATAACAGGAAAATTGAAGGAAAAGAAACAATATTTTTATCCCACAAGTTAAATTAAGGTCATAAAAAGATTTGAATGGATCCTCCTTACGTATTATTTCATTCTATATATGCAAAATCTTTAAAAGCAAAATTTTATAATGAAAAAAAAATTTCTTTATAAACTTTTTGAATATAAAGTAAAAAAGAAGCCATCATGTGTATAGTCAGTTGATGAATGTAGACACTCAACGGATGCAGATAATTGAGACATAAGGACAGTAAAAGGAAAATTGATAACAAAGGAATAGAACCAATTGGAAATGTGCTACTATGTGACTTTTTTTGTGGGTGCATTTTAAAACATTACCAGAAATGATAGACACTTATCAAAATCCATAAAATAAGAAAACATATATGTATGTATATACCTACCAGGTGTACCAATTCTTGAGTTCCATCCCTCACTTGCGGGTTTCCCACTCACTTGAGAGCGCACAGATTCTCTCCCTAACACCTGAAACAAGAAAAATCTCAGAGATGTGTCAACTTGGGTCCATATATATGCAATGAAATTGCTAAATGATTAAATTTAAACCCAACTTTAAAATTCAAAGAACAACTTCAAAAGTTAGCTCTGAATTCATCCATCACCAGTAATTGATTCATCGTGCATAAATGCTCATTGTCTCTTTTCTCTGGCATACTCAATTAAACACTCTGAAAAACTTGGAAACCTGAATCGGCTTACAATGATTGAAATCAAATTGCCGAAAGAACCAGCCCCTAGTGTATCACAAACTCTCAGCCCAACACACCAAATATAATACATAGCATAAATCTTCATATCAAACATTAAATGCAGTTAAAAAAAAAAAAAGAGAAGAGATTGAATTGAACATTCCACAATCAGACCAAAAACAAAAGCATGAAAACACCATCACACCTTAGACGATGGAGAAAATATAGAGGCAAAGATTCCAGAAGAAGATGAGTGGGACTTGTCGGAGCCAAAGAGCTCAGAAGTGAAAGAAGAAGAAGAAGAAGAAGAACCCAATTGCTTCTTTCCTTCCATTATTACCACCCTCAATTCTCAAAACTCTGTATAAAAGATCCTCTGCTTTTTTCAACCCTTCAAAAACAAAGTGAGATATTTTATGTGAGGACAATACCCCACAAAGGAACATCAAGCACCGCTTGAGAACAACCTTAAAATGGGAAAGAACAAAAACCCAATTGAGGTTTTCCCTAGGAAACAAACATAGTGAGAAGGAAGGAGGACAGAGAAGAACAGAACCAGGAAAGGAGAGAGACACGTGAAGATGATGTCACTAGAGAGAGAGATAAAAAATTAAGATAAGAAAAGAGATAAATCGTTTCAAGTGAAAAACGTTTGCTCATACCCCGTTTTATTTATAGGGTCAGGGAAACGAGGCGAAAAGTTTCAAACTTATATTTAGTTTTTTTTTTTTTTTTTGTTGATTTTCTCTTACCAGAAATTCAATGTCCCAGAGAACACTCAGAAAGCTGGAGGTTTCTTCTTTTTTTTTTTTTTCTGAGTTTGATGACCTTCTAGTCCTTCACAGTGTCAGAGAGGTTGAACAGATTTCTGCCACGTGGATAACTGGACCCACGAGAGTGGGGGCCTGTGTGCAAAATCCTAACATTTTACTGCCAGGAGTGCCTAGTGGATAATAACAAAACACTAGCCTTTTGTACCAAAAAAAAAAAAATTGTTAGGGTGAACATCCTATTTAATTCCATAATATTTTTGCATCATATTATTTTCTTCCCAAGAGAAAAAAAATAATATCATAGTCTCTTAAAATTAAAAATAAAGGACATATTGATCCCTTTATTAATTCTCTGTTAGTGAACTTATTTAATATTTCCTGACTTTATGGATTAATAACTGTTTCACAACTAACACTTCTTTTCAACGTACTTTATCTTCACTCATACACTTCCTTGAAAAATTTCTTAGGAGGTCACATACCAAAATTACTCCAAGTCAAGCATGCTTAATTGTGAGTTCTTTTGTGATAAGCTATAGAAAAGGAGATGCATCTTTGTTGCATAGGTAGTATCAATCAATTCATATAAGTCATTCTCCTGTATAGTCCTTAACTATACAGCCTTAAGATCCCTTTATTCTAGTGTGTAATCGGTTCATTCATGTACCCTTCCGCTAAAGCTACTAGGAGCCCATTGTCCGTGCCTTCTTGAACGCGATCACTCCCCGCCTCATCTGGCGTTACAACTTGCACACGTAACATAGTACAATGATTATGTGCTATTAGAATATTAGATGCAAGCTAAGTAAAATTACGCAGTTTGAAACATATTGAACTCATTTTATTGTTTAAAATTACATAAAATAAGTCATTTTATGACTTGTAATAGAGATTAAAATGACTTATTTTTTATAATTTCAACCATCAAAATGAATCATTTTAAATTTCATTCTACTTCAAATGACATATGTATCACTTAATGTCTTGTTAATAGGTCATTATGCAATTCTGTTAGTGTACAAAGGATCAAATACACAGAGAACTAATGTATCCTATTATTAAAGTTTTGAGGATTACGGGTTTAGTTTCAGTTTTGTGGGACTAAATTGTCTTCTAAATTTTTTTTCAAAGACTATATTGTCTATTTACTCAAAAAATGTTATTTGTACTCATAGGTATGAAATTTAGATTCATTCACACTTGATCTAAATGGAGTGTGAGTTGGTACGATCCTATATCCTATAAGGACAAATAACACACATCAAATAAATATTCAAAGCACACTAGACCAAAATTAGTTCATTACTGAGAGATAATTTCTCTATTCATAAGACTTTAATATAAAATTTTACACCGAAAAATAAGTTTCAAGGCAACGTTGAGGTGCTTGCTTTGTATGTTAACAGAATTACATCAATAATGAAGTTTTTTCCTTTTTTTTTTAATGTAGTGGGATAGGTCATATAAATTGAATAATAATATTATTATTGTGTTTTAGGGAGTATGCCTATCGCCACTCTCACTCACATTTGTTTTTAGTTGATTTCTCCACAATTCCCTTCTTATATATTAATCCAAATATAGTTTAATATTAATTATTCATTATTAATCATAATTTTATCTTAATTTATTATTGTTGGTTCAATTAAAAATAATTAAATTATTTAAATTCTTTAATATTTATTGTACCAATTATTCAACTAGGATTGGCCTAATAATTTAATATTAAAGACATTAAATAATTTTATTATTAGTTCAATTTATTATTGTTACGGGTAAATATTAAAGACATTAATTAATTTGATTTTTTTAGAACTAAATAACAATAATAAATCAATATAAAATTATGATTAATAATAAAAAAATTAACATTACACTATTATTATTTATTAAAATATAAGAAGAAGGATATTATAGAAAAATCAATTAAAATTTAATTGGGGTTGGAGTGGAGCCACTCCCATGTTCTATTATAAAAATAAGATAAAATCCTCAAACAGGTCATTCATAAACTCTGCGTTAGGCAAATTCTGTGTCATACATGGAGCATTCTACAAACATACTTAGCCTCATGGCTAGAGCCATCATCATCTATGGGCCCAAATGAGGGCTCACCCAACAGTTAGAGGGTTTGAGTCCTAGAATGTTGGATCTCCTACTATGAGGAGCTCTACCTTCCCCTATGGAAAACCCTCTACCCTTTGAGTAGATTTTTATCTTACCATATCTAGACCTATCCCCTTTGATCCCTCACCCTACCACTTAGCCTAGTTTCTAGTTTTCTTGTTACCTTTACCTCATAGTCCCGCCTTCCTTTGTATTGACCCTTACTTGTTAAGCCTAACCACAACCTGCTTAGCCTGGTGATCCATCTACCTTCCAAGCCTTACCAATGCCTAGACCTACCCCTTATCCCTTATCCTTTAACCTTCCTTGAACTATACTTTTAACCATTAGTATCCTTAGGTGTCTAACCTTTCACTTGTAACTATAGCTATTGGTGGTGGTATGGAGAGGTATTCATCTAGTAGAAACTCTATTGAGAATGAATGCTTGGAGCCAGAGTTGAAGGTGACTTTGGAGGGTATACTATCCCTTTAGAGGATGTGGAAGAAAACCCCAAAGATATTATTATGTCTACTTTAGTGGGAAAAATCATAACTGACAAGGTGATCTCCAAATCATGGGGTGAACCCAGCTGCCTGACTATTGGGGATCTTGGCATTAACAACTTTATGTTCAACCCAAGCCCTATTGGGGATTATGGATGAAAGTCCTTGGAACATCATGGGCCACCTTTTAAGCCTTCAATGGTGGCACCCATGGAGTTGAGATGAAATACAACATAGTTACTTTCTGGGTTCAGGCCCATGATATACCATTAGAAGCTCTCAACTTAAAACTCAGAGAAGATTAGGAAGAGAATAGGGGTTCTAATGGAGGTTGAGGACCCTTTCCTAAAAGGAAGAATGATCTGGAGCTTCCTTCATATGAGGATAATGCTGAACATCAATAAGGCCTTAACCATTGGTTTTTAGGTCCCAAGGAAAGATAAAGGTAGAGTGTAGGTGTGGTTGAAGTATGAAAAGCTTCAAGACTATTGTTTTAATTGTGGCATAATTGGTCATGAGGCCAAAACATGTAGAAAGGAGAAGCAAATGTCCGTTATAAACCCTAATATCCCAAGATTTGGCCTGGGACTGGCAATGGGTTCCAAAACCTATCGATGCTTTTAGGAAGGAGATAGAGGGTAGGGAGATGAAAATTCTAGAAGGCAGCTGGAGGAAGAAGGCGCGTGGAATACACCATATGGTAGGAGAGGGAAAGCAGACGTTCCAAAGTCCCAGGAACATAAGGCTCAGAGGTCGAGGAAGGCAATGCTACAAATTTCAAAGATGATTTAATAGACAAATAGGACAAAGGCATTAATATTAAAGAAAAGGACATCAGAGACAAAGCTAGCAACTCTGTCATACTAGGGACCCACATGTACCAGAAATTACGGAAAAAGATCCTACTCCTATCTCCCAAAGTGTACCTTAAAATGATATCAACTTCCCAACCTCAAGAGGCCCACCAGCATCCAGCCCATAATTCTAATCAGGTAATTTCTCAAAAAATGCTATAGAAGTGATGGGCTGTAAAAACCAAGACAACAAGGGCCAAGGAGTAGAAAAGATGGGTATTTACAAAAATAGACCCATTGGAAAGTGTTAAGAGGAAAGATTGTGGGACAATCTCCTTGTCCAACACCCCAAGGTAGCCAAATGAGGTGTCCAGATGAATCACAGAGGTTAGTTAATTTTAATCTACCTAACTCCTTTAAAGGTACTAAAATATGTTGTGGTGAATCAACCTATTTTGTGCAACTCCCTAATGATGATGAGGAAGGGGAGGAGAATAGTATAGTAGATGCAAACAGATCTTTAATAGACCATCGGCTAGCGCTATCTCTGGCTAGCTCTCTTGATTTAAAGAGAAGAGGCTTGAGGAGAGTGTAGAGCAAAATGTGCTTGAAGAGGGAGTTCCTGTTCTTATGAATGTTAGTAAAAGAAGAAGAATGGTAACAAACCAGGAAAGGTTTTTATCAGATCAGATGTCCAAGAGATAGTTGAGGAGGCGGGCCTAAACATGCCCTACCCACAACCATGACTGTCATTAGTTGCCACTGGGGGCTTAGTGCAGCCCAACAGTTCAAGAACTCAAAGACTTGTGTAAACGGGTCAAGCCGGCCATTGTCTTCCTTATGGAGACAAAAGCAAAAAGAAAAAAAAAGTAGAAGAGATGAGAAGGAAATTAGGGTTTGACAACAAGTTCTGCATTGAATCGAAAGTCCTATCAGGTGGTTTAGCTCTTTTTTAGAGAAAAACTATGGAGTTGGAGAATCTTGACCATTGAAAAAACTTTATCCATACACACTATAAGTCAAAAGAAAAAGGTTCTAGCTGGGAAAGCACCTTTGTGTATAGGAATCCAAGATTTGAGGAGAGAAGATACTTGTAGGGGAAATTGAAATTATTGCATTCTAACTCAAATTACCCCTGGATGTGCATTAGGGATTTTAGGGAAATTGCAAGTCAATAGGAGAAAATTGGCTTGAGACCACATTACCAAAACAAAATAAACTTGTTTAAGGAGTTTATGGAGGACATAGGCTTGATGGATGTTGATGTGAAAGGCTATAAGTTCACTTGGCATAGTAACCTAAGGGATGGTTTTGTCATAAGGGAAAGAATCGACAAACTCCTAGTAAATTGGGGTTGGAGGCATGTGTTCCCTAATGAAATTGCTTCTACTCCCCAAGTTTGTAGACCACAACCCCTTTATCCTCCTGTGCAAGCCTAAGGTGGGTGATAGAGGGTTGTTTAAGTATGAATTATATTGGGAAGACAACACAGAATGCAATAAAGTGATTGCTAGAAGTTGGACAAAAAAGGAAAATAAGGCAGACCCTAGGAGGCTTTATTAGAAAAAATGAAGAATTGCAAGAATAATCTTTAGAATGGAACTCAGCGACCTTAAAAAATATTGTCAAGGAAATTGCAAAGTTAAAAGCTCAACTGGCAAGGCTTATGAATTCATCTAAGCAGAAGCTGATCTTAACAAGGTAAACTCTTTAAAGGGCAAAATTCAGAAGTTGTGGGATCAAGAGGAAAAGTATTGGGGACAACGCTCTAGATTAAAATGGTAGAGATATGGGGATAAAAACTCTAAATTCTTTCATGCCTCTACAATCCAAGTAGGGATAGGAACAGAATTCATACACTGCTCAATGATGAAGAGAAGTGGGTAGAAGGGCAAGAGCAAGTAACCCAAGCTATCCTTAGCCACTATGAGAATGTGTACCAAGCAGAGAGGACTCATGGGATTGATGATTACCTTGCTAATATGCCAAAAAAAGTGACGGATGATATGAATGAGGTGCTTTGCAGGGAAGTGTCAGGCAGAAATCAAGAATCTATGTTGAGCCTAGGGCTATGAAAGCCCCTGAAGTGATGGTTTGAGTGGAACGTTCTATCATAACCACTGGGATATAGTGGGAAAATCGATGTGTGATGCGATCAAGAAGTTCTTTCAACAAGGATCGCTTCCAAGAGGAAATAAATGAAACTCAAGTAGTTTTGACCTCCAAGACTAGTAGACTAGAAAATGTCAATCAATTTCGCCCATCAACTCTAACTTTAGTTATGAGATTATCTCCATAATCCTATTACTGAGGTTAAAGGGTATATGGATAAAAACTCATTTCCCCTAACCAAAGTGCTTTCATTAGTGGGTGCATGATCCAAGATAACATAGTTGTCACCCATGAAATCCTCCATGCTTTGAAGAAAGGGAAGGGGGTTTGGACAAAAAAAGTTTTATCATCAAAGTGGACATGAGTAAAGCTTATGACCGCCTAGATTGGAACTTCCTCCATGGTTGCCTAGTAGCTTTTGGTTTCAACCTTACTTGGATCAATTGGGTGATGGAGTGTGTGCGGAGTGTATCATACAAGTTCAAGGTGAATAGAATCCTATCGAGTCGCCTGAAGCCCAAAAGGGCTGAGGCAAGGTGATCCGTTGTCTCCCTACTTATTCATCTTAGCTATGGAGGCCTTCTTTGTCCTTTTTGGCAAAGTTGAACAAAATGGAAGGATAAAAGGGATTAAGATTACTGAATCAACCTTTCCACTAACTCATTTACTCTTTGCAAACATCATCATCATCTTTGCTAAGGCTGATCAAAAGGAAGCTTATGAAATAATGAAGATTCTTAATAGGTTCATAGGAGCTTTTGGTCAAAAAATCAATCTGAGAAATCTGGAATCATCTTCAGCACAAGTTACCTGTCTAATAGAGGAACTCTATCTGTCAAGTCCTTAGAATGGAGTTGTGGACTGATCCTAGAAAATATCTAAGGCTCCCATCTCAATAGGGAAGATCAAGAAATGCTACTCTAACTTGGATCAAGAATAGAGTAATTGAGAAGTTGCAAGGATGGAAAGAAAAATTGTTGAACTCAGGGGAAAGAAATTCTTATAAAAGCAGTCATTCAAGCTATTCCTAGCTATGCTATGTCCATCCTGAAATTCCCAAAAAATTCTGTGAAGATCTATATGCCCAAGTGGCTAGATTTTGGTGGGCTAGAAGTGGAAAAGACAGGGAATTCACTGGAAGAGGTGGGGTTATCTCACAAAAAGCGAAAAAGAAGAAGGAATGAGATTCAAAGACTTTGCAAATTTGACTTAGCCCTCCTTACTAAACAAGCTTGGCGCCTAATCCGCAGCCAAACTCTTTTTGGGCTAGAATCCTCCAAGCTATATACTTCCCAAAGTCATCTTTCTTTGAGGCGAACCGTAAGAAAGGATTTTCTTAGATATGGGCAGTCTTCTCCAAGGGAGAGATTTCCTGAAGGAAAAAGGGAAGTGGTTGCTGGGTAACGGTCAATCCATCAACATTTAGGAGGATAATTAGCTCGCTAACAAACCTACCAGACCACCAAAATTTCTAGGCGATAATAGTAGCGTGAGCTCCCTTATAAACCAAGCAAATCTTGGCTGGAACAACTCTAGACTGAGAGATTCTGCCTCCCAGTTGGCAATCCAAGTTGTTCAACTCCCTCTAAGTTAAGTGGTAGACCAAAAGTTCACATGGCCCCATACCAAATATGCAACCTATTCTGTCAAATCGGATTACCACATAGCCCACTCACTAAGCCAAAATAGCCTATCTCACCCCTGATCCTCCACCTATCCCATACCACAATTCTGGAATCTACTCTAGGGAATCCAAAAAATGTTTTTATGGAAATTATGTAACAATGCTTTATTTGTTAATGACAATCTTTACAGAAAAAAATTTGCAAATTCTCCGATGTGCCCAGTGTGCAACAAAGAGAAAGAAAAGTGGAGCATGCTTTCCTCCTTTGTCAATGGACAAAACTTGTTTGGTTTGGAAGCTAGCTATAACTCTTCCGATGCCAAATTCAATCATTAGTATGGAGCAATGGCTGCAACAACAATGTGAAAGATTAGCTACTTCACCTCAATACAAGAATCATGCTTTATCTCTGTTGGCATTTACCTTATGGCAGATCTAGAATGGTAGAAACAATGTTGTGTTCAGGCAGAGCCCACCTGACCTTCGCCTGACCATTGATCTAGCATCCAACCAAGCCAAAGAATTCATCTCTATAGAAACACCCAAACCACAATTGCAGCCCCCAACCGTCCCTTAGTCAGCTCACAAATGGAGACCCCACATACAAATCTCCTCAAAGTCAATGTTGATGTAGCGTTTTGTGAAAGAAAGAAGCTAGCTACCTTAACGGCAATATATAATAAGGGATCATCATGGCAAACTAATAGTTAGGGGTACTCATCGCATACCTTGCTCTTCCAGGATTAGCAGAAGCCCAAGCTCTAAGACATGGCTTGATGCTTGAAAATAGTTGTGCCTGTCATAAAATAGTGGCTGAATTGATAGCCTTGAAGTAGTGAAGGCGTATCGTGAAGGTCCTGGGTTGGGTGAAGCATCAATCATAGTAGAAGATATTAGAGAGTTGGTGAAAGGCTTTGTTAGGTGTAGTATTTGCTGGACTCCACATGAAAGCAACTAGCTAGCTCATCAAGTGGCTATGTTGGAAAGGCAAGGAAATCTACCATCAAATTGGAGTGTCAGAAGTCACCATATCATTGATAGACTTATCCTTCTAAATAGGCCTTAGCCTTAGGACTTGTTTCCCAATCAAGGGGCTCTGCTTATCGTTATTCTTTGTTTCCCCTTGTTGTAATTAGGTTGGATTTGCCCTCTTTTAATGAATGAATTTTCAAACCCAAAAAAAAAAAGAAAAAAAGAATATCTAGAAATAGAGGGACAATGACGAAGTGAGTCACAGGAACTAATGAAGAACATATATACTTATAATTAGACATGAGACATATAAAAAAAATGCTTAGTACAAACATAATAAGATCTATTAAAACATTTTGGATACAAAGTAAATAACTAACTTGTTATATCTTCTAAAAACATGTATTATACTCGCCCTTAGTTGTACTTTCTAAAATTTCACCAAAATAATCCCAGCTTCAATTAGAAACATAGAGTAATCAATAAAATAATTTGTTTCAAAATACATCTTAAATCTACATATAAATCATATAAAGGAATAACACAACCTGTTATTTGTTGCCAAACCTCAATAATATACTCTAAGTCCATTTCTAGGAGGCATCAAACAGAAATAACCTTTGATTGGGTGGCCCTCATTAACTAGACCCCAGTGAGACCAGGATCACTCCCCATGCCTAATCGGTCCCAATCAACTTGTCATCAGCGTGCATAAAACTACTGAAGGTGTTGGCCTACATGTAGAGTAAGAAATCACCCGCTAGCTGGGCTCAATGAGGTGCACCATGGCTAACATATCACTGCGTTAGCATACAATTTCTGCCTATGATTCCTCCCTCAAAACTCCTTTCCATGTACATTTTAAAGTCTAATACATCTAGTATAGCTTATCAGATTCAATCTTCTTCTTAAAAACATTTCATGATAAAAGGAACACTTTCACACAAAATTCTCAAATAGACATGTTAAATTTAATTCAATTATCAAACTGTTAAACCTTTTCTAAACAATTATTCACAAAGTCTTCTTATTTCAAGTTCCAAAATCTTTATGTATGTGTCAGGTCCATAAAATTTTGTATAATTAATAACATAAGCTACTAAATTTGTTTCCTTAGAAACACATATATTAGCTATCAATTATTAAATATCATTCTAGGGAATCAATTGTACATGCAAAACCATCTATTAATTACAAATGGGATTATTAACATATCCATTCACTCATAGGACAATCAAAGAGATGATATTCTAGTGTTAAGTTGGTAAACTCGTTGGAAATATTCGACGCTAGTTCCCGACACATGGCACGTGTTAGGGGTTACCAATGCACACTCCTATTTGTAATATTCTCGATGGGGTTTTGCGGTCAGTAACTTTCTATTTAATTTCCATTTTATTTTATCCAGTATATCCACGAGCAACCTATTTCAAATATTAACATTATTTTCGGTGGCTTGTTGTAATCGGTAATAATATACTATAGAGTAAAATGCATTAACCTCCTTTGAGGTATCAAGAAAAAACATCACTCTATTTGTTTGAAAAACCCACAGTCCACACCACACCATTTTCACTAAGGGTGTGCTTGGTGTATTCACCTTCATAATTTGTTTTTTATAAATTATATATGAGAAAATAAAAAAATTATAAAAAAGTAATGAATTTAATTTTTCTGCACTAATTTCATGTTCTTTGATACCTATGACATATTAAATAAACTTATCTATCATAATATCTTTTAGGGAAAAAATAGCAATTTACCCCCCTGAACTTTTGGTCATGCGCAATTTAACCCTGATTTTTCAAATTGTGCAATGCGATCCCTATACTTGTCAAATGGTGCAAAGAAGACCTTCTGCCAGAGATGTTAAAAGCCACTTTTTAAGTGGACATGTGCTTCTCATATGCACACTAAATTGGACAATTATACCCCTTTGTTAAAACTAATTTCCAATCCCAATCTCAATTCACTTTTCCCCAATCTCTCAACACTCACGCATTCCCTTTCTGAAACCCTTTCCTTTACTGCTTCTTTCTTGTTTTCTTCAGATCTAAACACTTTTCTCCTTTTCTTGTTTTCTCCACTAGGTACCATCAAAATCAAACTTCCCAATAAAGTGCATAGGTTCATATCAGCAATAGAAAGGAAATCAAAACCATAATCAGAACCAAAAACCAAAAACAAAATTAGCAGCATTCACTAAAATACCAAACCAGATATATAAAGAGAACCATCTTGCATAACAAATTTCATTTAAAATCCAAAACAACAGAGAAGGTCAGCCTTGGTTTTCGCGTCAGCGCAACTTGGTCTCCGCCTGCGTTGCAAGCCAAGTCTTTGCGTTGCGTTCTTCGCAAGTGGCCTTCGGTTTTGGTTGTGCTGGTCTTCGATGGAGGCATTGGTCTTCCTTTTCCTCTTCGTGTAAGTTGAGCGTCGCAGTCTCCTTCAAGCAAGATGAAGTCACGTCATTCAGAAGCAAGAAGGAAGATGAAGTTGAGGCCTCCTTCAAGCAAGAAAACAAGATCGAAGCACAGGAGAAAATGTTTAGATATGAAGAAAACAAGAAAGAAGAAGAAAATGAAAAGGGTTCCAAAAAGGGAAGCGTGAGTGTTGAGAGATTGGGGAAAAGTGAGCTAAGATTGGGATTGGAAATTAACAAAGGGGTATAATTGTCCAATTTAGTGTGCACATGACAAGCACATGTCCACTTAACTGGTTCTAATGAAGTTCTTCTTTGTACCATCTAGTAAGTAGGATCGCATTGCACAATTTGAAAACTTAGGATCTAAATTGCAGGACCAAAAGTTCAAGGAGATAAATTGCTTTTTGCCTATCTTTTATACATCAAAATGATAGATCATTTAAAATTTAGAATTACATGATTATTTTAATTAAAAATTTAATAATAAATATTTTAAATAAAATATAAATGGGAATTAAATAAACATTTAAAAAAATTTAAAAACCATAAATTAATAAAAATCAATAAATAAATTTATAATACGTGATAAATAATATAATATTTAATATAAAATATAATTATATAGAATAAAAATAAAAAATAGTAAAAAATAACATTTTAATTATCATTTTTTAAAAATTTAGTTGTAAATGATTCATAAATAATATTACTTTGGTATGTTTTCTATATTCATTACACGTATTATGATAAAATATATAGAAGTTAAAAATATTAAAATGTATGAGAAAAGGAAAATGATATCTATTTATATGTTTTATATTTTATCATATGAAAATAAAATATTACAAAAATAAAATTAAAATAAAATAAAAATTTAATTTTGATACATTAACAGTGTAAAAGTTTTTCATTGTTGTCAATTTAATCATTCTATTTAAATGACTTTTCAATAAGTAGTGGATATACAAGTAAATCACTTTGACTACGTGACAATATATGTTAAAAACACATTATAGAACTCTTTGATATTGTTAGTACATCAAAATTAAAATTTAAAAAATAATAATTATAAAATAAATCAACCACGTAGAAATATCACATAGTGTCAAAAAAAAGCTAGATAATTAACTATTAACTATGATAAGTAAATTATTGATTTATAAAGAGTATTTTTATTTTTTAATCTCATTATTATAACTATATTTCATATTAATATTATTTATTGCTAATATTGTTTATCATGTATTATTTTTTAAATATAGTTAGTATTTATGTATATATTTTAATATTATTCTAAATAATTATTTAACTTTATATCTTCTTTATTTATAATAATTTTTATCAATATTTTATTAAAATAATTATTGTTAACTCTTAATAGAATTTAAAATATTATTTATGAATTTAATTTCTATATACTAACAATATAAAATAGTTTTAATTGTCCATTGATAAAAATTCAAGAAAGTATCAAATTAGGTAAAAAGTTATCTCGTAATATTTTTATTTTATAATATTAGTGTTTAAAAATTAAATTAATTATTTATATTATTTAATATATAATTTATAAAAAAATAAAATTATGAAAGAGATTACACTAGCACACCCTTATTGAAGTGGGGTCGAGTGAAGGTTTCTCAAACAAAGAGGGTGAAGTGTCATTCTTGATACCTCATAGGAGCTAAATGTATTTTACTCTATAATATATTATTTATCTAATTTTACTAAACAGTTTACCAATTACCTTTTGAAATTTAGGACGTTGGTGTGTGTTCTCAGCAATTCCATTAACTAGTCGGTAAAACTCTTGGTAATATTGGAAAAATAAACTACATAATTTCATTTAATGATTATTGATGGCTATTGCATATCCACATTCTTGACTTTTTCTTTCTAGGATTGAATTTCTTGGCTCCTTTTTAAATGTATAGGTAAGTATTAGATATAATATCATTTGTGTACCTCAACCTAACAGCTTAAGCTTTTGAAAGAGTTTGTTTCATGACATGTATTAGAGTCTGTACGAAGCTGCTTTAAAGTTTATCCTTGTTACCCCACTCCTATATAAATAAAAAATAATAATAATTAAATTTCAACATAGGGTAAAAGATGGGCTTGGATATTGTCCACGCTTCAAGCCCAAAGAAGCACTCGTGAAGAACGTGTTAGATATAAAATTATTCATGATCTTAACATAACAGCTTTAGCTTTGGGAGAGTTGATTTCATTATACTAAGCATAAGGAGAGTGAGAGGAGAGCCTCGCCTCACTCGACCTTATGCTATGACATTATCTTTTTATCTTATTGGATCCAAAACTGGGTGAGGACTGAGGCTTCTTTTGCTCTTCTTCCTCCCCATCTTAAAATAGCTCAGATTTGTTGCCGTGTTAAGTCATGCAATAAAACAAGAAGGGAATGCAATGGTAGTTAGAGAAGGGAAGCCAATTAGGGGAATTGGATAGACAAGGACATCTATCGAGTCTATATTTGGAATCTGAAAAATGCACACTCTACTGATAAAGAGATACAAATGATAACAATGTTTACTATATCAGTGTAGAGTAGTGTTTTGTACTTTCGTTTATGTTCTTATAAAATTATGAATATTGTTACACATCGCCGTTTTTAAGAAAGTGATTGTTCAATTAGTAGATGAAAAGAAAAGAAAATTCTTCGATCTCATCTTTTTTTCTTTCGCTACACTAATCATCCAAATATTCTTAACCAAAATTCTTGTAATACACGTCAGGTTGCTAAGAATTAGATGATAAATGAAAAAAAAAAAGGCTGTCATGATCCGAGTCAAATCAACTTTTTTTTTCTTAATCAAATTCGTCATTTTGTTCCTATTTTTTCCTTTGGATAAGAAGAAACAATTATACTATTTCACGAGGCTGGAGGTACCCTTCAAAATCATTTGTGAATGACGAGAAATAAGGTTCACAAACGTTGTGGATAAGGAAATGGTATGTCATAGGATACACTTATTGAGTTCACTAAGACTGGGCCATGAAACATAGGTTTTGGATAAGAAGGTTTAAAACATGTAATAGGACACACACTGGTTGAGATATTTAAATACACGATAACTGGATAAGTGTCACATATATGGGGCCAATAATTGGCAATAGATGCAAATTGGATGTCAAACACACAAGATAACTATGAACAATATATATTATTAAACAAATTCATGAAAAGAATGGTATATAGTCATTGATATGGGTGATTAATTAGTGTGAATAAGCAAGATTAGTGATGGATAGGGGCCCAGTGTCGTCAGAATAGCAAATGGTGACACAACAAAATGGAAGATAGTAAAAGAATGGTCCACATTTGTAGGCTGTGAGCCTTTCAGGCACTAACACACTCACTACTCACTACTGAGGGTCGCCGCTTGCTGGCGTGCCCATCTTTCACTTCCTCCCACATGTAGTGTCTTCAATCTTCAAAGATGCATCATCACCTTCACTCTCTCTTTTTGTTGTTATACGGTCCAATAAGCATTTGGGTTCTAATCAAGAAGCCACGGGCAATGTGGTGGGATGTCCTTAAAGGGAATCGATGATTATGCAGTAAATTCCCGAGATGACTGGTGAGGTCTTATTGGGAGTACTTGCCTTCATTGTTGATGGCTTCCTTCGTTGCACCTAGCTATGGTCGAATGTGGGCATATTTCTTTCCTTTTTATTTTGGTGAATCCAGGATATCCATGACAAAAAACAATTACTAATCCCATCGAGATATATAGACGTGGGTTTTGCATTTAGCAATAAGACCTGTTCCATACACATCATCAATAATTGAAGCTTGACTAAATATTTAAGAAATCCAGTTAACTACCAATTATACTATGCCTCTTGGTTGTATGGACATATTTGTACCTGATTTTACACCGATCTATAACAAAATTAGTTTGAGTTTAATAGATTTCAAAAAGACAAATAATGATAATTCAACTGTAAAGTGAAGTTGTTTGGTACAAAAAATTCTGTTATGAATGATGCACAAAGCAGAAAAAATATCAATGAAGTGGACATACTGAAAAAAAGGACGGAAAACCTGAGAGATAGGAGAAAAAATGGAGCTTCCACATCATTTCTGATATAACTCCAATTATTAGTTCTTAGTTAAAGAATAACTAATTAAGAGTATATCCTTATAATAGTTGTGCATTGAAGAGATATTATTATAGAAATTGTTATTTAGTTGATTGTTACTGAGAATTGAGAAATTTTCAAGTCTCTCTCCCTGACCCAGCTCGAAGAGGGAGGTTCTATTATTCTGGTACCTACTCTCGTTGACAAAAGAAACTCAATTCACACTTGTAGTATTAGAAAATGGGAGAACAACTTATTCCTGAGAAGAAGAAACTTGATTGCACGGACAGGATTGAGAAAACTAAGTTAAAATTGACGGAAGACAAAAGAAGATGGAAAAATTGCAATAACCCAAGAATAATGCCATTGCAATGGTCAACTGTTAGGGAAGGAGTATTTAGGAATATTATAGAATAAATAAAGGATGATGATATATGAAGGGAGAGATGTGAGGTGGAAGGTTCTAGAATATCTTACCTTCACTATATATATAATCAATTAGAATGAAAGAAATCAAAAGGAAGAAAATTATTAGCTTTAGCGATAGTTTTAGCTTTCAGTATTAGTTTTTTAGTGTAGTCTCATAACTTTCGCTATCATCAGCCCTGCCAGCATCACAACAACAACTAGTTTAGATTCATCCAAGAATGTAAATGAAGCAAGGGAAATTTCAACTGACAATAAATAGAAGAATTACATCAACAATTCAAATCAACAACATACAACACCACCACGAGATCGAAGATATGACTAGCATAGAGAAGATAGATTCAAGGTACAAATTAAATGAACAAAATCCTGAAGTTTTCCTGGTTGATGACTCGAAGAAGGGGACTTTAACTAACAAAATCGTTCTTTTTTTTAACTTTTATATGACGACGTCTTGTTTGATTCAGGGAAAGACTCCAAAATCTCTCAATTTTCGTTAACATTCAACTATGAATTAGAATTGATAATAATATCCTACTTGTTCTTACCTAAAAGTCAAGGTTAGGCGGTAGGTATCTTCAGGTGTCCGTGCAAGCGGTGGTAGGACCTGAAAAGATATTGACACTTAAGTCAATAAGTGAATGAGGCGTAGAGGTTTGAAGAGTATAATGAGGGTTAGATGATTATACCTGGATTGAGCCTTTTATAGTGAGAGATAACCTCAAGATAAGTCAAGTGACAATTTTCCTTGAATAAGGAAGATATTCATGAGATTTAGTATAGATTGGATACGTTTCATATTTAGGCATAAATATGAATGATCAGGCATAGATATGCATGAGAGATCTTGTAGGTGATTTAGGAGAGATCCTTACTAAATAGGAGAATCTCTAAGGGATCATGGTGTCACATGGCTAATCTGTGAAGCCACTTGTTCAAGTTCTCGAGGTTGGGTCAAGGTCTCGTGCCCAATTTATAGTCCAATACATAGCCCTCGAGCTTAGTCAAAGGCCGAGTATCTAGTGCCAAAGTGTCGTTGGTGAGGTGTGAGTCGAGGACTTTGTATTGAGCTCGAATGTGTAGAGTTGTCCTGCACATCTTAGTGCATTTTTTCAGTTGTTATAGAGGCGGTTATGGGGGAACATGTGATGACACATGTCACACATTGAGTGGTCGACAATCATGTCTCATTAAGTGGAGATCGTAGGTTGGACGTGGGCAATTGGATCAAAGTAATTAGTCCCTTGCCATTGAATGAAATAAATGTTTGATATGCGTCACTAAATGGAGGAAGCATTTTTAGCCATTGGATGAGCTTGGTTTAGTTGAAAATGAGAGAGAAAGACGTACAAAGTTCATTTTTGCATTTTTCATCCTTATTAGTTCGCGTTTCTCTCCATTAGTGCTCGTTCAAGCATTCATTTCAGTCTTCAAAACTTGATTTCTTTGATTTTCAATCGGTAAGTTTGATTCTTCTAATCCTCCTTTATCGTTTGACTGGTTTATTTTTGTTTAAACCTTAGAATAGGTGATTGTTCTTCTTCCTTTGCTTTTTTTTTATGCTTTTTCCTTTCTTGAGACCATTTCAACTCCTGTCATAAGTTTTTTTATTAATGGCAAAAGCAAATGGTGCTTCTATCTAAGGAAAGGGGAAGGCTATCATGGATGAGGTGAAGTATGACCCTTACAGTTGGGTTAGCTCCAAGGTCAAGGAGGATGCCTTTGCATTGATTACAAGGAAGGGGGTTCATAGGTTTAGGGATTGTTGTCTTGTCTTCTCTTATGGAGAAGAAGATTGAGTACCTTCCATGTAAGTCTGAGGATAGGGTTTGTCATTATAGGTCGAGGGAGAATGATGATAGTTTTGTCTATATGTACGCTAATTATTTTGAAAAGTTATATGTGAAGGTGCCCATTACTCGGTTTAGGAGGGATGTCTAAATAGGGTAAATGTGTCTCTTACCTAACTACATCAGAACATCTAGGCTTTTATCCGAGCATTCAAGATCTTGTTCGAAGTGCTCATCATGAGCCCACTATGGCAATATTCTTTTGCCTTTTTCAAGTTAAAGGAGTAGATAAGGGAACTTGGGTGTCCTTCAATAGCATTCATGGGAAAAATTTATTCATATTGCTGACCTCTAACTTTAAAAGGTTTAAGGATAAATTTATAAAGGTGAGATCGGTGGAGTCCAAATTCCTTTTTTATTTGGACGAGCGTAGGCTAGAGAGGGTCTTTTCTATTGGCAGCACAATCCTTGCCAAATTCTAAAAGTGAAGTATGGCTCTCTCCTTCTGTCAAACCAGGTAATGATGGACCATTTGGAGGAAAGCATCAATTCGAGCTTTCCCTTGTCTTGTGGTATATTGTTGGAGTGGGGGTACATTAAACAGAAAGTTCACTCCTATATAGGTAGTTTGTTTGAACTTTTGCATTTTGTTATTGTTGGTTTATTGTTGATATTTTATAATGTTGTCTTGGTTGGTTCCTTTTTTATTTTGTAGCTGAGATGGTTCCAAAGCTCGCTCCAAAGGAACTAGCCTCTTTAGTGGAGAATAAGAGGGCTACTGGCATTGTCCATGTGCCACAGTGTCTCCTACCGGGTTGAGCCCTAGCACCTAGTCAAACTCTGCTCCCTTCCAACCTCTGAAGCTATCAAAGGTGAAGTTCCTCAAGGGGTCCTGATTCTATGCCGATCTCGCCTTCGGCCTTGGTGGGGCGCTGGAAATGAAGGACTTCTTAGAGTCCATGAATGCCTCGAGCCTTTAGAGCTTGGAGTTTCCCATCCTTGAGTTCATTGAGCAGCAATTCAACCATGCAAAGGACTTGGCTATGTTGAGGAAGGCTGGGATCCTTGGTCTCTATCGGCATCTTGAGATTTAGGGCCTCGGTTAGTGATGATCACCCAATTTTTGAAGAAGAAAGGAAAGGGATCTATTCGAGTGTTGGAGGTGATGAGATCGGCTATGGTCGAGCTTCAAGAGGAAAAGCTGGAGGTTGGGGAGAAGCTGGAAACTGAGGAGAAGCTGGAGAGGGAGACATAGGATTGGGAAAGTGCTAGAAAGATTATCCAAGAGAAGGTCGCTAGCGTGACTGCCCAGGCCAAGCTAGATGCTGAACTAGCTAAGCTCTGAAGGAAAGAGCTCGAGGGTGAGAACTGGCACTTGAAGGAGGATGTCAAATCCATGATGGGAGGCTGCCGACTAGTA
Source organism: Dalbergia oliveri (assembly GCA_030441495.1). NCBI lineage: Eukaryota > Viridiplantae > Streptophyta > Magnoliopsida > Fabales > Fabaceae > Dalbergia > Dalbergia oliveri. The sequence continues at coordinate 14,612,598 of JAMLFY010000005.1, read as the reverse complement.
CATTGTTGGTTTTGATTGAACTCTCAATCAGGTTCGGTTTGTTTATGGGGAGGTCACCTCTCCTAGTGGGGCCCTTCAAGAAGATCATTGGGGTGAGCTTGTTGATACCTTCCCTCCAAAAGATGGTGGGAGGAAGGTACCTGAGTGGAAGCCGAGGAATGAGTTCCATGGAGAGGCCGAGGGCGGTGGTAAGGACTGTGCGAGAGGGTGATGTCAATCTAGGCCATCTTCCTTAAGCATTAAGGAAAGCCTATTGATCTTAACCCTTAAGTTTTTGTAATTTTTCTTTCTTTTGTAATATTTGAACAATATTTTGGTTTCAACTAGTGAACTTTGTAGTGTGGGCCAGTTAAGGCCCTTTTGTTACGTTTCTCCCGGCTTTCGTTTATTCAAGTTGTACTCGACTAGTGGCTTGTTATGACCATCTTGCTATGTGGCTTGTTTCTCATATAGATGTACTACTTGTTAGTTGGGGATTCGACTTACACCTTTGCAACATCGAGGGTAGCTCAGATGGGGACTTAAGGATAGGTCGATCTTGATTACACTCTGGGATAGCTCAAATGTGCGTGTAAGGACAACCTAGTTTGCACATCTTAGTTTGTCGGACATCTTGAGAAAAGGCCTGAGCACGGCTAATGTGCACATCTTAGTCTTCCAGGGACAGTTTGGAAAAGGGCCTGAGGACAACCTAGACTTTTGTGCTCTGAGGATAGTGATGTGTGTGTAAAAGACACAAATCTAGTGTTTGTTTGATATGTTTTTAGTGATTTACTTAATGAAATTAGCACTTTCATATAGAATTTGAAATTTTATGAAAATTTTTTAACTAATTTTAATTTGGTGATTTTTAGTTAAATTTGATGGCTTGAAAACTTACTTTTAATCAATTTTGCAAAAGAGATATTTTGAACCCAAATAGAAGAGTTTTGGAGCCAATTTGAGAAGATTTCTATAGAATGCTATAATAGAAAATTCATATCTCTCTCTAGAGATAGAATTTGGACAAACAAATATGTTTTGAAAGCTTAAGATATTTTCTACAACTTTGATGTTTAGCTCAAAATGTAGTTCTAAGATTTGCTTTGTGAAAATCCAAGTTGTAAGATTGATGGACACTATTTTTCTAATCCTGTCCTGATCTTTACCTCGTATTTTGCCACTTTCTCAAGATACAAAAGTCCAACTGGTTATTCTTGTGGCTTTGGAAATATTATTCAATTCTCTACAATTTTGTGTTTCATAGTCAAAGGCTAATTCCAACTATAAGGACCGCTATAGAACTTGTAAAGTAACGATCTAGATTTTCTCCTATACCATAATACAATTTGGCCTAATTTTAGGCCCAATAGAGCATGAAATTAATTGTTTTGGGCATAATATGTGTCATTAAGCATTAGTGAAATGCTAAACAGAATGAGAGCTATAAATATATCATCTTAAGGATGAAAGGGGGTCTTTTGGCAGCCTTGGGGTTTTTGGCCTCTTGACCTCTCTTGGCCAATTTGAAAGATATCAAGGAGGAGTTATGGTTTTGGCAACTATATGAAGAAGGAAGGGTGCTTGATTGAGATTCATTCTTCTTCGCATATATATTATGTTTACGGATTTGTATTTGTTAAATATGTTAGTTGTCTAAATACCTTATGTTAGGGTGATAATGTAACTCATGTTGTGAATATGATTGGTTGAGATTTCCAATCTTTATGAATTCTTCCTTGTTCAATTTAGTTTCTAACTCAATGTTATTTATGGATTCGCGACACATAGATTGATTATAGAGTTATGTATCGTAGAAGAATCTAGGTAAATAATTGAGACAATGAAATAGACACGTAATGCCTAATTCTCTAGTGATACAGACTAGATATTTCGTGGGGCTTTGAAAGGGTATTCACAAATTGGTAATGTCTTTAGTTTTAAGGTTCAAGTTGAGGAATCAATTGGGTTCTAAAATTTAGGGAGGATTGGTATGCCAAGGAATTGGGTAATTCGATTAGGAATCCATCTTCATCAATTGATGAGTTAGATATTTATTAGACTAGGAGCTCAATCATCATAGAAAAAACTTTGTGAAATATGATCCCTAATGGTCTTTCCTTCGTGATCTTTCATATTTCTTTTGCATTTTTATTTTATTTTATTTATTTTGTTTAGATTATTCACTTTGTTCGGCAAGTTTAAATAGTTTCTAAATTGGGAAAGTGGTAATTAGTTGAATCAATCCCTATGGAAACAATACTCTATTCACTCTTTTATTACTAGTACTTCCGTACACTTGTAAGAGCCGCATCAAGTTTTGGCATCGTTGCCAGGGATTAATTTTCAATGGTACCTAATAAGGCTACTAATTTAAGCATTTTTTTATTTTTTTTCCTTTTCTTTTTCCAAAAAATAAAAAAAATGTTTTTCATTTTCTTTTATTTTGTGTCTCAATGGATAGCTATCATTGTGAAATATGTGGAAGTTTTGCACATCTATAGCCGGTGTACAATTCTTGTTTATCCTCTATTTACCTTTTCTTCCATAGATGAATGTTACTATGAAATGTGTGGAAGTTGCATACATCAATCAAATCAATGCCCTATTCTTTTTCCTTGTGACATTTGTCAAAGTACCAGGCATTTGACATATTATATTCCATTTTATGAGGCTTCCGTTGGATAACATCAAATGAATCTTGTCATGTATGTACTAGCTATATGCATCCTTCCATATTATGCCCATATTATGAGTAAAAAATGCATGATGATCAGGACGATGTAATGACAATAGAAAACAATAAGGAATTAAGGCATATGATTTGAAAGAGTTGGAGAAATTAGTAAAGGTAATTGGGTTGTGGTTATGCTTTTATCCCTCAAAATAAAATAGTTGTTTGTAAATTGATAGTCATTTATTTTCCTTACATTATGCATGAGAAAAAGTTTCTATTTCACACCTCTTGTTTATTATTCTTGTGCATATTTATGGGAAATATTTAATAATCTTGCTATTTGTAAAGAAAATTTTCATTTTTGATACTTTTGATTAGAATGTTTTTCATTTGTCAAGCTAATGACATTAAAAGAGTGCTTCTTAGGAGGCAACCCAAGTTCTTTTCCTTTTGTTCCTTTTATTTTTATTTACTTAAGGTATATTTATGAGTTTGGATTTTGGAAAAGAAATGATGGGAGGGGAGGGGAGGGGAGGGGCTCAAAACTCTAAACTCACAAGCATACCTTTGATTGTTTAATCATTTAGAAACTATTATTTTGTTTAGTAATTGATTTGGTGTCAAGGAGCTACATTCATGATAGAGGAGGATTTAAATGGAGGCCAATTTTCATTGAACTATGGAGTTAGGGAAGTAGATTCATCTTTATCATTTATTAGTTGCTTGAATTTTATGTTAATAATGGATTTTGTGTTGCTTATATGATTGAAATTGTGTTTGCATGTGTGTTGTTCCTTTGTATGTGCTAGAATTAGGTATCTTTAGACTTAGGTAACTTAGAATACTATTTTTAAACTTAAAAAATGTCGCATGGCCCCCCAATAGTGTTTACCACACGGCCATGTTGTAAAACAAGTGCCAAACAAGTCGCATGGCCCTTTTGGGATTTCCCATGAGCCTGTGTTAGTTTTCGACAACATTGATGTTGTGTAGTGTTTTGTGCATAACTTGAGTTATAAATTTTGGATTGAGCTGATTTTGGTGTCATTGGAAAGCTAAGAGAAAGATCTACAACTTTGTAGGAGATATCAAAACTCAATTCAAACACTTAAAATGTGAAAAATTTTCTCTCAAATTAATGGATGGGTTGTGCTTTCAAGCATAAAGACATTATCACATGCTAGGTTTGGGTAACATACCTTCCAGGTACTAAAAAAACCTTCTGCAATTGTAATTAAGTTTCTTTCTTTGCTCGTAATGCTTTTCTTGGCTTATTCACCCATGAATTGATTTCATGAATTGTGTAGATAATTGAAAAATTAGTACATAGTTTAGACCTAAGGATAAAGACTATAATTCTTTGTTGGAAAACTTCATTCCCTCAATTTGGTTTACTTGGATTATTTCTATGTCACCAAGGACATTGCCACGTTTTAGGTTTGGGGTGTATATCCTTACGAGTTTGCTTAGTGTTAGGAATTTTTTATGTTAGGATTTTTTTTTATTTGTAGGTTAGTACCTAGTCGACTTAAGTGCCTCCCTAAGTTTCACGGTCTTTGTAGGGGATGTATATAGTTGTTAGCAACCCAAAAAGATTTTTTTGCTTATTTATTTTATTTTATTTGCTTTGTTTTAGTTTATAGTTTTTTCCCTCAAACATGATCATTCATCATTAGTTGCATCATAACTGTCAAATTAAGCAAAATTATTTTGTTTTGAGAGCTAAAATGAAAGCATTACTTGTAAGTTGAGTAGAGAATAATGAGGATAAAATCATGATCATTCATGATAGTCTTGCATATTTAGCTTTGGGTATCATATCTTAACTTTGGATTTTGAATGACTTTTGATTGTGTTTATGAGTGCTTAGAGAAAGCCTATATTTGTTAACCTTTTGTAGTGACCCCACCAATCCTAGAACAATTTCTTTATTCCCTATTGAGGTGAAATCCTAGTGTGCATCTAGAAGGAAGTGATTAACACATTTTATTTTTGAACCTCATCATAGCCTTAGGCCACCCATTTTGCATTAGAATCCATTGTTTACCTCCTTTGAGCCTATTTTTGCCCATACTTTTCTTCATGACCCACATTATACTTAGCCCTTGGCCTAAACACTTGTCCTCTTAAAGTGTTCTTTTTGTGAGAGAGGATTGAGCATGAAAGTGATAAATTCATTTAGGGATTAAATTCCAAAATATGTCAAAAAGGGTGAACGATGAGAAAAAAAATGTTGTAAGCTAGCTTAAAAGAAAAAACCACCCAAGTGATGAAGTGAAACCAAGTTTAGGGTGAAAAAAAAGTGTCATGAATTGCAAATCAAAAGTGTAAGGAAAAAAAGAAGGAAAAGATGCTAATTGTTCTAAATAAAAGAAGACATCTTTCTTGATGAAGCACTCAATATAGATCCCTTGTGAGTTTTAATTTTCTTTATCATGACTCTCATATTTGCATACCTTCTATACCCTTTCTTTCTTTTAGCCACATTACAATCCACATAAAGACCTTGTGATCCTTTAAAAGTGTGCACTATATTAGTGGGGATAGGGATATGGATTCCGCCTATGGGAACTGGGACACATGAGCATTATTTTCATCATCATTAGTCATTGTGTTATTGGGTCAACTACAATTATGAGGTGGATATAGTCTCATTTGGGCACAACATAGATTCTTGATTTTGTTTGCAAAGTAATGCATTGGTTTGATTTGTTTGGCCTTTGTTGAATGAGCACGCTTGATGACCTTTTAATACCCTAACTTGTTTCAATGTAGATCATGAGGATGTCCTTTGAGTTTTCTCCAAAGTCTTGCATTTTAATGTTTATTTTGGGGGAGGAAATAATACCATTGGTTCTTATTGTTTTAGTCTTTTATTGCTTGAGGACAACCAATGGTTTGAGTTTGGGGTATTTTGATGTGTGTAAAAGACACACATCTATGCTTGTTTGATATGGTTTTTAGTGATTTACTTAGTGAAATTAACCATTTTCATATGGTATTTGGACTTTTGTGAAATTTTTGGAACTAAATAGAAGAGTTTTGGAGCCAGTTTGAGAAGATTTCTAGAATGTTATAGTAGACAATTCATATCTCTTTCTATAGAGATTGCATTTGGACAAATAAAGATGTTTTGGAAAGCTCAAGATGTGATCTACAACTTTGATGTTTAGCTCAAAACTCAGTTCTAAGAATTGCTTTGTGAAAAATCCAATTACAAGATTGAAGGACATTGTTCTTCTAATGCTATCCAGGCCGACCTTTATCTCATATTTTGTCAATTTCTCGAGCTACAAAAGTCCAACTATAGGCTTGCATCTTTGGAAAGCTAATTCAGTTCTCTACAACTTTGTGTCTAATAGTTAAATACTAATTCCAATTGTAAAGACTGCTATAGAGCTCGCAAAGTGACTGTCCAAATTTTGTCATGTACCACAATGCAATTTGGCCTAATTTTAGGTCCAATAGAATACGAAATTAAATGTCTTGGGCTCAATCTGTCATTTAGCATTAATGAAACCCTAAAACAGAATAAGATCTATAAATATATCATCTTAAAGATGAAAGGGGCTCTTTTGGTAGCATTGGAGTCTTTTAGCCTATTGTCCTCTCTTGGCCAATTTGGAAGATACCAAAGAGGAGCTATGATTTTGACAACTACATCAAGGAGGAAAGGCGCTTGATTGGGATCCATTCTTCTTCTCTTTTCTCTTTGATCTATGTTTAGCATATACATTATGTCTATGAATTTGTATTTGTTAAATATGTTAGTTGTCTAAATACCTTGTGCTAGAGTGATGATGCAACTTATGTTGTGACTATGATTGGTTGAGATTTCCAATATTTATAAATTCTTTCTTTTTCAATTGAGTTCCTATTATCTATATTTTATGCTATTTGTGGATTCGTGACCCATAGATTGATTATAGAGCTATGTACTGGAGAGGAATCTAGGTACATAATTGAGACAATGAAATAAAAACCTAAATACCTAATTGTCTAAGGATAGAGATTAGAAATTTCGTGGGGCTTTGAAAGAGGATTCACAAATTGGTAATGCCTTTAGTTTTAGAGTTCAAGTTGGAATTAATTGGGTTCTAAAATCTACAAAGGATTAGTATGCTAAGGAATTGGATATTAATTAGATGAGAAATCCCTCTCCATCAATTGATGAGTTAGATATTCATTAGACTAGAGCTCAATCATCATAGAAATAACTTTGTGAAATCTAATCCCAAGTGCTCTTTTCTTTGTAATCTTTCATATTTCTTTTGCATTTTTATTTTATTTTATTTATTTTGTTTATATTATTCACTCTTTTTGGCAAGTTTAAATAGTTTATGTTTAAATAGTTTCTAAGTTAGGAAAGTGGTAATTGGTTGAATCAATCCCTGTAACAACGATACTTTACTTACTCTTTTATTACTAATATAACCCAGTACACTTGCCAAAGCCGCATTAGGTAGCTTGGAATGTGGGTCCAAGGATGGCCTAGTTTGCACATTTAGTCTGTTGGGAGGCCTGCGGAGAAAAAGCATAGAAAAGCAAAGTTGTAAAGACATAATGTATTATTGGAATATGAAATAACGATTACATCATTGTTCATCTATGTTCTATCGAGATGTTTGGCTCACACACGATCATGCCTCGTTAAAACCTTTGTTGGTAAAACCCAACTAACTAAAGGAAAAATAGTGCACTTATCATGTGTGATTTAAGGCATTGTCTTCTAACAATAGTATCTTTTGAGGGACACGTCATTCCACATCCTCAGGAGTTCTTGGCTGGATAGTCTGGTGATCTTGTAGACTCCTCCCGATGTCACCTGTAACTTGGAATGACCTTTTCCAATTTGGTGCTAGCTTGCCTTCTCCCAGAGGTTTTCTCTAGGGTTCTACTTTCCTTAGAACTAGGTCACCGACTTAGAATGCTCTTAGGTTGAGCTTTCGTTCTATGCTCGTGTGACCCGTTGTTTGGTTAGTTATTCCCTGATACGAGCTAGCTCCCTGTCTTCTTCAATAAGGTCTACCTCAGCTCTCCTATTTTTGGGTTTGTTTGTTCAGCGAACGTCATCCATTGAATGCTAGGCTGAACTACTTCGACTAGGAGCATTGGCTAACTGTTGAAGACGAGCCCGTAGGGTGTCTCTTGTGTCAAAGATTCAAGGTTGTGATACTTCCATAAGATTTCTGAGAGTTCTTCGTAGAACCCCTTGGATTTGTCAAGCTTCTTTTTCAAACCAGGAATGATTACCTTGTTAGCGGCTTAAGCTAGGCCATTGGTTTGAGGGTGCTTGATGTGGAAGTTGTCACAAAGCTCTTACAGGTCTGGTTTGTGAATTGAGTGCCATTGTCTATTACCAACTCTCAGGGGGAATTGAATTTGCATATTATCCTTTTCCAAATAAATTTCTTATTTTTTTAACCGTGATGGTGGCCAAAAGCTTGGCTTCAATCCACTTTGTGAAGTAGTTGACGGCCACTACTAGGTATTTGAGCTGTCTTGGTGCTAGGAACCAACCAGGAGGTCGATTCCCGATCTATGGAAAGGCTAGCTGGCCTTTGAGAGGTGTAATGGTTATGGGTGCTTCTGAGAGACTTAAAAAAACATTTTGCATTTGTTGCACTTGAGTATGAAGTTTGTGAGTCGTTTTCATGGTCGGCTAAAAGTAATCGGCCCGAAAGGTCTTGGCTATAAGAGCTTGACCTGTGATATGGTTATCGCATACTCCTTCATGAACCTCAACCATGAGATTATTGACTTCATGGAGGTCGAGGCACTTCAGGAGTGGTAGAACCCACCTGAAGAGTTTCTCTTTACAAAAGGTATAGTAGCTAGCCAATCTTTTGAACTTTTGTGCATTTGTTGTTCCCTGGGAGTTCAATTGTGGTGAGATATACGATGAGAAGGATTTGCCACTCGTCATCTCAATCTGTCCAGTGTAAACTTTATATTGAAGGCAGGTCGGTTTGTCTAACTTCAACTGTATGACCGATTTGTTATTTTGAGGTTGCTTGTGCTAGTGAGCTTAGATAGGACATTTGCCCTAGTATTGTGCTCTCGGGGGATGTGTGCTATCTTGCAAGTCTCAAAGGTATTCATTAGTGCCTTGACTAGTGCTAGATACTTCTCGATAAAGGGGTCTTGGGCAATGAAGGCCCTATTGACTTGTCTGACAATGAGTTAGAATTTGGCTTTTACTTAGAGTCGACGGCACCGTTTTCTTAGGCGAGTTTGAGTTCGCGATGAAGACCTCATATTCACCCTAGTTGTTGCTGGTCGAACTAGAATTGGAGAAATTGGTCAATGATTATTGCTTCATCGTTCTCTAAAGTGATGTCGTCCATCCACGTGGAGTGTCCAAGAGTTGAGTTCTTGTGGTTGTTTGTAGGTAAGCTCAATGATCAAGTCAGCCAAGGTTTGGGCTTTAATTAGTACCCTTAGCTTGGTTGAAAAGACTGAATTTAGAAAGCTCGATGGACCATACAATCTTCCATCCTACAAGCTTGGGTTTGACCAATATTTGTCATGTGGGTTGCTCGTTTGATTACGATGTAGTTGGCTCCAAAAGTATGGCTTGAGTTTCCTTACTGAAATTACTCCAGCATAGGCAAGCTTTTTGATTTTCTGGTATCTTTGTTCGGGCCCCTGAGCGTCTTACTAATGAAATAGATCGAGTGCTGCTATCTTTCCCGTTTTGTGACCAAGACCAAGCTTACAATGTGTTCGATCATTGAAAGGTAGAGAAAGAGTGTTTCTTTGAGTTATGGTTTGGTGAGGACTGGTAGGGTGGTGAGGAATGTCTTGAGTTCTAGTGAATGCGACTTTGCAATCTCTGGTCTATTCAAAACTTTCTGCTTTAGCAGTGTCTTGAAGAATGGGGTGGCGTGCTGACCAACCTTGAGAGGAAGTGGGATAAGGTAGCAAGCTATCTTGTGAGTTATTGTACTTCTTTGACCGAGCTTGAGTTTCTCATCTCCAGTATAGCTCAACATTTGTTTGGGTTGGCTTCAATTCCTTGGTGCGTTAACATGAATCTAAGGAACTTCCCTCTATGGACTTCAAAGGCACATTTCTTGGAATTTAACTTCATATTGTACTTTCTGAGTTGGCCAAAGATTTATTGGAGGTCCTGGGTATAGTTCCCACTTGGCGAGGTCTTTGCCACCATGGTGTCTACATAGACCTCTACATTTATGCCGATTTGATCCTCAAAGACTTTGCTCATTAGTCACTAGTATGTGGCCCCTGCATTCTTGAGGCCAAAAGGTATGACTTTGTAACAGAAACTTGCATACTCTTTGAGGTAAAAAGGCATGACCTTGTAACAAAAATTTGCCCATATTTCTAATCCAATACACTAGTTATACACAACTATTATATAAAAATATTCTCTGACTAACTAGTTGTTCCTTAACTACTAATGAGAGTTATATCAATTCATGATTTTATACTACAAAACACTTTTCTTTAAATATAATAAAAAAAATGCTTTAGTGTGAGAGTTAACTTTATATTGTAATACCTACTACTAATTGGTTACTCATTTATGATGTCTACTCAAATACTCATTCACTTTTTCTCTCTTTCGTTTTGTTTTTAGAGTTTAATTTGTATATACTAATATTATAAAATTATTTTGCATTATCAATTAATAAAATTAAAAAAATGTAAAATCATATTAGCTAATTATCCATTAAGATAATTACATACTTTCTTAAATTTTCATTTGTTGACAATATAAAATAATTTTACACTTTCAATTATAGCAATTTTACTCTTATTTTCATTGGATAAAACACATTTCATTCGTTCTATTTGCATGATTTTGTTCATTGGATAAAAAATATGACCATATACGTGAATTGTTGATTAAGTGGTTTTGAATTTGATTATTGTCTAGGTCATTAAGACTCATTAGTGTGTGGTTGAATTAAATTTCATAATAAATTTGATTAGAGGTGTATGTGGATTAGACCAATCGGCTGAATGAACCTGATCAATCTAAACTGATCCGATTAAATTGGTTCAGTTCGATCGGGTTATTAGATAAATTGGTTCAAATTCAATTAGACCGATCACAAATTTGTTCAATCATTAGATTTGCATCACCTAACCCAAAACCTGATCCAACCAACCCGAATGTAGGCTTTATGGACATGTAATATGAATTGTGTTGTTTAAATATGATTTGAATTTAGAATTTGTGATATGATATATAATTGTGTTGTTTTGGTACTATGTTGTGGTATGTAGGAACTTCAATTTTGAATGTTGTGATATTAGAATTGTGCTACATGGGTATTATATTATAGGCTTTTAGCCTATGTATATTAGAATAATGTATTAGCATATGGAAATTTGTTTATATAAAATTTTGATGTTTACAGTTTTTATTGAATTTTTTGGGAAAAAATGTAAAGAATAGTAAATCCAATGACCCAATTCAACAAAAACAGGAACTTAATTGAATCAATTTAGTTTGGATTTATAAAAAAATCTAAACTAATCCAAACCAATTAAAAATTGATGGCTTGAATTCACTTTTTCCCAAATTGACATGAACCAACCCCTTTACACTCCTAAATTTGATTTTGCTAATAAAATGAGTTTACATTAGAATAATTTGTGTCTTAATCTAAAGTTGATTTTAATAAAATAAATATTACTATAAAATACACAACCGAATGCAAATATCTTCCTTTTATTTTACTTCTAGTCAAAAGAAAGTTAATGGCAAGTTGTTAACAGCACTTTCAGTTGTAAACAGCCGAACGTATAAATACTACGCAAAATCATGTTTTGTTGAGCTAAATATTATTTAAAGTATTTTTTAAAAAACCTACATTAGAGATAAATCGATGAGATTTTAAACTTGTAGTTTAATTGGTTCAATCAATCAAATTAATTATGAGCTTTAGCCGCAAGATCGGAGATTCGAAATTTAAGGAACTTTCTTGGAAGGGGGCTGTCCCGATTACCATAGTTTACTCGCCCAACCTTTCACGAAAAAATATATTTAAATTAGAGGTATGATTAAATTATGGCAAACTGACGCATGGTAAAGGGGAGCCCTGATTTGAATGGATTTGGGTTTGGGATTTCGAGTCTAGAGAACCTCGAGTTCATTGAGCTGCTATTCGGCCTTTAAGACTCTTGTGGTTTTGGTTGAATGGCTCCACAAGACGAAGTTGTAGCAAAGACGACAGGAGAAATAGTGATTTATAAAATTTGAAAAAAAAATTACCCAAAAAAAATTAAAAAAAGGGTAATACTTGAAGTAAGTTGGAAAGCTATTTCTCATGAGGAATAAAAAAAAAAAAGAGCTACTTTTCAATTTTGGGATGTGAATGATAATAAAATAGACTAATTTATTAATATTACTGTTAAAAACATGCTAACAACTAAAGTTTGACTAATTTAAATAATTTGATATTTTCTTTTTTTCAAAAAAATAAGATCCCAAATTCAGGACTGTTTCCTGAGAACCTCATCCATTGTTGTGTAATATGATGTAATAATAGCTCCACCCTTTGCGAATGTCGAACCATCATTCAATTATAAATAAAAAATAAATAAAGACTTTTGTCCAAAGAAAAGAGTATAGTGCTTATTTGGTTTTCCCTTAGGAGTTTTTAAAATTGATTTAGGGACACTGGAATCAATTTTGCACTTTTTATTGTGTTTGGTTTTCTCTCATATCTATCATCCAAAATCAATACTGGATTTAAAATCAATTTCAGATAGAAGTGATCAATTGTTATTTCTAAATCTTTACTAATTACTATCTTAATTTTTATTAAAATCAAATTACCAAATATAAAATTACTTTATCTTAAAATTATTTATAACAAGATTAATTTCGTCTACAATCAATTCTACAAGAGCAGTAAAATACGTGCTGTCATATACAGGACACTGAAATTAAATACGACTCATCATCCTTTCTTACAATGAAGCCTTCCATCCCTTATCCTTCTTAACTCTGAAGTCAACTATAAATAAATGCAGCCATATTCTTCTACCATCAGTGATGGTTTATTTTGGGCCTGTGGCTATCATCCATTCATAAACTAATGCCATTAATTGGCATGTTCCAAACGAAGAACTATGGAAAATTCCAACAGTTCATCACATATTCAAACCGTTCACATTACACAGAACACAGACTTCACATATTGTCTTAATTTCTATAACAATATGGTATTCCAACACTCAACTTTCTCAAAAAGCTAAGTATGCTACTTACAAAATACATGGATTTCATTATTTACTTTTTCTTTTAATTTATTCTCTTTTCATTACTCTTCTCATACTATCATGGGTGTAGACCTCATGCGAGTGTTAGAAATAACATTTTCTTTCGATAACGTCTTTAAACTTAATATACAGCAAAAGAAAGACTAGAAAGAAAATTAAAAAAAAAAAGGAAAAAAAAAAGATACAGGGAGATAGTTAGCTAATGTGATTTCCAAGGTAAACACTGCAGGTTCTTGCAAGATTCTGTCCATGTACTAGTGCAGTTACCCCCAACTCCATCGCAACACTTGCAAACAACTCCTAGAGTTGCAAAAATCTTAGAGTGCCCTGCAATTAAATCACAAACAAAACAAGAAGAAACACAAACAAACAAAATAAGCGATCATAAGCACAAGGATCCTGTGGAAGGGAGGGGAGGAGGGAAAACAATTCTTAATTCTTAATAGTCCTAAACTTAATTACCTTGAGCAGATGTTAAGGAGAGTGTCCTTCCTTCTATAACTGAAGGTTTCTCTGCAATTGAAACAATCATGATGATCATCAGCATGAGCACACTAGCCTTGCTCATCCCCATATCTTATACCCCTAAGTCCCGAATTCCTTTTTGCTACGGTGTGCTTTTATAACATCAGAGTCTCAGGAGGAATAGGGGCACTCTAGAGCTGGGAGCTTTTGTGGAGTAAACTTGTAAGATGGGGGAGTTGGGTGCTATGTGAGCCTTATGATTGTCTTTAATTATATTCTTTAAAATGAAAAAAAAAAGAAAGAAAAAATAGAAAAGGTGAAAGTGACATCCACTGTTTTGTAACGTTTTGTTAGTGTGTTGTATAGAAGAAAAACCAGGTTGGCATTTTGGTCCTTGTATTTTATTGGGACTGGATGGGATGGGAGCTTGAGAAGTTGAATTAGGTCCAGTGGGATCCGGAAGACCAATTCAACACCTTCTTGCAAGATTCTTACAGTACTACATTAGTCCATTATAAAATCAACTGTCAAGGATTGACTATACATGCGATTGCATTAAATTTATTTAAAATATTATTGTATAAAACAAAAAAAAAATTTAAAATTTGAGTAAGGTGTTGAGAGTACTAGTCCAATAGTACATACCAGTATCATAAATGATTCTTCTTTTAATGTTGCCAATCTTGGCTCCTTATAATAAGATATGAAAAGAATGTTATTCCTCTCTCTTAGTTCATACTTCATAATATTTTGGTTCTCTTAGTTAATAGTATTTTCATAAAAAGACAAGAAAGAGAGAACAAAGGATTACAGTTACTGGAAGAAGACACACACAGACCTCGCCACACGTTTTCTACATTGTTACGTCTCTTTGGGGCTCAAGACTGAGAAATTGTATACCACTTTCCTCGTGAGTTGTAAGTTGTAACCTTTCTGTTACAGTCTACGTTAAGGTCAAGCTGTGGTGCCCTCATTTCTTTTGTGGGGTGAAAAGACAACACTTCTGAGCTGCTTTTGCCCACTGGTTCTGTAAATGCGGAAAGCTTGCCCTTATTTTCCACTGCCACTTTAAACCTATCATGACCTCTTTATCTGATTTTTGGGCAAATTTCCGTCAATTTGCATGTGAAATTTATTTCTATTTCCCTTTATTTATTTATGAGTATTGATAACCTTAAATCTTACATATAATAACATATTACCTATTCAAAACATAATTTAAAGTTATAAATATATAGTTTTTTTAAAAATATTGGTTAAGATCATTTACAAGTAAAATTCACTTCAAACTCAAATGGGTTGTAGATGGGTTCAACAGAAAATCCTTTGGTAACAGATTGGAGCTTTCAAATAAATGTAAAGCTTCGGCTTCTTCACTTCCATTTTGACAAGGTAAGGTATTCTTATGATTTTCTATGTTAACTTTAGGCGTGGGTGGACTATGTGAAAATCAATAAAACTTAGCAAAGATTAGTGTAACTTTTGTAAGATAGAAGTGACAGATATAACTTCTCTAAAACCTCAAAAGAAATCAGTGCGATTTTCCCTTCAGACTGATGTGAATTAAAACTTAATTTTTTTCAGAAACCAAATAGATATCACAAATTTTTCATAAACCAAATAGATATCATTCACTTCTTTAAACACCAATTTAAAGCTTGACCCTAACTAATCTCAACAATATAATACACAATTAGGTAACCTGATACATCAAATACCAGTTAACTACTCATTCGATAAAAGCTCACATTTGGCCAACTTGATATAAAAGCAAATCTCACGAAAAGCCAATTACTATCACGAATCTTCTTTTAATTAATATTCTACAACTCTCTCAAACACCGATTTATATTTAAAATTGAAAACTATTCAGACATATCTACAAATATACAATAAAACACTTGGAAGAATTAAACAACAAATATATAACATAACCCTTAAATTTTGACAAATTTACAATCAACCATATCTCGCCGTCCTTGAATTAAATTACACCCAAAAAGGAGATGCGTAGAGAACTTCTCTAGGTAAACCATTATACCCTCGTATTCTTGTGGGAAATTCACATGACATAGAAGTAACAATAGTAGATCTTTAAAACCAGTATTCCCTCGTATTCTTATGGGAAATTGACATGACAGTAGTAGATCTTAAAAACTCTAAACCCTAAAACCGATCAAGGAGAACTCAAAATCACTCCATGTGCGCCATAGTTCTGCATGTTTCACCGAGTTTTCTGTCTATTCAAGTGATATTTAATGACCCAAACTCACTTCAGCTTACATCAGTGTTATTTTATTTTTCCCTGAGAAAAGGAATATTGACATAACAGGGAAAAGAAAAACGAAACAAGAAGAAAAAATAAAAGGGGGGATGATAGTACAACTATATGTAATCTGAATCAGCATCTCTACTGAAATGTTGCAAATCTGGATGAGCGTCATATCCTGGCCTCCGAGGATTCCTGCAAAACGGGAAAAGAAAAGGTTGTGTTTATTTTATGCTGTATCCTGCACTTCGTTATTTGGCCACCAACTCTTTTACATCACGACTCATAATTTATTACTATTAAACCATACATCAATCTATAAGTTTTTTATGTAAATAAATTCCTAAAACTAATTATGCAAGATTGATGTACAAAAGATGATGTGAATGTCTATTTATCCCTTCTTATAATATCTTATAAATCACTTCATAATATCTTACAAATCACTTCATAGAATGTTCACAGCTCAATATCCTCTCTTTTCTTTATGTACACAAAATGCTACTTCCATTTTCTTTCATTATATCTCACATTTTATAAAACAAATTAAGAGTACGAGCAACTCTGCTACAAAATCAAATCATATCATAAAATGAATATGTAAAAGCAATTATGTAGTGTACTCAATTTTATCCTAGCACAAATCATGTAAACAAAGATCTTTTGCAGCGTTTTCACATCATCCTCTCCACAAGAATTTGGTCATGTCTAGAGGTAATAGTTCCTTTGAAATCCTTAAATAAAAGGTGTAAAGTCCCGATTACACTCAAATAAGAACATAGCTATACACACATAGTTATACATAGTGTACGCAAGAAAGCTCCAATTGTTTCTGAGCATAATCTCAGCAAGCATATGGCCTCCCCAGGAAAAGAGGAGCAAAAAGCAGCAGACGTACACCCTCAGCAAGCACAGTTGCCAAAAGAAAACTTCCGGGGCTCAATGATTGAAAGGAGAGGTCTAGGAAAAAGTAGAAGTCTAGCCAAAAGGAGATGAAAACATTTGAAGCGGCTAGAACCCTATTGTTTGCTTAAACTGAGACCTAAACTGTGGCTACCATGTGCTTTGACACATCTGGGCAGTGGGCTGGTGGTGCAGCCTCATCAGAGGAGGTGCGACTTAGTTTTTCTAACTTTCCCTGTTTTCTAGTTTGTGAGCTCGACTTCTGTTCTCTACTTGAGTGATGTGAAGTGTAGTTGGGGGAACTGTGTGAAGCTAGTATATCAGTTTTTGGTGCTGGGTGGGTGGTGTTTTATTTACGGTTTAAGAATTAGAGGCTTTTATTTTGCTATAAGGCTTCTCTATTGCTAGGTTAGTACTTAGAAGCCCTTGTTTTGATACGGCTTTGCTTGTTTATGGTAGGTTAGAGGCCTTTGTTGTTGTTGTTTTTTTTTTGGGGTACACACAGGCATTTGTTTTGTTTTAGGGCTTGTAACATTCTTAAAAACTCACATGACAACAATTTGGAATGGAGTACGTATAAAATGGTTTTTGATTTTGATTTTGTTGTTGTTATGCCTTATCTGAGTTATTACTTAAGTACAGATATAATAAGTACTTTTCCATCTCATGTCACAATTCAATATTTTACGATTCTACCTTCTTTGTTTGATCCAAGGTAGGATCTATGAGTTGACAAACTTGCCTTCAATGTGTTCAAATAGTGAGCATGCTCAATTGTACACTTCTTCAACTCCTTTGTAATAAACATGATGGATTTTGTAAAGGATATATGACTTTGACAACCTTCCCTTCAAGGTGTTCAAATAGTGAGCACGCAAACGGTATACTTAACTCCCTCATAATAAACATGATGAATTTCGTAAAATCACATTGCAGGATGTTGTCCAAACAAAAAATTGACAATTTTAGCAAACTATGCACGTTCTCAAGTTGGGGTGAACCCCCATGTAGCAACGAAGGTGCAGGTTAAATGGCTCCATCTTTGGATCAAAACATACATATCATCTGGCCTACAAGTCAGCCCAGGGATGACAACTAAGTCTCACCCTTGATACTCACCGCCTTCAAGACAGTCAAGGCATGTCCACGATCCACCACATGCAGACAAGTCTCTCAACTAGTCAGACCAGCTGCTTGTAGCACCCAGGTGTGAAAGGAAGCTAATGGGGCCCAAAGAATACTCCTAATTAAGGAGATGACTACAAAAGGTGTGTCTACCAAGTGAAGGGAAGCTTCTGAAGGAGGAAACCTCAAGTCAAGTGTGCAGTGCACTCCCTGAATCTTCTAGTTTTGTCTAGAACTGGAGATTGGAGAATGTAAGTAAGAGATACTAAGAAGAGGTATATTATTGGAGATGCATTTGAACCTTCTGATAATGGTCCTCATCTACCAAAAATTGCAAATCCATCACTGGATGAACCAAAAATGGAAGCCTTATTACTTGTAGATGAGGGGCAGAAAGGATGAAATATTGACACAATTTGTCAAGAATATATATTTCTTTACTCATCAGAAGAACTCAATTCATCATCAACATTAGTGGCAATGTGTTCACCCTTGAGAATAATACCAAAGCATTGTACTACGGTTGAATAAGCTACAGTGCAATATCCTTTATGTCCTACCAAAATACCATTATTGTTTAAATACAATCATGGGTTCTTGTAGTCATTAAATCCAACAAGAACCACGACATGATATTTTGGTTTCTCATTGCTTTTGAGAGGTAAGGTTTCTTATGTTTGAAGGAATAATAGTTATTGTACATTCTTATTACTCCAATCACACAACCTTCATTTTTAATACAAGTCTTTAATTCTTCCCTGATCTTAGTTTACAAGGATTAGAGTCAAAACCTATAACTCTCGAATCTAGAGTTGTGAGGCCATGCGATCACTCCTGTCTTGCACATATTTTCCTCCAAGTGAGATGTAATAACTCTTTGCTCTTGTTCTAGTTATTAACTCTTTCATAGGCAATTCAACAAAATTGCATTGTTGTTTCGGTTTGTGCACTTCGCATAGATTATTCTCAATCTCACACACATTGACAATGACTTGTTATATGCATATTCCACTTTTCTAAAAAGCATGGTTGTATTTTAACTCCATCTACCTTTTTTTTTCCAATCAAACTCCTCCATTTCCTTTCGTTCTAAAGTTCCAGCCTGACTCATCACTAGAACCTGAACCTCTTTTTATTTTGGTTTTGAGGAGAAGCAATCATTTGGTTGTTAAGCATAGTTCGTCCGAGTTCAAATTTCTAGTGATGAGCCAAGCTAGAACTTTAGAATGAAAGGAAATTGAGAAGTTTGATTGAAGAAAGAAAAAGGCATAGATAAACTCTTGATTGAAGAAACAAGAAACATGCATGCAACACACCATCGTCAATGCATGTGAGATTAAGAATAATCTATACGAAGCGCACAAATCGAAACAACGACGCAGTTTTGTTGCGTTTCCTGTGGAAGAGATAATAACCAAATAGGACCAAAGAGCTATTACATCTGACTTGAAATGAAATAAATGTGCATGATAGGAGAGACCACATGTCCTCACAGCTCCATATTTGAGTTATAGATTTTGACTCCAATCCTCACGAATCCTAACGACCAGGGAAGAAGTAAAGACTTGCATTAGAAATGAAGATTGTATGATTGGGATAATAAGGATGTACAATGACTATTATTCCGCCAAACATAAGAAAACTTACTTCCCAAAACCAAAGAGAAACCCAAATATCACTTTGGGGTTCTCGTTTGATTTAATGACCCAAGAACACATGGTTGTATTTCAACAGTTATGGCACTTCGGTAGGACATAAAGATACTACACTTTAGCTTATTCGGTCGTTGCAGTATTATTCTTGAGGATGAACACATTGCTGCCAACGTTAATGATGAATCGAGTTCTTCTAATGAGTAAAGAAATATTTATTCTTAACACCATTCTTACTAATTATTAGTGGTAGACTGTAGTACATAAATGGGAAAAGATAAAGGATAGTCTTCACTAGTAATAACAAATGTAATTTTTTTGGCTTCATGCTAAGGATTTGAGTTTTAAGATTTAAATTTGAATGATATGGTTTATTATAGGGCACTATGGTGTCGTTTATCAACGTAGCCAACCCCACTTGACAAGATAAACATTCGTTGTTGTTGGTGGCTAGCTCAAGGGTTTGAGATTTTTAGGATATGTCATTTTTTATTATAAATTCTCTATTTTATTATAGGGGGAAGTCTTAAAATACCCGTTCAACTTTACTTGATGTGCACTTTAGTCCTGATAGTTTCAAAACGTGCAAAATGGTCCTCAAACTTTGCAATATGTACAGATAGCTCCATTTAACTAATAGATGTTAAATTTTGGATGGAAAAAAGTCATGTGAGACATGTCAACTTAAGACCCCTTACATGAGGGTAAAATCGAAAAACAACACCCCTTATCCCTTTGTTGTATCTTCTTCATCACAACAATAATGTTTTCCATTTTTGCTCCTTCTGTGCAACCCATAAGGCCACAACTTTGCCCATAAGGTCCCCTTCCTCCACGCAAGGGCCGTTAGATGTCACGAGCTTGCAATCTCCAATGTGTTGGTTCACATAGCTGTGTGCATAAGCTGCTACCTTTGCGTCCCACATGAGTGGTTGAACACCAACGCTTTCACGAGTAGTGTTGTAAGCTTGGAGATAGTCTCGTGGAGAGTTCTAAGCAAAGCATAGAGGGATAGTGAATAATATGGCCACAAAGCTTATCATTAGTAGCATTGATGAAACCTTGGATCTCTCCATTTTCTTTTTCTCTACTTATGTGGATGGCTCTTGCAAAATTAAAGATGAATCTTAATTGGATTGAAATTAATGAGTTGCAGATATCTACTATTTATGGGAGATAAAAGTGGAAGACATTACAGTGGTGACAAAGAAGATGCAACAAGGGTGATAAGAGTTGTTGTTTTTCAATTTTTCCCTCATGTGAGGGGTCTTAAATTGGCATGTGCGCCTCACATGACTTCTTTCCATCCAAAATTTAACATTTGCTGGTCAAATGGAGTTATCTACACAAATTGTAAAGTTTGAGGACCATTTTGCACGTTTTGAAAGTATCAGGACTAAAGTGCACATTAGGTAAAGTTGAAGGGGACTTTTTAGACTTTCCCCTTTATTACAAACTGCCCACAGTTGTCCAACGGCGGCCATGGGCACCGCCGTTGTGAGGAAACCATAGGAGGAAGACAGATGAATGCAAAAGGAAAAACTTTAGGGTTGTAAACCAAAACCCCGCTAAGAAATCGTGACTCAAGAATAAATGTGGTGGAGGATGAAGTCATGGGAGACAAGGTAGGTCTAGGCAAAGAGTAAGAAGATAAACCACAAAAAGGAAGAAAGCAGGTGGTGGATCCCAAAGTGAGGATCATTGAGAAGGCTGCAGGAGTGGCCTAAGCAGTACGATGTGAGATAGAACCATCCATGGAGCATAAGGAGAAGGTGTTTGAGGCTAACGATCATTCTTTGGATAATGTGAAGCGACGACTTGTGCAACTGCTTCCATGGTAGACCCTACGTGGCTGAGAGAAGAGTTCAGTGAAAGAGATGGTGCAATATTGTTGCGTACAAGGAGGTAAAGAGGTGGGATCACCTTTGAAGAGGCTACCTAGAGAAGCAAGTTAAAAGGCGAGGGTATCAACTAGACAGGTCTTCAACGGCAATAGGAAAGAGCTAATGCGAAGGTGTTGCAACTTTGCCAAGGGTGATGGTAGTGAGGTAGGACGTGTCGACAGAAACCATTGTGGAGATAGGTGATCGAGCAAGTCTCGTAGGAGACTGACTTACCGCCAACTCCAAATGCAACAAAGGTGCTGGCAGAGGATCAAGAGTGAGGGGTTGGCACAACATTTCCCTCTCTATAACCACATAAGAATGGGGGATGAAAGAAGGGCGGAGATGATAGCTACCCAACAATCAATCATTTGTTGCATGAGAGAAGACAAGCAAAGGGAAAACCAGGATTGAGAGGCATTCGAGATAATGGTGGCAAGGAAGGTAGAGACGTGACTACAACAAAAAAAGGTCAGGCGGTTTAGGGTCTACGCCTTTCCAATAGCTACACAAGAAAGGTAGAGGAAAGAGAGATAGGGATGGCATTGCAACAAGTGGGTCACAATCTTGACGCAATGGGCCAAGCCCAATCGAGAATGAGGAAAGTTGGATCTCTACCAAGGGAAAGTTATTTCCTAATGCTAAGAGCTCCAAGCCCAAATTAGTGCAAAAAAGAAAAATGTGGCACATTAATAAAGGAGTGGGCATTTTTCCTTCTTGTCTACTAAAGGTGGGTTTGGCTAAGGGGTAAAAATAGGAGTAAGGTTTACATGAATGAAATCCATGTGTAAAATAATACATGGAACTCGTTCATGTAATTTTTACCTCCATTTCATCCTCAAACCAAACACACCCTAAAGGATGTTGGCCCAAGAAGTATATGGTGGGGGAAGCATTATTGGACCTCGTAAAAGGTTTGAAAGTTAGTGGGGAATGGTTGGATGTGGAGATTGCACTTGTTGCTAATAATTCATGTCATTGGCTTGTAGCATATCAAGGCATGATGGATCGCTTGAGGAAGAAAAGTCAAAAATGGATAGTCAAGGGAACAATCAAGTCTCAATTGCCACTTTCAAGGAGGTCATGGACTAAGGACAAGAGAGTGGTTGGGCATTGGTTGATTCTCATGATGCTAAGCAAAACAATAGGTATGGAGCAATCACGTATGACATTGTTGCTTTTGTAGGTGGATGCTTAAGTGGTGCCAAGGAGTTTGCCACCAAAGAAACTTGGTGTAATGACTTTTTCTCTCTCTCACTCCCACCACAGACCCCTCTCCCACCACATCTCACTTAGCTTCCTCATCTAGTCGGCAATTTCCGCATAACACCATCATACACGGGTTTTCTTGTCCTTTTTGTTTATCAGAGAAAAAAAAACAAAGATGGGGAAAATAAAGACGAATCTTGATTGATGATAACAAGCCCAAACTTACCTAATCTTCGTGAACCATACTCCTACTATTCAACCCTTCTTAGTAGTCTTCTAGTCCCAAAATTTCTTCCAAACCAAAAACCAGAACACTGGTTCAAAATACACAGTTTTCCAATTTTCCTTCATATTCATTGCTTGATTAGAGAAATGCAAGATACCCTTTTGGATCAAACCAAAGTCTGCAACTTTCACCAAAGTTGGAAATTTCAACTTCAAGGCACAAGGTGGGGTTTCAGCATAGGTCACAAGAATGATGGTTACTTGGCCATGGTTGACTCCTACACAGTCCAGATCGGCCTACACATGCTCGAACCATCCCAGTTTGGTTAAGTGCGCATAGCAAGGGTATGTACAGTGCCATGGGAGAGGCTGAAGAACCATGTGGAGAGCAAAGAGATCTTGAAGAGGGCACTGACAGCAACAATGGCGAGGTCACTGGTGGACGGTGGCAAAGTCATCGGCATGCAATAGTGAGTAATGGGAGGTAGGAGAGAAGGGAGAAGTAAAGATGGGTCATGTTGAAAAAATGAAGAGGATAAAAATGGTCAAACTATTAAAAATTTTATTTTTTAAGAATATTAAAATAAAAACTTATATTTAAATTCAAATTAATTTTAACCATTAGATATAATATTTAATGGTTGAGATTTTGTCACCATGACGGTGACAAACTCCTTGGCACCACTTAAGCATTTGCCTGCACTTGTATACACAAGTGAAACTCAAAAGGTGTTATGCTTAGCCATCAAACTCTTCTGCATTGGATAAAAATCTTATGGCACAGGACAAGGTTGTCAGGAGCGAGCTCCTACGGAGCGGAAGGGTGAAACAAGAGCGTAAAGCGTAGGAGTAGGTAAGAGAATGAACAATTGCATTCATACAAAATATATACACATATACTCCTAGCTTCAATTCAATAGGACTTCTACTTTCCCTATTAGTCCCTTCATTTGATGAAATTTTTTCTTAACCAAATAATACCTAATCAACAATCAATAAAAATATTTAAACAAAATAATAATAACCAGTACCAACACCACTTCATAATCAACCAACCACATTTTTTTCAATTACCCACACCAAAAAAATATATATATAAATTGAAATTTAAAAAACCAACAAACGGAAAGGAAATAAATTAAAACAATACACTCAACACTAAACTCTCTGCGCCCAAAGTGCCAGGAGCAGCAAACTCATCTTCTCTCTCTCTCTCTCTCTCTCTCTCTCTCTCTCTCTCAAGAAGAGATCGGAGCCGATCAAAAGCATATCAAGCATAATGGAGGGCAACGGCGGCGCGACGGTGCGGCGATGGTGGCGACGGTGTGGTGGCGATTGCGCTCCTGGTGGGCGACGGCGCGACTTTGGGGAGAGCGGACACATTGTGCGCGTCGGCATGCGCAAGGGGTGCGCGTCGGAGGCTCGAGGACGGCGAGAGCGCGCGACGTGGCGTGACCGAGAACGGTCGACGGTTTTGGGAGAGAACTCTGAGAATGACTGTGAATGATCTTCGAAGACAACTCTGGTATCATTCCTTTCATCTAGGTATTTTTCCTTTCAAAGCCCAAATAGTCTAGGCCAACAGGAGCTTGCGGAGCGGGTGGAGCGGCCGCTCACCGCTCTTACGCTCTAGCACGACGCTCCTCCGCTCGACGAATGCGTCGACGGAGCGTAAGAGCGTCACACGAACCATGGCACAGGATACCTAGTGAAGTTGGGGATAAACTTTCTCTTGTTCCACATTTTTTTATTTTTATATAAGAACTTTGTTATGCTGATGAGAAAGAATACAAAGAGATTGGAGGACAAGAGATTCCCCTTACAAAAACAAGATCAAACAAATGTACAAAACCTATCAATAAAGTTTTCCAATCATTCAACATGTCAGAGACTGAGTAAGAAATCCCTTTAAAGACAAATATAGAGATAGACAGAAGAAAGAGGGAATAGATTAAAAACATTCTCCTTGGACCATTGAAAGGGTTAACATATAAATGACATCATTCCAACAATATGCTATGAATATATATCTGATGTATTCAACCATACCTTGTAAACCTGTTCGGTTCAAAACCAGGAACACCAGGAGGACCATAGGGATCAAATCGAGCACCAGGAGGAACACCCCTATTTTGGTAGATTTAAACTCAGATATAAGCTTTAAAATATTCCATAGCTATCACCTAGAGAGCAATAATCAAAAGAAGGAAGTGAACAACTTACGGCTGTCCTCCAGGAAAAGCTGGTTCTCCACCAATACCACCAAAAAAACGGGGATCATTAGGCCCTGCATCCAAGTGTTGAACTCAGCATCAACAATATTGGTTCAGAAAAAACAATACCTGACTGCTTATAACTAAATTGGAATATGTCATACATACCTACAAGCATGCTCCCACCAATGCCATGACCACCCCTAAAATCCAGTGATGAAAGTTTCAAGAGATAAGAAAAATTAAGACCATGAGAAGGGAGCTAACAATTTTGCATGAGACTAAAAAGGTAACATGGAAAATATACCTAGAAGGATACAATCCAGCAGCTGGCCCAGGAAGAAGATCACTACCAGACCCAATGGGAACTGGAGGGAGTATAATTCTGTTGATAAGATAGCCAAATATTTAAAATAATTAATAATTAATAAGCAATTAATACAAAAGCAAAAGGAATTTATATGCAGGGAAAATAAAAAAGATGGATTATAAAGACAGCACACCATACAGACAACTGATTGCTTCATTAAAGATGACAAGTATGTCACAACGGGCACAGCCAAAACGAAAAAGATTTATTAAGACCATACAAATCCAAAAGTAGGCATACAGTCAGAGGTTGAGTAACAGCACATAATTCCTCTCTACAAGGAAGGAAGAAACTGCAGAGTTCAACATTTTCCAAAGACCAGTTGCAATAGCCACAAAGAGTATGCTCATTACTCGAAATACTGACACTGTCAAAATTCATCTTTCAGCATGAAAGATAAATATGATATGATAGTTACATTTTTATATAAATATCATAGCATAGCCGGAATATGATAAATATAAGGGCATCCTTTGACTTAATAGGAAACAGTAATTGTATCTGTGGAACATAATCAAAGTCACACAGGATCAGTCCTAAACATAAACACCAACCTGCAGCACACACTCATACAGATTAAATCCATAATTCCCAAGCAAGGGACCATTAACTACATCATCCCCTGATAATTAGAATAGCATGCCTTGATGCTCAAAATAGCCATGAAGGAGATTAGTAAGCTTTGATACTCAACATAGCCATGAAGGAGACCAGGGCCAACAGTGTGTAAAATCATCGAACTGCCAATAAGTACACTAAGCAGCACAAAATCAACAAACTTAATTAAAACCAAAATATTAATAGTCCCTTACCCAGCAGGATGATTTAGAGGACCAGCAGGTTCACCAAATCCACCACCAGGCTCATATATCTCTTGCCTTGTTCTGTCACTTGTTTCTGAGCTGTATAAAGACAATGAAACAACTTTGTAATGAGGGCCCCAATTCATACAAACTTATGGCACAAAACTTTCATATTATCATACTTATGACAAATGCAAGCACCAAATATTATCATGTTCATATGACATGCTATGTGTTTTTTTTTTTTTTTTTTTGGGAAGAAGACATGCTATGCACATAATTTCTCTTCTAGTGGATATATAGGGACGGTCTGAGCAATGCTCACAGAAAAGTAGTAATCCAAGAACGATATTGCAACAGTAGTTTCCAAACAGTTTATCTAGGAGCTGCAAACTCAGCTTTTTCCTTTTAACAGCAGTACTGTAAGCAATCAATTCATTTGGCTATCCAGCAAGCTGGTAGTATACTTGATTTAGCTGTTTTTAATCAGAGACAAACAGATAGAACAGAGCCGATGTAATTAAAACATCAGTGATGTGAATATGTTTGTATCTGTTTATGATAAATTTTAACATATTGCTGAACTGAACAAATATATGAAGTCTTTAGGCACCAGAAGTAAGTTCTTTCAATTTTGAGAGTGAAAAAACTTCACATGATTTGCCAATATTAGACAAATGTATACGAAACTATCAGAAATATCTTAAGTGTAAATGAACAAGTTCCTGCTAGAATATATAAATAAAAAAATATATATATCTTGCCATTTTGTGTAAAACTTTTTGCATCACAATAACTAAATAAAATCTTGTGAACTGAAATAAGAAGCCACTTTACACACAAACTCAAGAAACTACTTACGATGCACAAAAATAAGAAAAATCACAATACTTAAACACATAATATGAGCTACACAGGACAATGCGTAAAACCTTTGAAATCTTATACACATAATATGAACCACATAGGACAATGCAAAACCTTTGAAATCTTTTTCACAGTAAAACTAGCTCATCTTTCTATACTCTATATTACTACTATAAACTATAAGAACATTATCTACAAAAAAAATCCAAAGTTTGATCTTCATCTACTATCAATGCAAAAGCCTTTTACATTATCATTGAATCATGCATTGCCACACAAATGAGCAATAGCCTACGTAAAAAACTTAAAACTGAAAGCAGATCAGTTTTACATTATCAGTAAAACTAGCTCATCTTTCTATACTCTATAGTACTACTATAAACTATAAAGAACATTATCTACAAAAAAAATCCAAAGTTTGATCTTCATCTACTATCAATGCAAAAGCCTTTTACATTAGCATTGAATCATGCATTGCCACACAAATGAGCAATAGCCTACGTAAAAAACTTAAAACTGAAAGCAGATCAGAAATCAGGTTTACATAAAGGCCAAATTCACAAAAATTCAAGCGCTTGATCTGGAAGAGTTATATAAGGTTTGCATTCCCACATTACATTGAAATGGACAAGCAGCTTATACCATCAAAATCTACCTTTTACTTGAGGAGCTTGCATTGGCAGAACCATCTAATTTAGACAAGATATCCCCATCTATTCTCTTCACAAGCTTCTCCAAATTCTTGAACTGCTGAGAATAATTGTTGCCCCCATCCTCTCTGGCGTAGTCCCCAACACTGCACATTTAGAAAACTAAAAAAAGTAAATAAATAAAATAAACAAAGCACAATTCAACACATCCAAGAAAACCCAGTTGAAAAAAAATCCAAAGGCTTGTTTGGTTTTAGAAAATAATTTTATTTTCGTGGTTTCCTTACAAAATCCTAGAAATAGTAAATAGAATGAAAACATGGTAGTGTTTGAAAGCAGAAAACAATTTACGAGACCAAACATGTCCCAAACTTCTCAACACAGAAAATCCACAAAAAATAAATTTTTCAACAAAAAAAAAGGAACCCCTCTTTAATGGAGCAAGACTCAACACAACAGAGAAACCTCCGTTTGCAATAATCCAAACTTCTGAACAAAGAACACAGGGAACTTATAAAATTTTCACCCGAAAAATATTAAAAAACAAAAAAGACAATTACTTAATCTCAAGTTGCATAGGCTCCGAAGACCCTTCAGACAAAACGTTAACGAGCAACTTGTCGTTCATCACGAGGCACTTGACAATCACTTTCTTCGAACCCTTTTCAGGGTTCGCGTAAACGAAAGCGTACTCGTCGTTTAGCTCGTTCCAGTGATCTAACGGAACCTCGTCTACACACACAAAAAGTTCCAATAATTCAGCAAAAATTGGAGGAAAAAAAGAATAAATAATATTATAAAAGGAAAAGGGATTTTTACCAACGGACGGGTCGGAAAACGCATTGTCGGAGAGGGCCTGGGGGCCCGTGGCGGTGAGGACGTAGCCGGAGGCGAGGAAGGAGGCGTGAACGGCAAAGGCGATCTTGTCGTTTCGGTTGCGGAAGGTTGGCCTCGCCGCCCTGATCACCGCCATCACCGTCTTGTCACTAGCCATCGTCGTTTATGGTTTTCAGCACTCGACGGCTGTGTCGTTTTCAGCGAGAGGAGTATGCGTGCGAACGAAGCGAGAGTAGGAGGAAGAACAGAGATACTACGCGATTCAAAGTCTGTTATGTCCTTGGAATAGTCGGTGAGTACATTTCAGTAATGCTAGCCAGCCCGACCCAAAAGCCTGACTTAAAATTGACCAACCAAAAGTTGTGGAAATGGGTTGACCCGGCCCATTTGAGATTGGTCACTTTGGGTCGGGTTGGGCTTCATCGGGTTATGCTATTTTTGGCTAGCATTTTACTAGCTCAGCCCAATCGGTTGCTTGCCACGGGCGGGTGAATGTTAAAACTTTTTTGGGTCATACTTTAATATTCTTGGCCACTGAATTCTCACTGTTTTAAACTAAATAAAAAATCCAAAAGGAAGTAACGTTTGATCAAAAATAAAAAATCTAAGTAACGTAATCTCTTATGCTACTGAGCATTTGTGTTTCTGGTCGTGGCTACTAAAGTCCAAACAGCAACAAAGTTAGAAACACACCAAATGGGTCAAAGATACTCTTATAACAACACAAGGCCTAGCACATGCTAAACCCACATAGTGGGCTACAGCACATGCATTATATTATAAGGGTAATTACAGGCATCTCTCGAGGTTCTTCGATATTACATTTATCCCCTCTAGTTTTAAATATTACACACACCTCCTTTAAATGATTGTAAAATGTCTATTTTACTCTTATAATTAACATTCTCTTTCTCCAATTTTTACTCCCCAAATCCCTAATCCTCTCTCTCCCCATGCTCCTTTCACCATCCACGTCCTCGCCATCCCTCCATCGCCGACCGCCACCTAAGCTGCCAGGAGGAGGTGGCTTCATGTGTACCCAATAATTGGTTGAAGTGCTCTGTTATGTTTTCAGGATCTTCTTTTACTAGATAACTCTCCAGGCACAAGATTTGGTGGCAGAAAGCACCATAATCTTTAGTCCAAGGGTTTACAACAATGTTGACCTTGAAGTTGGGAACTTGATCCATTTTCATCTGCCATGGTAAGATTGCATTTTTTTTTTAATAAATTTTTTATGCTTGTTCAAGAGAGCCAAGTTTAGTTGTTTTATATCTTCGATATTTTATTTCTGCATTTGTCTGGCATATCAACTTGCTGAAGTGCAAGTGTTTCGTCCTTTTTTCCCTAAATTTCTTTTGGTTTTGATTTCATCATCTCATTGGACGGGTTTCTTCTCTTCTTCTCCAAGAGACAAAGAATCCATATTCCAGCCATCCCACCCGTCCATGAACTAGCAACCAACAGTTGCAGACGACCTCCCTCTTCACTTCTACATTTCGTTCTATAATACACCACCCATGAAATCACCGACTTGAAGGTGGTAATGCGGAGGGCATGGATGGTGAAAGGAGCATAGAGAGGGAGGGGAGAAAGGATCAGGGATTTGGGGAGTAAAAATTGGAGGAAGAAAATGTTAATTATAAGGGTAAAATAGACTTTTTACAATCATTTAAGGGAGGTGTGTGTGATACTTAAAACTAAAAGGGAATAAGTGTAATGTCAAAAAACCTCAAGGGAAGTGCCTAATTACCCCTATATTATATTTGCAAATAGTTAAATATTAAGTAAGAAAGAGAAAATTGGACCAGATATCAAATACAAGCCATGGTTCAAAGGTTTAATGGTCTAACCTTTAACCAGGGTCAACTGGAATACAAAAAATACTAACTATGTATAATATAAATTATTAAATAATTTAAATGAATAATAAATATCTATTAGTTATTATTTTTTATTCCAAAAATTAATTAACTTTTTTAATTTAGAGTGAGCAATTAATTAACTTTTAACATAACTCAAATAATTTTCCTACGTTAGTTTTTGTTTTAGACTTGTCGTTCAATGTATTAGTGCTCCCATGACCCATTAACATGAAAATATGGGCTAAGATGGTTTGCTTGCCCATAACCCATTATCCATCTATAGAAAAAACCTAGTCCTAAACACTAAAAGAAGTGAGCCCCAACACACACTCCCTTTGAGTCATGTTCACATTCTTCTCTTAGGATGTATGTTGTGCTTGCACTTCTCATTCTTGAATCAAAGGATGCTATGCTCCTAAAAAATACAACAGCGAAGGTGAATTTGTGTTGCAAATAGGAATCGTTGACTACAAAGCTTCCTTTTTCTAATGCTGGCTTCAAAATCAATGTCACAGCCATCATGAAAGATTGCTTCTCTTCTAAGTTCTAACTTTGGTGGCCTTGAATAGCTCTGGCCTTGAAAGAATGAAATTTTTTTTTTCAAAATTTTTTGGATTGCTGCTTGACCCACCATCAATTCAGGCAATTTGGTGGTTTTTAACCAATTCATACGGTTGCTAACCAGTTTTCTAGCATCTGGTTTTTAGGTGACAATTGAACTGCAAGGTGTCCATTTTCATTACCCTCTTTACCGATTCCTTTGATTTTTTCTTCCTTGATATTAAAACGAAAAAAATTAAAGATTTGTTCGTTATTTGGCTAGCTCGCATCATTGGGCCGAGCCAAATCAAGTCGGTTGAATCAGGCTATATATAGTTTTAGCTATTATTTTTCTAGCTCATCCCACATTTTTCGGGTTATCCGAGGCAATTCATCAGGCTTGGCCCATTTCCAACACTAATGGCATTTGACAACTCAAAAAATATATATAAAATATATAAAGTAAATATCCAAATTGGTTCCTAGTAATGTAAAAGGGGACAAATCAATCTCTCAGGTTTAAAAGTCTCAAATTGATCCTCACATTTCAAAATAGGGAGACAATTTGGTCCATTGTATGATTAAAAAAAACATTGCATGGAGGTACTAATTTGTTTCCTTTTCTAAATATAAGAGGCCAATTTAGGACTTTCAAAATCTGAGGAACTAATTTATTTTCTGATACATTTCTAATGGAATATATATATATATATATATATATATATATATATATATATATAAACTCAAGTGAGAAGGATGCTTTATTGTGAGAGTGAAAGGATCAAATCTGGATTGTTAAATCTTACATGAATGGTCAAGACTAAAACATAAAGATAAAATCCCAAATTTAGTCCCTCTAAACTTTCAAGTTGAAAAAATTGGTCCCTGAAAAAAAAAAACTCTCAAATTAGTCCCTAAAATTAAATAGTTGGACAAATTAGTCTCTATAAAAAAAATCTCCCAAATTAGTCCTTGCAAAAGTGAATTGACTAATTTAGCTAATTATTCAATTTTAGAGAGACCAATTTGAGAGTTTTATTTTTCAGAGACCAATTTGTCAATAATTCAACTTTACTTGAAATTTGCCCTACTTGAAATTTTAGAGGAATTAAAATGAGTGTTTTGTCAAACATAAAATTACTTGGTATTTTTAAATGATTACGTGAACATTCATGACCTTGCCCTCTTTCATACTACAACTCTTCTGCATCATCCCTACATTGCCTCACCGCTACTAGCCACGCAATCACTTCGAGCACACCTTATGGTGGATGGCCTTGAGGTCATTATCAGAGGAGGAATCTTCAAAGGCCTTATCGATGGAATTGCCAATGGTGATGAGGATTCGATTTGGGAGAACAAGGTGGCGAAAGAGGAGGAGGAATAATAGCTATCACAGGTAGAGGTGGTTGTCGCGGTGGTGGTGGACAGGCATTATGTATGGTGGTGCTCCTTATTCATTGTTTAATGAGATTTTTTTTTTGAAAAAAATTCTTTGATCGAAGGGTGTATTAGTGTATATCCCTTACTAGGCTATTGCTATTTTCGTAGTCATATGGAAATTAATAATTATATATATACATATATATAATATTGATATTATTAAAAAAAGAGAAACAGGTGCGAAAAATAGTATTTTAGAAATATTTTGTAAAATTATTAGTAGTAATTTATTTTACAAAAAAATTATTTATTATTTAATTAAGGTTTTTGTGGATAAATCAAATGTAAAAATAACATATTCATAATTATTATTGCTTAATAGCAAATATAATTGCATTATTTTAAATTCAATTTTGAAAATTTCATTTCCAAAAACAAGCACACCAAATATATTTTTGTTGTTTTCTTAATCTGAAAATGTGATATATTTTTATAAACCAAACACATTTCCTAAAATTTAGAAATTTGAAAAATGAAAATCATTTTCAAGAACAGAAAATGAAAATAGAAAATGTTTCGCAAACCAAACATACCCTTATATTGTTCCAACTGTTGGGTGAACAGTAAGTTCGTTACGACTTAAGTTCAAAATGATAAATGGGTATACATTAAGCATAAATGAAGATTGGGCTCTAGCTAGAAAAAGGTTTCAAACGCAAGAAAGGAAGGAAAGTCCAACAAAGACTAAAGATGATCGAGAAAAGTGTAAGCCATGAAAAGAAAATAGCCCGAATAACATAAGCCCAAATGTATGAGGAAGATTCACCAAAAGAGAGAGCTATGATCATGGATGGAATTGGGATGCAAACACAGATCAAGCAATCTTACACAATTTACTATGTTTTGAGTTGTGTTTTCCTTTAGCCCTTCTTTGTTTCTAGATTAGTTTTAGTTTCGTAGTAAGTTCAGCATCGTACTTCAATTTTATCAGTAATTGTAATTCTTATTTTCATCCGTTTTTGTTGTCTCTTATATTGAATTGATCTTACTCAAACACTTTTTATAGTGAGTTAAGGAATCCATTGGCTAGAAAGCCAAATACCCTTTTTAATTCAAATCGTCTGAATTGAAGTTAATATTTGGGATCCTTAAATCGAATTAGAGTCATTCTTAGCCGATTTTGTTTTGATCCAACACAACCATATGTTGCTTTTACCGGGGAGACCTCCATGCATAGGCCAACTTATATGGTCTTATGGATCATTGAATTCAATGCTTGTATAAAAATAAAAAACCATATTTAATTACTTCAATGGCAGAATATGCTCTTCAATATAATCTGCATAATAAATTCAGCAAACATTATTTTATTCACCACAAGCATCAAGCAACACTACACTTACACTATCTTCTTCGAGTTCTCAGTGGTGCATAGCTGCTACAGAAAATAGTATTTCTGAAACACAAGTCGTACGAAACATACTTATAGCCACTGATTAGACATGCCTAGTGCACATTATTATCTTCCTAGATTTAAGTAAATGATCGATCTCCAACACTTTATTATTATCTAGCACCCACCCCACAAAAGCTGAGATAACTTGCAACATTGCATGTATCATTTGAAAGTAAATTTAGATTTTTCATTCGAATGCAAAAGCAGTGGGCTTAAGGTGAAGTGGGACCTTTTTGGAGGCAACGAGCCCGAATGTCTCACTCATGTCTATGCCTTGTGCAGTGGAAGGCAACTTCCAATTGAAGAAATAAAGAAGGCTAGCGAGCACATATTCCATGGAAGCAAGCCCAAAGGTCATTCCAGGGCATCCTCTTCTCCCAAAACCAAATGGGATGTATTGGAAGTCTTGGCCTTTGAACTGAACCTGGGCCTGTCCGTTACCATCATGTCTCTCTGGAATGAACTCTTCTGGCCTTTCCCAGAGTACAGGGTCCCTATGGATTGCCCATGCATTCACATGTACGGTTGTTTTTGCCGGAATGTCATACCCTTTGAGACTCACATGAGATGATGTCTCTCTAGGAGCTAACATGTTTGTGTTAACATGTTTGTGAGAAGATGAAAGCATAGAACAGAGGAAAAAGGAAAACCGAGAGACCAGTAGAATTGCTTTAATGTCATTGTTGGTGAGCTCAAAGCCAGGCATGCCACCCTCCTGGAGTTGGATGAGTGTATCCACAAAGTCTTTCTCATTGCCATCAGCTTCCCTCCTCATACTCTTGTGCTCTGCAATTACCTCATCAAATAAAGCATCCAGTGCTGTAAAAGTGGCCTTGAATTCCTCAGTTTTGCCACTCAGAACATCAACCCAACCCAGCAATGGAAAGTGATCCCCCACAGTGAATTCTGCAAGCTGAATCATTGCCTTTCTTGCTAGCTCTTTCACACTACTGTAACAATCTTTTGTAGTAGCAAACTTGTGTCCAAGAGCACATTTACAGATGATACTGTTTGCTGTTTCAATGAGCATGTCACATAGATTCACAGAGCACGCATCATCATTGGAGCTTGCTTCACGCAACTTGGTAACCAATTCCTCAACCGATTCTTCCCTGATGAAACGAAATGACTGAACCCTTTTGGGGTTCAGAAGTTCACGGACACATATTTTTCTCTTGTGCTTCCAGCTTTCTCCATAGGGTGAAAAACCAATGTCAGTGCATCCATACAGCAAGGTCTTTCGGGCTGTGCTTTGGGGTCGGTTTGAGAATGCCAAGTCATGAGTTTTCGTGATTTCACTGACAGCTTCTGCTGATGAAACCACCAGAGTTGGGGTGTTCCCCAAGTGCAGCAGCATCAGATCTGCAGCACCACACTTTTGTGAGAGGGATCTGAAAGAGCGATATCGCAGTGTGCCTAGCTGATGAAGATTGCCAATGATTGGTAACTTTGTTGGGGATGGAGGCAGGTTCAGATCATTGGGTTTGATTTTGAATCTTCTTACTAGCTTAAGCTTAAACACAACAGCAATAATAATAGTAATAATGGGAAATAATGAAAGAAATAGGTGAACCATGGGAGAGAATAAAGTTGGCTTATATTGCTCAGGCACACATTGTTTAAAAGCCATTCGCCACACTTGGTTCTCTATCACACTCGGCATACACCACATATATAGGAATACCATAAGAGGATTGCCATTTAACACCGAAAGTGAATATCAATTGAGAACATTTACTCCATCGACATTAGATATAATGGATAAGTGGAGGAAGTTGGGTCACTATCACATCTAATAGTGATGAAGTAAGTATCCTAATTAGACATCCACTTTTGAGTGTTAGAATAACATTTTTGAACCATATATTATATATCAATAATGTTTTGTGGACAACAAAATTATACCAACACTCACAAAGCCACAGTGCTTTTTATATTTTAGTGCATGGATACCTATTCTCATGTAAAGAAAAAAAATATTATAAGTATTGGTGTAAGATTATTATACATCTTTATTGAACACCTAACATCACTCATGATATTTCATTGTTCGTGGTTGAGTGAGAGCCAATGTCTAGCCTTCTTTGAGCAACATTATAAGGTATTTTTTCGGCCTCTCTCTTTAAAATTATTTTGTTGTGTTAACGATTTGCTCTAGAGTTTATAGAGTAATTAAGTAGAGAAGTAGTTAATTATTAGAGTGTGGTGATCAGATTTTGTCCATTAGATCTTATAAATAAGATTAAAGGTGTGTTTGGATGAGATTATTTTGGAGTAAAATTATTTTAAAAAAAGTATTTTTTATATATTTAGATAATTTTTTAAAAAATAATCTAAATATTAAAAAATAAATTTTTACTTTCTTTTTGGTAAAAACAGATAAGAGCAGTTTCTAAAAAATAATTAATTTTCAGCCTTTTATTTGTAGATAAAATTTAAGTTTTATAATCATATTTTTTTTAATATGAAAACAAACACGAATGAAAATTTTCTGTGTCCAAATAATATCCTTTTCTTCTCTCCTAATCATTTACTGACATGTGAAAAGATAAGAATCAAAATAGATTTAAAAACTTATGAATTACTAAATACATAATATGAATCTTTCACATGTCAGTAAATAATTGAGGAGACAAGGAAGGGGACATTATTTAGGGGCAAAAAATTTACATCCAACAAACACACCCTAGACATAAAATTGTATAACTTTTTAAGCGATAATGTGACTTTTAATTTTAATCATCTACATATGTAATTTTACTGATTAGGATCTTTCCCTTTAATCTCACATAAAAAACACACATATAAAGTTCAAAATTTATATTTGTAATCTACATATAGTTTTGATTTAATTACCATCGTTTGATATATATATATAATTTCT
Source organism: Dalbergia oliveri (assembly GCA_030441495.1). Lineage (NCBI taxonomy): Eukaryota > Viridiplantae > Streptophyta > Magnoliopsida > Fabales > Fabaceae > Dalbergia > Dalbergia oliveri. Next base: position 14,576,083 of record JAMLFY010000005.1, on the reverse strand, counting down.
GGCCCCGAAAATTTTTCATGCCATTGTGAGAACCAAACTCACTAAAAGCACATTATAATCTTACTATTTGATACTAGCTATAGCACCCGTGTGATGGACGGATTCGTCAATATATTTTTATAATTATTTTTAATTAAAATATTTTCAAAGAAAAATGAAATAGTATTTAAAAACTGAATAGCATAAGGATACATAATTAAAAATTAAATAAAATTATAATACATACTTATGATTTTGCAAATAAGAATGAATATTTATTTTAATCATTATCTTAACCTATCAAATAACTTGGAAGTAAAATATTTTATTCATATGATTTAAAAATATTTTTTTTTAAAAACTCGTTAATTATCAAAATGTAAATCGCTTAGGTTATACTATCATGAGCTAATATATTGTAGTAATAATTGTTTAAATTTCAAAACTATAAATTAAAGATAAAAGATTAATATACTTGATAAATCGTTACACAAATCTAATTCATTTTAGATGCTAAGGATGTTTCTTCCTTTGAACTTGACTGTCATGCAATTAAAAAATAAAAGTATTTTGTTTGGTTGGTTTTAATTTTAAGCAAATTAATTTTTAAAAATAAAATAATTTTAAGTTATTATGAATTAATAATATATCTTTGCCATTTCGGCCATAATGAAGCACTCAACCTGAATTTCGAAAATATAAAATAGTACAAATAAAATTATTGGAATATAAAATAATTTCATAAATAACATTTATTTTCATATTAAAATGCACTAAAAGAATAGAAGTGAAGTCGAACACTTAATTGCGTATACATGTTCAGCCCTTGGTTTTGCACAAAATTGTGACAAAATCCCATTCCTCAGACCCACATCAAGAACTACTTTATTCTTGAATTAATAAGAATTTATTTTGATGAATAAGATTTTGATATGTCTTAGTTTTTAATCCAATAACGTTATTCAAAATTTGTTAATTTTAAAAATGTGGTCAGTTACTCATAATTAATTATTGTGGATCTTGGAACCATATATATGTGTTTCGTTTAAAGTTAATATGATTGAATGTTTACTTTTTTTTTTAATGGAAGATTGAATGTTTACCGTTAAATATAAAAACAATATGAAATATAGTGAACGTAGAACTTTTTAGATAAAACTAAAATCAATTTTAATAGAACTGTTTTTGCTAAGTGCATATACACACAATTTATTAATTTGCTTTGTTTTCTCTTTATATTGTTATTATTATTTTTTTAATTTTTCTCATGTGAATGATAAGATGTTTGACTTCCTCTTTTAATGATTATTTCAATTACAATAATAAGACAGCACAATAAATGACACATAATGATAATTAAAAATACAATAAATTAAAAAGAGAGAATAAAACATCTTACATTGGTGATAGACCGTGTACTAATGGTTCAAAAAATTTCAATGTATATATATACTAATGGTTCAACAAATTGTATCGACCATTAATTTTTTTATGTATGATAGAAGATATTTAAAATTGTGTGATATAAGTATTAATATATTTTTAATTTGAATATATGAATAGATGCTATATGAATATAATACATTTTTTAAATAATTAGACGTAACAATAAATAATATGTGGTTATTTATATATATTTTATATCTAACAAAAAATATACATATATATTTTATTCATATTATGTTATGTTGAGTTACGGTGCAATCCAAGAGTTCTATTTGTATTAATCATTTATAATTTAAAACATACATATATTTCACTTAATTATTCATTGCAACAAATGTAGCATGCAGTGATTGATTGATCGATGATTCTTCGTAGAGTGAAATCAGACGGTGCGATAATTGAAAGCATGCGTTGTCGGTTAGGTCGTTGAACCGTAAGTGTTTTTTTTTTTCCCTGACCGGTAACATTAGAGGATTTATTGATTCAGGAAAGATATTACATCTGAATGAGTAAGGCCTTGACCTCAACTGGGCCATCGTCTAGCCAAATAAAAATGCCAAAACGAGAACAATACTTAGCTAATCGGTCGACCACTTTATTGCATCCCCTCTTTACATGTGTGAAAAAACAATTGGCTAATAAAGATATCCATGTGAGTTTGAGTTTTGGAAGTGAGGGGATGACTTGTAATATAATTTTATATTGTAAATACTCTTCTCTCATCTCTTCTAAAATTTAAATTTACAAATATACTCTAACAGGCCTAATTCTCCACAATTGCGGGCCAAGGAGACAAGAAACATCATCTAGTTTGCCATTGATTACATCCGTTAACTTCAAACAATCGTATTCCACCTCAATGTGACGAAAGGAAATATCTGGTGCCAGGGATAATACAAACTGAGAAAAAAAAAAAGTAAAAACTGTTTTAAATGTGGGTTCAATTCAAGTATCTGCCGACCTTAATACAAAACGCCATATACATGTTAGGAAAGTGGGGCTTTGAGTAGAACAACAGAATAAACGAACGCCTTATATTTGCTATGATGCTATCCATGGTGGCGCTTCATGTCCAAATCAGGACAACCCGAACCAATAATCCACATTCTTTCTAAAAAAGAGCGCGTGCTGTTATCTGAACAAGCGAAGCTATTTTTGGGTAGTGCTGAGTATCCGAAGATGGATATCATAAAATGGAGGAATTCTTACCTCCTCCCCGAGCAAAAACACGAACTTGCTCTGTACTATTTAAATTTCGCCACGTCAAAAGTGGGGGCAGTGTGTATTTCTTGTTTTTTTAAAATATATATATAATAAAGGGAAGTGGACATTATCAAATGGATGACATACCCAAACAAATCAATAATATACTTTACTGCACTAAAAATATAGGGCAGAGACATTGGACAATCCCTCAGAAGCTCGGACAGAGGGCCTCATAGGTTAACCACATGATACGAAATCCTTCCAAGGATCATCCAATAATTATCCTAGATCTCCCGTTGATTATCAGGCGTGATCTAACAAGATTCTCTACAATCCTAAAATGACATAAATCTTGTACGTTCATATTCCCCACTAATATGGAACATATTTACTACCTCCTAAATCCTACACAAATCTTTTTTTTAAAGAAATACAATAAGGATCACGTCCCGACCAGGAAGTTTCGAATCGAAAACTAGTGAAGCAATCATTGGTTTGGTTCAGTTCTCTAATTGAACCAGACTTGCAATCAATCTGATCAAGCCCGTGAACCAGAATCGGGCTACCTCCAAATTGACCGAACCCTGAACTTGCTGACTTGCTTGAACCATGTGCCAAACCTAAAATCCTGGATAATTTAAAAAATGCAATATGTGTGAATCAAACATAGCCTAAATTGGTAAAGGAGAGCTACACTACCACTAGGCTGGGTTTTGTGACGTGATATGATTTCATTAATTATATAAATATATCTATATTTGGTTACCCTAAGTTATATTTTTATATGTTATTTTTATAAAATCCGATTAAAGGTTAACCAGTTACTAGTTGAACCAGTGACCAATGCTTTGGCCAAGTTGAATACCGAGTCGAGTCTGATAACTATGCCCTCAGGTATGATGAATCACACAATTTTATCACTATACTTCCCTGTCTAATCTTACGACTTAGGCATCAGAGTGAGCATCTTTAGAGGCACCCTATCGTCTCTCATACAAACGCCAAATTACCAAACTTCTAAGTAAGAACATTGGCGCCCACGTATAGCCGTAAACAAGCCTTCTCCACAAGAAACAACCACCATGCCTCCACCACACGTAGCCAATCCAATATAGTGAACAATAATGACCCGAATACATCCATCCCTTTCCTGGAGGAGCTATTTGTCGTTCTACTGGATTACTTGCCAAGGAAAAATGAACTACCTTCTTGCCGATGAACATTGATGTATTCATGGGCGTGACCAGGTTTTATTTGTCTTCGGCATGGCCAGACTTGAAGTGTATCATCGTGACTGGAATTTAGTTGCACCAGCATGAGCAAATTTTAGTTGCCTCCGGTGTGGCCGGGCTTAAAATATTTGTGAATGTCATATTTTGTCCGGTTCATATTTACTCACCTTGCATAATTGCTAGGCATTTTTGTTTTGAAATTTACTCTTCTTTATAGATGTTATCACATTGACTTGTCCTTCAGTTTTTTTAATTATTATTATTTCATTCCCAAAATAGAAACGAGAGAATATATGCAAATTAATGTGTATGTGTATATATATAAAAATGATAATAGTTTTATTTAGGTTGTTAAATCTCAACATGAAATGTAAGTATATATTCAAAAAAATCAATTTCAATGATCTCTAATTTTTCTACTTTAAAATTTTATTTTTCGATGAGAATTACCACTTTTTTCTTATGAACCTTTAAAAAGATTAGTAAATTTATTACAAATTTTTATTATAAGATGTTCAATTTATTTTCAAATATATATATATATGTACATTTTTTAATTTAAATTTCTAATTATAAAATATTTGATCTTTATGCATATTTTAGTTTTATGTAGGTGTTTTTATATTAAAAGTTATTATATTCAAACATGTTATTTTAAATTAATTTATAATTTTATATTATAATAATAAATCAGATAACAAATTGATCGTTAAACTAGTTCAATGAAACTCTACTGAAAAAACTAATTCAATGGAAAGTCTCATATGTCTATGACAATTCAAAAAAGGGGACAAATTGATCCCTTCGTATAATTTCATAGTTTTTTTAATTGAACAAACTTGCATTGTATGATGGATCACTAAACTAGTTCATTGAAACTCTACTAAAAAAACTAGTTCAATGGAAAGTCTCATATGTCTATGACAATTCAAAAAGGGGGAACAAATTGGTCCCTCTATATAATTTCGTAGTTTTTTAATTGAACAAACTTGCATTGTATATCCCTTTTATTTGAATTGTGAGAAACTAATTTGGGACTTTTAAATTTGATGGACTAATTTTTCCTCCAATATATATATATATATAAATTAGAGAAACTAAAATAGGTATTTTCTTCGGAAAGAAGTACATTATGTTGTAAAACAATAATAGTAGAGAGAATAATGAAAAAAAGAGAATGATCTTATTGATAATCTCAAAGGTTAAGAGAAACAATATCATATTAAGTCATAACTGTATCTATCTAATCTAATCATATTTTAACCAAATCAGTCAAAGATATATGGACATCCTTAATCAAATAATATTTCATAATACATTCCTATTTGTTATTGATGTTGCGTCGTGCTTGGTGAAGAGGGCTGAAGATTCACTACAAAGTATATACAGTTAGAAAATAAATTTTGCAATACATGCAATTCAAAATATAATCTAAGGTAGGGGATAATTTGGTCCCTCCCTCTTCTGGATCTTTACATGATTCTTGCTTTTCCAAGTTAAAATTACACAATTAGCCTTGTTTAACTTTTTAATTTATGCTTTTATCTCGTCACCTTCCACTTTATTCAACTTTTCCTAGGCAATACACCTGCCCACCATTGATGCCTCTGTGCTCATTGCTCCTTCTTTAACCGCGGTAGGAAGAGGAGGAGGAATAATAGCTGCGCAAGTAGAGGTGGTTGCCGTTGGTAGTAATGATGCAGGTATTACGTATGGTGGTGCTCCTTATTCATTGTTTAATGAGAATTTTTTTTTTGAAAAAAATTCTTTGACTGAAGGGTGTATTAGAGGCTGTTTGGTTTGAGTTTTCAGTTTTTCAATTTTCTAGAATTTGTGAAGGAAAAATTGAAATTCTGAAAACTACAAATTTCAATTTTCAGAATTTTCAGTTTTTTCTTTACAAATTTTGGAAAATTGAAAACTGAAAATGAAAACTGAAAACTTAAAGTAAACATCCCTGGTGTATATCCCTTCCTGGGCTCTGCTATTTTCATAGTCATATGGGAATTAATAATTATATATATAATTATTCAGAATATTAAAAAAAAAGAGAAACAGGTGAGAAAAAATAACATATTAAAAATATTTTGTAAAATTATTAGTAGTAATTTATTTTATAAAAAAATTATTTATTATTTGATTAAGGTTTTTGTGGATAAATCAAATGTAAAAATAACATATTCATAATTATTATTGCTTAATAGCAAATATAATTGCATTATTTTAAATTCAATTTTGAAAATTTCATTTCCAAAAACAAGCACACCAATATATTTTTGTTGTTTTCTTAATTTGAAAATGTGATATATTTTTATAAACTAAAGACATTTTCTAAAGTTTAGAAACTTGAAAAATGAAAATCATTTTCAGGAAATAGAAATAGAAAACGTTTTTGCAAAGCAAACGCGCCCTTACATTGTTCCAAACTGTTGTGGGTGAACAGTAATTTGGTCGTTACCGACTTAAGTTCAAAATGATAAATGGGTATGCATTAAGCTTAAATGAAGACTGGACTTAGCTAGAAAAGGTTTCAAACACAAGAAAGGAAGGAAAGTCCAACAAAGGCTATAAATGATGGAGATAAGTATAAGCCCAAAAAAAAAAAAAAATAGCCTGGATAACATAAGCCCAAATGCATGAGGTAGATTCGCCAAAAGAGAGAGCTATGATCATGGATGGAATTGGGGATGCAAACACAGATAAAGCAATCTTACACAATTTACTATGTTTTGAGTTGTCCTTTAGCCCTTCTTTATTTCTAGATTAGTTTTAGTTTCGTAGTAAGTTCATCATCGTACTTCAATTTTATCATCAGTGGTAATTCTTATTTTCTCCAGTTTTTGTTGTCTCTTATATTGAATTGATCTTACTCAAACACTTTTTATAGTGAGTTAACGAATCCATTGGCTAGAAAGCCGAATACCCTTTTTAATTCAAATCGTCTGAATTGAAGTTAAATATTTGAGATCCTTAAATCGAATTAGAGTCATTCTTAGCCGATTTTGTTTTGATCCAACACAACCATATGTTGCTTTTACCAGAGAGACCTCCATGCATAGGCCAACTTATATGGTCTTATGGATCACTGAATTCAATGCTTGTATAAAAATAGAAAACCATATTTAATTACTTCAATGGCAGAATATGCTCTTCAATATAATCTGCATAATAAATTCAGCAAACATTATTTTATTCACCACAAGCATCAAGCAACACTACACTTACACTATCTTCTTCGAGTTCTCAATGGTGCATAGCTGCTACAGAAAATAGTATTTCTGAAACACAAGTCGTACGAAACATACTTATAGCCACTGATTAGACATGCCTAGTGCACATTATTATCTTCCTAGATTTAAGTAAATGATCGATCTCCAACACTTTATTATTATCTAGCACCCACCCCACAAAAGCTGAGATAACTTGCAACATTGCATGTATCATTTGAAAGTAAATTTAGATTTTTCATTCGAATGCAAAAGCAGTGGGCTTAAGGTGAAGTGGGACCTTTCTGGAGGCAAGGAGCCCAAATGTCTCACTCATGTCTATGCCTTGTGCAGTGGGAGGCAACTTCCAATTGAAGAAATAAAGAAGGCTAGCGAGCACATATTCCATGGAAGCAAGCCCAAAAGTCATTCCAGGGCATCCTCTTCTCCCAAAACCAAATGGGATGTATTGGAAGTCTTGGCCTTTGAACTGAACCTGGGCCTGTCCGTTACCATCATGTCTCTCTGGAATGAACTCTTCTGGCCTTTCCCAGAGTTCAGGGTCCCTATGGATTGCCCATGCATTCACATGTACGGTTGTTTTTGCCGGAATGTCATACCCTTTGAGACTCACATGAGATGATGTCTCTCTAGGAGCTAGCAGGGGAGCAGCTGGATGTAACCTTAGAGTTTCTTTCACTACACATTTCAAATAGTTCATTTGGTTGATCTCGCTTTCCTCTACTCTTGATTTACGCCCTACAACCCTTCTAACCTCTTCCTGTGCTTTCTTCAATGTGATTGGATTTTTCACCAGTTCTGTCATGGCCCATTCTAGTGTTACTGAATTTATGTCACTTCCTGCTGTAAACATGTCCTGAAATTGAAAAATAAAAGAAATATAACTTCCACCTCCGACTTTGGAAAAAAAAAAATGATTGCTAAAACTTCGACGGATTCTTCTATACTCTGCGGAGGAAGAATCTATTATTCCAAGGAACGTATGCACCTTTGATAGCAAATAAGAGAGGAGAGAGAAAAGTAAAAAGAGAAAGAGTAAAAGGGGGAGGATTGATATGTGGAGCAAGGTTTTAATTGCGACCGCATCACATGATTCACATTTTTGCGTAACGCAACCGTATCAAATTGCAATTGCTGTATACATTTTCATAAATTAACCGCAACGTAACCATAGCGCAATCATATCAAGGCCGCGGATTCATTAGACATTAGGGCCGCAATGGACCATTAAGCCGAACCGCAATGAGCTCCTTTTCAATTTGAAGACACGCAAAGATTTCACATCACAGCTTAATGCGTGTTGACGATCACATTTTTCGCAACTACGCCTCCCACAATTTAAAATACTAATGTGGAGTAACAACTCTTATCCTCCTTGGAACTTTACTTTTGCCTAAACAAATGGTTGACTTTTGATAAATATGCAAGATATATCACTTTAGGGTAATGTTTGTGTACAATAAAATTGCACAATAAATACACTACATACTTTATCATTATTAATATGATGAGTGAGTGGATGAGTGGACACACATCATATCCAATAGTAATAAGGTATGTGGTGCATTTGTTGTACAATTTTATTGTACATTAAACATTATTCATCACTTTAGTTTACCTATCGACCACTACTATACTTCAATAAAAAGTCATGTTAATATTCAACATTGCTCTGTTAAATACTTCATACATGTGTTTCTTTTTTATTACTCTTTGCGAACATTTCTGTTTGAAATCATTAAAATTGTAAAGTTGTCTGATTTAAATTGGATTGAATTGCATTGAAATGATTTGATTTATAAGTTAAATTTTATGTTTGAAATAATTATGTAAAATAACATTTGAATTGATTTAGAAATCTAATTTTTATATTTAGAATACAATGTTTGGGGTGATTTGAAATAGGAATTGACATGATTTGATTAGTAAAGTAACTAAATCCATGAGAATTGATAAATAAAATTATTTCTCAGTTTTAAAACATTCAAATACAAAATTTGATATACAAAATAAATCATTTCTCTCTTATTAGTTTTAAAATTTCAATGTTAGAGAGAAAAAAAAAAAACAAAGAAAGAGTGAGAGAGACTGTTGTTGTGTAAACATGTTTGAGAGAAGATGAAAGCATAGAACAGAGGAAAAAGGAAAACCGAGAGACCAGTAGAATTGCTTTAATGTCATTGTTGGTGAGCTCAAAGCCAGGCATGCCACCCTCCTGGAGTTGGATGAGTGTATCCACAAAGTCTTTCTCATTGCCATCAGCTTCCACAAATAGTCTTCTCATCCACAAATTTCAATCATTGCCTTTCTTGCTAGCTCTTTCACACTACTGTAACAATCTTTTGTAGTAGCAAACTTGTGTCCAAGAGCACATTTACAGATGATACTGTTTGCTGTTTCAATGAGCATGTCACTTAGATTCACAGAGCACGCATCATCATTGGAGCTTGCTTCACGCAACTTGGTAACCAATTCCTCAACCGATTCTTCCCTGATGAAACGAAATGACTGAACCCTTTTGGGGTTCAGAAGTTCATGGACACATATTTTTCTCTTGTGCTTCCAGCTTTCTCCATAGGGTGAAAAACCAATGTCAGTGCATCCATACAGCAAGGTCTTTCGGGCTGTGCTTTGGGGTCGGTTTGAGAATGCCAAGTCATGAGTTTTCGTGATTTCACTGACAGCTTCTGCTGATGAAACCACCAGAGTTGGGGTGTTCCCCAAGTGCAGCAGCATCAGATCTGCAGCACCACACTTTTGTGAGAGGGATCTGAAAGAGCGATATCGCAGTGTGCCTAGCTGATGAAGATTGCCAATGATTGGTAGCTTTGTTGGGGATGGAGGCAGGTTCAGATCATTGGGTTTGATTTTGAATCTTCTTACTAGCTTAAGCTTAAACACAACAGCAATAATAATAGTAATAATGGGAAATAATGAAAGAAATAGGTGAACCATGGGAGAGAATAAAGTTGGCTTATATTGCTCAGGCACACATTGATTAAAAGCCATTCGCCACACTTGGTTCTCTATCACACTCCGCATACATCACATATATACACATACACAGTGAATATTTAATTGGACATTTACTCCATCGACATTTGATATAATGAATAAGTGGAGAATGTTTCACCATCACATCTAACTGGAAGTAAGGAAATTTACTTTTTGTGAAATAACATTTTTAACCATATATTGTATATCAATAATGTTTTGTGGACAACAAAATTATACCAACACTCACAAAGTCATAGTGCTTTTTTATCTTTTAGTGCCTTGATACATACTCTCACGTGAAGACAAAAAATATTATAAGTATTGGTGTAAGATTATTGTACATCCTTATTGAACACCTAACATCACTCATGATATTTCATTGTTCTTGGTTGAGTGAGAGCCAATGTCTGGCCTTCTTTGAGCAACATTATAAGGTATTTTTTCGGCCTTTCTCTTTAAAATTATTTTGTTGTGTTAATGATTTACTCTAAAGTTTATAGAGTAATTAAGTAGAGAAGTAGTTAATTATGAGAGTGTGGTGATCAAATTCTTTCCATTAGATCTTATAAATAAGATTAAAGGTGTGTTTGGATGAGATTATTTTGGAGTAAAATTATTTTGAAAAAAAAGTAATTTTTATATATTTAGATAATTTTTTAAAAAATAAGCAGAATATAAAAAAATCAATTTTTACTTTTTTTTTTTGTAAAAACTGATAAGAGTAGTTTCTAAAAAAAATTATTAATTTTCAGCTTTTTTATTTGTAGATAAAATTTAAGTTTTATAATCATATATTTTTTAAATATGAAAACAAACACGAATGAAAATTTTCTATGTCCAAATGATATCTTTTTGTTTCCCTAATCATTTATTGACATGTGAAAAGATAAGAATCAAAATAGATTTAAAAACTTATGAATTACTAAATATATAATATGAATCTTTTACATGTCAGTAAATAATTGGAGAGACAAGGAAGGAGACATTATTTAGGGACAAAAAATTTACATCCAACAAACACACCCTAGACATAAAATTGTATAACTTTTTAAGTGATAATGTGACTTTTAATTTTAATCATCTACATATGTAATTTTACTGATTAGGATCTTTCCCTTTAATCTCACATAAAAACACACATATAAAGTTCAAAATTTATATTTGTAATCTACATATAGTTTTGATTTAATTACCATCATTTGATATATATATATTTCTGGCCCCTAAAATTTTTCATGCCATTGTGAGAACCAAACTTACTAAAAGCACATTATAATCTTACTATTTCATACTAGCTATAGCACCCGTGTGATGGACGGATTCGTCAATATATTTTTATAATTATTTTAATTAAAATATTTTCAAAGAAAAATGAAATAGTATTTAAAAACTGAATAGCATAAGGATACATAATTAAAAATTAAATAAAATTATAATACATACTTATGATTTTGCAAATAAGAATGAATATTTATTTCAATCATTATCTTAACCTATCAAATAACTTGGAAGTAAAATATTTTATTTATATGATTTAAAAATATTTTTTAAAAAAACTCGTTAATTATCAAAATGTAAATCACTTAGGTTATACTATCATGAGCTAATATATTATAGTAATAATTGTTTAAATTTCAAAACTATAAATTAAAGATAAAAGATTAATATAACTTAATAAATCGTTACACAAATCTAATTCATTTTAGATGCTAAGGATGTTTCTTCCTTTGAACTTGACTGCCATGCAATTAAAAAATAAAAGTATTTTGTTTGGTTGGTTTTAATTTTAAGCAAATTAATTTTTAAAAATAAAATAATTTTAAGTTATTATGAATTAATAATATATCTTTGCCATTTCGGCCATAATGAAGCACTCAACCTGAATTTTGAAAATATAAAATAGTACAAATAAAATTATTGGAATATAAAATAATTTCATAAATAACATTTATTTTCATATTAAAATGCACTAAAAGAATAGAAGTGAAGTCGGACACTTATTGCATATACATGTTCAGCCCTTGGTTTTGCACAAAATTGTGACAAAATCCTATTCCTCACACCCACATCAAGAACTACTTTATTCTTGAATTAATAAGAATTTATTTTGATAAATAACATTTTGATATGTCTTAGTTCTTAACCCAATAACGTTATTCAAAATTTGTTAATTTTAAAAATGTGGTCAGTTACTCATAACTAATTATTGTGGATCTTGGAACCATATATATATGTTTCGTTTAAAGTTAATATGATTGAATGTTTACTTTTTTTTTTTAATGGAAGATTGAATGTTTACCGTTAAATATAAAAACAACATGAAATATAGTGAACGTAGAACTTTTTAGATAAAACTAAAATCAATTTTAATAGAACTGTTTTTGCTAAGTGCATATATATATATATATATACAATTTATTAATTTATTTTGTTTTCTCTTTATATTGTTATTATTATTATTTTTAATTTTTCTCATGTGAATGATAAGATGTTTGACTTCCTCTTTTAATGATTATTTCAATTACAATAATAAGACATGCACAATAAATGACACATAATGATAATTAAAAATACAATAAATTAAAAAGAGAGAATAAAACATCTTACATTGGTGATAGACCGTGTACTAATGGTTCAAAAAATTTCTATGTACATATATACTAATGGTTCAACAAATTGTATTGACCATTGATTTTTTTATGTATGATAGAAGATATTTAAAATTGTGTGATATAAGTATTAATACATTTTTAATTTGAATATATGAATAGATGCTATATGAATATAATACATTTTTTAAATAATTAGACGTAACAATAAATAATATGTGGTTAATTATATATATTTTATTCATATTATGTCTGCAAGGTCTAGGACGTCAACTGGGCCATCCTCTTGCCAAATAGAAAGGCCAAAACGAGAACAATACTTAGCTAAGCTGTGGGCCATTCCTCTTTACATGCGTGAAAAAACAATTGGCTAATATCCGTGTAGTTTGTGTTTGAAGAGTTGGAGACTTATAATTTTATATTGTAAGTCTTTTTTATCTTTTTAAAATTTAAATTTACAAATATACTCTAAAAGCCTAGTTCTCCAAAATTGCAGGCCAAGGAGATAAGAAACATCATCTAGTTTGCCATTGATTACATCCATTAACTTCAAACAATCATATTCCTCCTCAATGTGACGAAAGGAAATATCTGGTGCCAGGGATAATACAAACTGAGAAAAAAAAAGTAAAAACTGTTTTAAACGTGGGTTCAATTCAAGTATCTGCCGACCTTAATACAAAACGCCATATCCATGTTAGGAAAGTGGGGCGTTGAGTAGAACAACAGAATAAACGAACGCCTTATATTTGCTATGATGCTATCCATGGTGGGGCTTCATGTCCAAATCAGGACAACCTGAATCAATAATCCACGTTCTTTCTAAGAAAGAGCGCGTGCTGTTATCTGAACATACGAAGCTATTTTTGGGTAGTGCTGAGTATCCGAAGATGGATATCATAAAATGGAGGAATTCTTACCTCCTCCCGAGCAAAAACACGAACTTGCTCTGTACTATTTAAATTTCGCCACGTCAAAAGTAGGGGCAGTGTGTATTTCTTGTTTTTTAAAATTATTTTAAAATAAAAGTAAATTATAGTTAGCTTAACCCGGTATTATAACTTAAAAGATTTTACCCAACTGGAAACAATTTCCGCCTACATTGACGGGCAAAAATTTGATTAACTGAGCTGCCCAAAATATATATAATAAAGGGAAGTGGACATTATCAAATGGATGACATACCCAAACAAATCAATAATAATACTTTACTGGACTAAAAATATAGGGCAGAGACCTTGGATAATCCCTCAGAAGCTCGACAGAGGGTCTCGTAGGTTGACTACATGATATGGAATCATTCCAAGGATCATCCAATAATTTATCCTAGATCTCCTGTTGATTATCAGGCATGATCTAATAAGATTCTCTACAATCCTAAAATGACATAAATCTTGTACGTTCATATTCCCCGTAATATGGAACATATCTACTACCTCCTAAATCCTACGCAAATCACTTTTTTAAAGAAATAAATAAAGATCACGTCCCAACCTAGGACGTTTCGAAATGAAAACTAGTGAAGCAATCATTGGTTTGGTTCAGTTCTCTAATTGAACCATACTTGCAATCAATTCAAACCCGCAAACCAGGTGCGTGCTACCTCCAAATCCGAACCTTCCTGACCTCCTGACTTGCTTGAACCATGTGCCAAACCTGTAAATCCTGGATAATTTAAAAAACACAACATGTGTGAATCAAACCTAGCCTAAATTGGTAAAGGAAAGCTGCACTACCACTAGGCTAGGTTGTTGTGATGTGATATCATTTCATTAATTATATAAATATATCTATTTGGTTACACTAAGTTATATTTTTATATATTATTTTTATAAAATCTGATTCAATTGGTTAAACCAGTTACTACTCGTTGAACAAGTGACCCAATGCCTTGGCCAAGTCAAATACGAGTCGAGTCTGATAACTATGCCCCAGTATGATGAATCACACAATTTTATCACTATACTTCCCTATCTAATCTCTTACCGACTTAGGCATCAGAGTGAGCATCTTTGGAGGCACTCTATTGTCTCTCATACGAACGCCAAATTACCAAACTTCTAAGTAAGAACATTGGCGCCCACTGTATAGGGTAAACAAGCCTTCTCCACAAGAAACAACCACCATGCCTGCCACCACACGTAGCCAATCCAATATGGAACAATAATGACCCGAATACATCCATCCCTTTCCTGGAGGAGCTATTTGTCGTTCTACTGGATTACTTGCCAGGGAAAAATGAACTACCTTCTTGCCAATGAACATTGATGTATTCATGGGCGTGACCAGGTTTTATTTGTCTGGCATGGCCAGACTTGAAGTGTATCATCGTGACTGGAATTTAGTTGCACCAGCATGAGCAAATTTTAGTTGCCTCCGGTGTGGCCGGGCTTAAAATATTTGTGAATGTCATATTTTGTCCGGTTCATATTTACTCACCTTGCACAATTGCTAGGCATTTTTGTTTTGAAATTTACTCTTCTTTGTAGATGTTATCCATTGACTTGTCCTTCAGTTTTTTTAATTATTATTATTTCATTCCAAAAATAGAAACGACAGAATATATGCAAACTAATGTGTATGTATATATATTAAATGATAATAGTTTTATTTAGGTTGTTAAATCTCAACATGAAAAATGTAAGTATATATTCAAACAAAATCAATTTCAATGATATCTAATTTTTCTACTTTAAAATTTTATTTTTCGATGAGAATTACCACTTTTTTTCTTATGAACCTTTAAAAAGATTAGTAAATTTATTACAAATTTTTATTATAAGATGTTCAATTTATTTTCGATATATATATATATATATATATATATATATATATATATATATATATATACACATTTTTTAATTTAAATTTATAATTATATAATATTTGATCTTTATGCATATTTTAGTTTTATGTAGGTGCTTTTATATTAAAAGTTATTATATTCAAACATGTTATTTTAAATTAATTTATAATTTTATATTATAGTAATAAATCAGGTAACGAATTGATCGTTAAACTAGTTCAATGAAACTCTACTGAAAAAACTAATTCAATGGAAAGTCTCATATGTCTATGACAATTCAAAAAAGTGGACAAATTGGTCCCTTTGTATAATTTCATAGTTTTTTAATTGAACAAACTTGCATTGTATGATGGATCACTAAACTAGTTCATTGAAACTCTACTAAAAAAACTAGTTCAATGGAAAGTCTCATATGTCTATGACAATTCAAAAAGGGGGACAAATTGGTCCCTCCATATAATTTCGTAGTTTTTTAATTGAACAAACTTGCATTGTATGGATGGATAAATTATCCCTTTATTTGAATTGTGAAAACTAATTTGGGACTTTTAAATTTGATGGACTAATTTTTCCTCCAATATATATATATTAGAGAAACTAAAATAGGTATTTTCTTCGGAAAGAAGTACATTATGTTGTAAAACAATAATAGTAGAGAGAATAATAAAAAAAGGAGAATGATCTTATTGATAATCTCAAAGGTTAAGAGAAACAATATCATATCAAGTCATAATTGTATCTGTCTAATCTAATCATATTTTAACCAAATCAATCAAAGATATATGGACATCCATAATCAAATAATATTTGATAATACATTCCTATTTGTTATTGATGTTGCGTCGTGCTTGGTGAAGAGGGTTGAAGATTCACTACAAAGTATATACAATTAGAAAATAAATTTTGCAATACATGCAATTCAAAATATAATCTAAGGTGGGGGATAATTTGGTCCTCCTCTCTTCTGGATCTTTACATGATTCTTGCTTTTCCAAGTTAAAATTACACAATTAGCCTTGTTTAACTTTTTAATTTATGCTTTTATCCCTTCACCTTCCACTTTATTCAACTTTTCCTAGGCAATACCTGCCCACCATTGATGCCTCTGTGCTCGTTGCTCCTTCTTTAACCGCTGTGGGAAGAGGAGGAGGAATAATAGTTGTCGAGGTAGAGGTGGTTGCGTTGGTGGTAATGACGTAGGTATTACGTATGATGGTGCTCCTTATTCATTGTTTAATGAGATTTTTTTTTGAAAAAATTCTTCAAGGGTGTATTAGGGGCTTTGGTTTGAGTTTTCATTTTTAGTTTTCTAATTTTCCAGAATTTGTGAAGAAAAAATTGAAATTCTGAAAACTACAAATTTCATTTTAAATTTTCAGTTTTCCTTCACAAATTTGGAAAATTGAAAACTGAAAATAAAACTGAAAACTCAAACATCCCTGTGTATATCCCTTCCTAGGCTCCTGATATTTCGTAGTCATATGGGAATTAATAATTATATATATATATATATATATATATAATTATTGAATTATTAAAAAAAGAGAAACATGTGAGAAAAAATAACATATTAAAAATATTTTGTAAAATTATTAGTAGTAATTTATTTTATAAAAAAATTATTTATTATTTGATTAAGGTTTTTGTGGATAAATCAAATGTAAAAATAACATATTCATAATTATTATTGCTTAATAGCAAATATAATTGCATTATTTTAAATTCAATTTTGAAAATTTCATTTCCAAAAACAAGCACACCAAATATATTTTTGTTGTTTTCTTAATTTGAAAATGTGATATATTTTTATAAACTAAAGACATTTTCTAAAGTTTAGAAATTTGAAAAATGAAAATCATTTTCAGGAAATAGAAATAGAAAACAATTTTGCAAACCAAACGCGCCCTTACATTGTTCCAAACTGTTGAGGGTGAACAGTAAGTTGGGTCTTTACCGACTTAAGTTCAAAATGATAAATGGGTATGCATTAAGCTTAAATGAAGACTAACTCTAGCTAGAAAAGGTTTCAAACGCAAGAAAGGAAGGAAAGTCCAACAAAGATGATGGAGATAAGTATAAGCCAAAAAAAAAAAAAAAGCCTGAATAACATAAGCCCAAATGCATGAGGAAGATTCGCCAAAAGAGAGAGCTATGATCATGGATGGAATTGGGATGCAAACACAGATCAAGCAATCTTACACAATTTACTATGTTTTGAGTTGTCCTTTAGCCCTTCTTTGTTTCTAGATTAGTTTTAGTTTCGTAGTAAGTTCATCATCGTACTTCAATTTTATCATCAATGGTAATTCTTATTTTCATCAGTTTTTGTTGTCTCTTATATTGAATTGATCTTACTCAAACACTTTTTATAGTGAGTTAACGAATCCATTGGCTAGAAAGCCAAATACCCTTTTTAATTCAAATCGTCTGAATTGAAGTTAATATTTGGGATCCTTAAATCGAATTAAAGTCATTCTTAGCCGATTTTGTTTTGATCCAACACAACCATATGTTGCTTTTACCAGAGAGACCTCCATGCATAGGCCAACTTATATGGTCTTATGGATCATTGAATTCAATGCTTGTATAAAAATAAAAAACCATATTTAATTACTTCAATGGCAGAATATGCTCTTCAATATAATCTGCATAATAAATTCAGCAAACATTATTTTATTCACCACAAGCATCAAGCAACACTACACTTACACTATCTTCTTCGAGTTCTCAATGGTGCATAGCTGCTACAGAAAATAGTATTTCTGAAACACAAGTCGTACGAAACATACTTATAGCCACTGATTAGACATGCCTAGTGCACATTATTATCTTCCTAGATTTAAGTAAATGATCGATCTCCAACACTTTATTATTATCTAGCACCCACCCCACAAAAGCTGAGATAACTTGCAACATTGCATGTATCATTTGAAAGTAAATTTAGATTTTTCATTCGAATGCAAAAGCAGTGGGCTTAAGGTGAAGTGGGACCTTTTTGGAGGCAAGGAGCCCAAATGTCTCACTCATGTCTATGCCTTGTGCAGTGGGAGGCAACTTCCAATTGAAGAAATAAAGAAGGCTAGCGAGCACATATTCCATGGAAGCAAGCCCAAAAGTCATTCCAGGGCATCCTCTTCTCCCAAAACCAAATGGGATGTATTGGAAGTCTTGGCCTTTGAACTGAACCTGGGCCTGTCCGTTACCATCATGTCTCTCTGGAATGAACTCTTCTGGCCTTTCCCAGAGTTCAGGGTCCCTATGGATTGCCCATGCATTCACATGTACGGTTGTTTTTGCCGGAATGTCATACCCTTTGAGACTCACATGAGATGATGTCTCTCTAGGAGCTAGCAGGGGAGCAGCTGGATGTAACCTTAGAGTTTCTTTCACTACACATTTCAAATAGTTCATTTGGTTGATCTCGCTTTCCTCTACTCTTGATTTACGCCCTACAACCCTTCTAACCTCTTCCTGTGCTTTCTTCAATGTGATTGGATTTTTCACCAGTTCTGTCATGGCCCATTCTAGTGTTACTGAATTTGGGTCACTTCCTGCTGTAAACATGTCCTGAAATTGAAAAATAAAACAAATATAACTTCCACCTCCGACTTTGAAAAAAAAAATGTTAGATTGCTAAAACTTCGACGGATTCTTCTATACTCTGCGGAGGAAGAATCTATTATTCCAAGGAACGTATGCACCTTTGATAGCAAATAAGAGAGGAGAGAAAAGTAAAAAGAGAAAGAGTAAAAGGGGGAGGATTGATATGTGGAGCAAGGTTTTAAATTGTGGATTGCATCAAATGATAGTAATTTTGCGTCGCTTCAACGCAGCGGCAATTGGGTGTAATGCATTTTTACATAAATTAATCACAACATAACCACAACGCAACCGCATCAAGCAAGCGACATATCAATCAATTGGGCCACAATGGACCACATTAGAGCTGCAACAAACTACAATGAACTCCTTTTCAATTTGAAGACACGCAAAGATTTCACACCATCAGCCAATGCGTTGCGACGGCCGCATTTTGGCAACAACTATCCACGACCACAATTTAAAATACTAATGTGGAGTAACAACTCTTATACTCCTTGGGCAACTAAGAACTTAACTTTTGCCTAAACAAATGGTTGACTCTTCGATAAATATGCAAGATATATCACTTTAGGGTAATGTTTGGTATACAATAAAATTGCACAATAAATGCATTATACACTTTATTACTATTGAATGTGATGAGTGAGTGGAATGAGTGGGGGCACACATCACATCCAATAGTAATAAGGTGTATGTGTGCATTTGTTGTACAATTTTATTATACATCAAACATTATTTATTTTACCTATCGACCACTACTATACTTCAATAAAAAGTCATGTTAATATTCAACATTGCTCTGTTAAATACTTCATACATGTGTTTCTTTTTTATTACTCTTTGCGAACATTTCTGTTTGAAATCATTAAAATTGTAAAGTTGTCTGATTTAAATTGGATTGAATTGCATTGAAATGATTTGATTTATAAGTTAAATTTTATGTTTGAAATAATTATGTAAAATAACATTTGAATTGATTTAGAAATCTAATTTTTATATTTAGAATACAATGTTTGGGGTGATTTGAAATAGGAATTGACATGATTTGATTAGTAAAGTAACTAAATCCATGAGAATTGATAAATAAAATTATTTCTCAGTTTTAAAACATTCAAATACAAAATTTGATATACAAAATAAATCATTTCTCATTTTTTTTAATTCCAAACACTGTCATTTATTTTATTTTATCGTGTCTTTGGATTGAGTGAGTAAAGTTACAGGTTTAAATCTTATTAGTTTTAAAATTTCAATGTTAGAGAGAAAAAAAAAAAAAACAAAGAAAGAGTGAGAGAGACTGTTGTTGTGTAAACATGTTTGAGAGAAGATGAAAGCATAGAACAGAGGAAAAAGGAAAACCGAGAGACCAGTAGAATTGCTTTAATGTCATTGTTGGTGAGCTCAAAGCCAGGCATGCCACCCTCCTGGAGTTGGATGAGTGTATCCACAAAGTCTTTCTCATTGCCATCAGCTTCCCTCCTCATCCTCTTGTGCTCTGCAATTACCTCATCAAATAAAGCATCCAGTGCTGCAAAAGTGGCCTTGAATTCCTCAGTTTTGCCACTCAGAACATCAACCCAACCCAGCAAAGGAAAGTGATCTCCCACAGTGAATTCTGCAAGCTGAATCATCGCCTTTCTTGCTAGCTCTTTCACACTACTGTAACAATCTTTTGTAGTAGCAAACTTGTGTCCAAGAGCACATTTACAAATGATACTGTTTGCTGTTTCAATGAGCATGTCACTTAGATTCACAGAGCACGCATCATCATTGGAGCTTGCTTCACGCAACTTGGTAACCAATTCCTCAACCGATTCTTCCCTGATGAAACGAAATGACTGAACCCTTTTGGGTTCAGAAGTTCACGGACACATATTTTTCTCTTGTGCTTCCAGCTTTCTCCATAGGGTGAAAAACCAATGTCAGTGCATCCATACAGCAAGGTCTTTCGGGCTGTGCTTTGGGGTCGGTTTGAGAATGCCAAGTCATGAGTTTTCGTGATTTCACTGACAGCTTCTGCTGATGAAACCACCAGAGTTGGGGTGTTCCCCAAGTGCAGCAGCATCAGATCTGCAGCACCACACTTTTGTGAGAGGGATCTGAAAGAGCGATATCGCAGTGTGCCTAGCTGATGAAGATTGCCAATGATTGGTAGCTTTGTTGGGGATGGAGGCAGGTTCAGATCATTGGGTTTGATTTTGAATCTTCTTACTAGCTTAAGCTTAAACACAACAGCAATAATAATAGTAATAACGGGAAATAATGGAAGAAATAGGTGAACCATGGGAGAGAATAAAGTTGGTTTATATTGCTCAGGCACACATTGTTTGAAAGCCATTCGCCACACTTGGTTCTCTCTCACACTATGCATACACCACATATAATGGCATAACCATACAGAGGATTTCTATTTTAACGCCCAAGAGTTAGCGTTAAATTGGACACCTAATCTATCATCATTAGATGAGATGGATAATTGAAGCGAGTTATGACAATCACATTCAATTTTGATGGAGTAAGTGTTCAATTTAACACCCACTTTTAGGTGTTAGAATAACATTTTTGAAGCATATATTGTATATCAATAATGTTTTGCGGACAATAAAATTGTACCAGCACTCACAAAGTCACAATGATTTTTTGTCTTTTAATGCATTGATGCCCACTCTCATGTAAAGACAAAAAAATTATGAGTGTTGGTGTAAGATTGTTATACATCTTTGTACACCTAACATTACTCATGATATTTCATTGATCTTGTTTGAGTGAGAACCAATATCTGGCCTTCTTTGAGCAACATTATAAGGTATTTTTTCATTCTCTTTAAAATTATTTTGTTGTGTTAATGATTTACTCTAAAGTTTATAGCGAGTGATTAAGTAGAGAAGTAATTAATTATGAGAGTGTGGTGATCAAATTCTATCCATTAGATCTTATAAATAAGATTAAAGGTGCATTTGGATGAGATTATTTTGGAGTAAAATTATTTTGAAAACAAATAATTTTTATATATTTAGATAATTTTTTTAAAAATAATCAGAATATAAAAAAAATCAATTTTTACTTTTTTTTATTTTCTAAAAATAATAATATAAAAAATCAATTTTTACTTTTTTTAATAAAAGCTGATAAGAGTAATTTCTAAAAAATAATTAATTTTCAGCTTTTTTATTTGTAGATAAAATTTAAGTTTTATAATTATATTTTTTTAAAATATGAAAACAAACACAGATGAAAATCTTCTGTATTTAAATTATGCCAATTTTCCTCTCCTAATCATTTCCTGACATGTGAAAAAATAAAAATCAAAATAGGTTTAAAAAATTATGAATTACTAAATATATATACAATACAAATATTTCACATGTAAGTAAATGATTGAGGAGATGGGGAATGAGACACCATTTAGAGATAAAAAATTTCCATCCAACAAGTACACCTAGACATAAAATTAAATAACTTTTTAAGTGATTATGTAACATTTAATTTTAATCATCTACATATGTAATTTTACTGATTAGGATCTTTTCCTTTAATCTCCCATAAAAATACACATATAAATTAAACTTCAAAATTTATATATATGTAATTACATTTCATGCCATTGGTGAGAACCAAAGTTACTAAAAGCACAGTAGAATCTTACTATTAGATACATGCACGGACTCGTCAATATATTTTTATAATTATTTTTTAGTAAAATATTTGAAAAGAAAAATGAAATAGTATTTAAAAACTGAATAGAATAAGGATACACAATTAAAAATTAAATAAAATTATAGTACATACTTATAATTTTGCAAATAAGAATGAATATTTATCTCAATCATTATCTTAACCTATCAAATAACTTGGAAGTAAAATATTTTATTTATATGATTTAAAAATATTTTTTTAAAAAGCTCATTAATTATCAAAATGTAAATCACTTAGGTTATACGATCAAGAGCTAATATATTATACTAATAATTGTTTAAATTTCAAAACTATAAATTTAAGATAAAAGATTAATATAACTTAATAAATCGTTACACAAATCTAATTCATTTTAGATGCTAAGGATGTTTCTTCCTTTGAACTTGATTGCCATGCAATTAAAAAATAAAAGTATTTTGTTTGGTTGGTTTTAATTTTAAGCAAATTAATTTTTAAAAATAAAAATAATTTTAAGTTATTATGAATTAATAATATATCTTTGCCATTTCGGCCATAATGAAGCACTCAACCTAAATTTCGAAAATACAAAATAGTACAAGTAAAATTATTGGAATATAAAATAATTTCATAAATAACATATATTTTCGTATTAAAATGCACTAAAAGAAAAGAAGTAAAGTTGGACACTTATTGCATATATATGTTCAGCCCTTGGTTTTGCATAAAATTGGGACAAAATCCCTGTCCCAACACCCACATCAACAACTACTTTATTCTTGAATTAATAAGAATTTATTTTGATAAATAACATTTTGATATGTCTTAGTCCTTAACCCAATAACGTTATTCAAAATTTGTTAATTTTAAAAATGTGGTCAGTTACTCACAACTAATTATTGTGAATCTTGGAACCATATATATGTGTTTCGTTTAAAGTTAATATGATTGAATGTTTACTTTTTTTTTTTTTTTATTGGAAGATTGAATGTTTACAGTTAAGTATAAAACCAACATGAAATATAGTGAACGTAGAACTTTATAGATAAAACTAAGATCAATTTTAATAGAACAGTTTTTGCTATGTGCATCCGAATTCAGATATATATATATATATATATATATATATATATATATATATCTCCACAATTTATTAATTTGTTTTGTTTTCTCTTTATATTGTTATTATCATTTTTTTAAAATTTTCTCATGTGAATGATAAGATGTTTGACTTCCTCTTTTAATGATTATTTTGATTACAATAATAAGACATGCGAAACAAATGACACATAATGATAATTAAAAATACAATAAATTAAAAAGGGAGAATAAAACATCTTACATTGGTGATAGACTGTGTACTAATGGTTCAAAAAATTTCTATGTACATATATACTAATGGTTCAACAAATTGTATTGACTATTGATTTTTTTTATGTATGATAGAAGATATTTAAAATTGTGTAATATAAGTATTAATACATTTTTAATTTGAATATATGAATAGATGCTATATGAATATAATACATTTTTTTAATAATTAGACGTAACAATAAATGCTATGTGGTTAATTTTATTTATATATATATATATATGTTATTCATATTATGTTATATTGAGTTACGGTGCAATTCAAGAGTTCTATATGTATTAACCATTTATAATTTAAAACATACATGAATTTCACTTAATTATTCGTTGCAACATGCTGTGATTGATGATTCTTCGCAGAGTGAAATCAGACCGTGCGATTATTGAAAGCATGCGTTGCCGGTTAGGTTGTTGAACTGTAAAGGTATGTTTGGCTGTAGAGTAATAGTGAATTTTACACATAAAATTTATTTGAGAAATTTTTGCTTTTATTTTTACTCTTTAATTAAATACCCCTAAGTGTTTTTTTTTTTTATGGGTAACATTAGAAGATTTATTGATTCAGGAAGGATATTATATCTCAATGAATAAGGTCCAGGACCTCAATTGGGCCATCATATAGACAAATAGAAAGGCCAAAACGAGAACAATACTTAGCTAAGTAGTGGGCCACTTTATTGCGTCCCCTCTTTACATGCCTAAAAGAGCAATTGGTTAGTAAGAATATGTATGTGAGTTTGAGTTTTAGAGGAGCGAATGATTTATAATATAATTTTACACTATAAGTACTTTTTTTCTTTTCTTCTAAAATCTAAACCACAAACATATCTAAGAGGATAATTCTCCACAATGGCAGACCAAGGTGATAAGAAACCTCATCTAGTTTCCCATTGATAACATCCATTAACTTCAAACAATCGGATTCCTCCTCAATGTGACGAAAGGAAACATCTGGTGCCAGGGATAATACAAACTGAGAAAAAAAAAGTACAACCTGTTTTAAACGTGGGTTCAATTCAAATATCAACCGACCTTAGTGCATAACGCCATATACATGTTAGGAAAGTGGGGCATTGATTAGAACAACAGAATAAACGAACGCCTTATATTTGCTGATTGATGTACCTCAAGGCTAACTCTTTGCTATGATGCTATCCATGGTGGCGCTTCATGTCCAAATCAGGACAACCTGAATCAATAATCCACATTCTTTCTAAAAAAGAGCGCGTGTTGTTATCTGAACTGTGGCGTGATATAAGTGTAAAGTCACTTTTTTTTGCAAAATTTTCAAAGTGCACAGTAGAATTTCTACTGTGCACATGTGATTAGAGGCAAAGTTTTCAAATATATATAATAAAAATTCCTGTGCACAGGAAGGATTTGGCACTGAAATCACGAGTTCCTGTGGATTAATTACTCTAGCCTATAAAAGGAGGAGCATGCATTTGGTTTCAGCATAGGAGCAACAACAACCATTCACAAATATATATGTATGTATATGTATATGTGTATATGTATGTATATATATATATAGTGTCTCCTAGAGTTCTTATATAAGAGAGGGTGTTATTGTTTTCTCCTTATATTTAGAGAGATGTATAATTTTATCTTCGCATAGTGAAAATCTTCTCGGCTTGTTCGTGATTTCCCTCATCATTAGGGATTTTCATGTAAATGTTCTATGAGTTAAATTCTCGTAACTCTATTTTAGTTGCGTTGATATGTTTCCATAGTTCTATACCCAAGTGATATAGGAGCTTTGGTACGGTGGGTTTATTCTTAGTATGCTTTGTGGTTATAGCTAGTTTGATCTTAACATCAGAAAAGAATTTCTCCCTAGTGCTTGAAGAGCCATTGGTTATAGTCTACAACGGTTACTATTTCGGTCATGGTTATACGTGTAGTTGTATACTTTTATTATTGTTAACGTATGGATTTATTCCATATAGGGTATAAATATATAATCCTGTTCACGTATACGATACTATTACACAAATGACACTGTTCATGTATACGAAACTATTCATACATATGGTCCTGTTCATGTATACGGTACTATTCATAAAAGAAAGTGACTTAGTAGAGAAACAAGTCTCGAAATCACCATGGCAACAAAATTGAGTTTGAGAAGTTCAATGGGAATAATTTTTCCTATGGAAATTGAAGATCAAGGCAATCTTGAGGAAGGACGATTGCTTACCGCGTAAAGGAAGACGGAAGTTCCTGATGAAAAGTGGAAGGAGATGGATGATAATGCTGTTGCCAATCTGCATCTTGCAATGGCAGTCAGTATTGTCCAATGTTGCAAAAGAAGACAAAAGTCTGGGATGCTCTTGTAAACTATAAGGTCAAATCACTTCACAATAGAATATTTCTAAAGAGGAATGTATCTCTTCGGATGAGTGAGTTCACATTGATAACGACCACATCAACAATCTGAATACCTTATTCTCTCAGCTACATCATTAGATTATAAAATAGCGGAAATGACATGCGAGCTTCTACTTTAAAGTCTACCTGACTCATATGATCAACTCATCATCAACATCACAAATAATAATACTACCAACTATTATCTTTGATGATATCGCAGTGTTATTCTTGAAGAAGATCCAGGCATAAGAATAAGGAAGATAGATTGGAGAGCTTAAACAATCAGAGGCATTGTTGGTGACGAGGGGAGATCAATGGAGCGTGACTCCAGTGGAAGTCATGGTCGGAGTAGATCAAAGTCAAGAAGAAAGAAGAACTTCAAATGCTATCGTTGTGGCATGAGATGGCACTTGAAGAAAGATTATTGGAACAATAAAAAGAATGTAGATAAAGCCCAGAAGCATCAACCTCTCAAGGATGTGTTGCGAGTACCTCTGTGGATGGAGAAATCCTGCAAGTGAGGCGACAATTGGTTCTAAAGGCGGTAAACGCTCACTGATATTGGATAATGGATTAGGAGCATCATGGCATATGACTCCACGCGTGACTGGTTTTAATTACAAACCTATCGGAAGGATCTATGTTCATGGGAGATGATTATTCCTTAGAAATTGCTTGTGTTGGTCCTGTCAAAATAAAATTGTTTGATAGTTCCATTCGAACAATTCAAGGAGTGCAACACGTGAAGGGCTTGAGAAGAATATATTGTCTATTGGGCAATTGGATGACCTCGAGTGCAAGACTCATATTGAAGGTGGGATCTTGAAAGTTGTTTGTGGTGATGAAAGGGAAAAGACCATGGCAATTCTATACAGGCTTCAAGAATACGTTGCAAGAGCAGATGCATCAGTAGCATCAGCAAGTCAAGAATAAGCAACGATGATGTGGTATCGCAAATTAGGCCATATGTCGGAACGTGTTTGAAGGTTCTTGTGGAACATAATCTCATTTCTAAGCTCAAATCGATGAATTTACCATTTTGTGAGCATGTGTTACAAGCAACAGCATAGATTGAAGTTTGGTAGATCAACCACTCGAAGTAAGCATAATCTAGACTTGATTCATTCTGATGTGTGGGAGTCGTCAGAAATGTCCTTGGGAGGTGCAAAATATTTTGTATTATTCATTGATGATTACTCCAGGAGATATTGGTGTACCCAATCAAGAAAAGTTAGATGTGTTCCCAAATTCATGGACTTCAAAGCAATAGTAGAACTTGAATCCGAAAAGAGGATCAAGTGTTTGAGGACGAGTGATGGAGGAGAATATACTGATGGAGATTTTCTAGCATTTTGCAAGCATGAAGGTATTTAAAGGCAATTCAAGTTGCATATACATCTCAGCAAAATGGTGTAGTAGAGCAAATGAACAGAACTCTTCTAGAAAGAACAAGAGCAATGCTAGAATAAAGGGTTTAGCCAAGTCTTTGGAGAAGCAATCAAAACTACCTGTTACGTGATTAATCGATCGCCATTAACCGCGATTAGTTTAAAGACACCAATGGAGATGTGGAATGGCACGCGGCTGATTATTCTTTTCTACAAGTGTTCAAATGTCGGCATATGTTATGTATAACTCCCAAGAAAGAACAAAGTTGGACCCAAAGTCTAGGAAATGTATATTCTTGGGTTATGCTAATGGTATAAAAGGGTATCGCTTGTGGGATCCAGCATCCAAGATTATTGTCAACGGGATGTTATATTTGGGAAAATGAACTGCAATGTGAAGAAAAAATGATAGTACTATCAAGGAGAAAACTATGGTTCATAGATGCAAAAGCTAGAGAAAAGATTCTAAAGCGAGAGCAGAGCATGATGAACAAGTTCCGGCAATGGCTAATGATACAAAGTTAGGCGATCAATACACCAAACACAACCACCATCATGGCATTCAGACTATGTTATGACAAGCCACGATGCATTATGTCTTCTTGACAAAAGAAGGAGAACCATCAACTTTCAAAGAGGCTTTGAGTAGTTCAGATGCTTCTGGATGGTAGCAATGCAGGAAGAAATGGAGGCCTTGCATAGGAACAAGACATGGGAACTTGTTGCACTTCCAAAAGGTTGGAAAGCCATTGGCAACAAATGGATCTATAAGATTAAACGAGATGGCAATGATCGAGTGGAATGATATCATGCAAGATTGGTGGTAAAAGGATTTGCTCAGAAGGAAGGTATCGATTTCAATGAGATATTTTTTCTAGTTGTTAGACTTACCATTATTAGAGTAGTATTGGCTATGTGTGCTGCATTTGATTTACATCTTGAGCAGTTAGATGTGAAAACTGCTTTCTTCATAGACAACTTGAAGAGGAGATTTATATTCTCCAACCAGAAGGTTTTGAGGAACAAGGAAAAGAAAACCTGGTTTGTAGGTTGACCAAATCTCTCTAAGGTCTAAAGTAGGCGCCAAGGTGTTAGTATAAGAGATTTGATTCCTTCATAATTTGCCTCGGATACAACAGACTAAGTTCAGACCATTGTACATACTACAAGAGGTTTGGTAACAATGTTTTCATCATTCTGTTGTTGTATGTGGATGACATGTTGGTGGTAGGCCTTAACAAAGATTGAATCTAGGAATTGAAGGCACAATTAGCTACGGAGTTTGATATGAAGGATTTGGGACCCATAAACAAGATTTTAGGGATGCAAATTTACCGAGACAGAAAGGACAGAAGATCTGGCTTTCACAAAAGAATTATTTGATGAAAATCTTGCGCGCTTCAATATGCAAGATTGTAGGCCAGTTTCAACTCCACTTCCTGTGAATTACAAATTATCCTCAAGTATGTGTCCTAGTAGTGAAGCGAGGATGGAGATGTCTAAAGTCCGTATGCATCAGGTGGGAAGCCTTATGTATGCCATGATTTGTACTAGGCCAGATATTGCTCAAGTAGTTAAGTGGTTAGTCGATTTATGATCCAAGAAAGAGCATTGAAATGCTGTGAAGAGGATCCTGAGATACATTAAAGGAACCTCAGGTGTTGCACTATGTTTTGGAGGATCAGAATTCATTGTCAGAGGATATGTTGATTCAGATTTTGCAGGTGATCTTGATAAAAGAAAATCTACTACAGGCTATGTGTTCACACTTGGCGCTGAGTTGGTTATCCAAGTTACAGACTATTGTAGCTCTATCTACTATAGAAGCTGAATATATGGTAGCTACACAAGCTTGCAAGGAAGCTATTTGGATTCAAAGGTTAATGGAGGAACTCGGGCACAAACGTCAAAGATTATTGTATATTGTGAAGGTGTCTTGCACATTGCAAGGAATCCAGCCTTTCATTTCAAAATGAAACACATAGGAGTCCAATATCACTTTGTTCGAGAAGTAGTAGAAGAAGGTAATGTGGATATGCAGAAGATTCACATGAAAGATAACCTAGCAGATGTCATGACAAAGCGATACAACATGACAAATTTAAATGGTGTAGATCTTCCTATGGCCTATAAGAAATGTAGACAACATGAAATTGTCAAGATGAAAAAGGATTTTGAAAGCTCACCAAAAGTGACTTTAAGTGGGAGATTGTGGCGTGATATAAGCATAAAACCACTTTTTTGGCAAAATTTTCAAAGTGCACAGTAGAATTTTTACTATGCACATGTGATTAGAGGCAAAGTTTCCAAATGTGTAGTAAAAATTACAGTGCACGCGTGAAGGATTTTGGCACCGAAATCACGAGAGTTCCTGTGCATTGATTGCATAGTAACTCCCGAGCCTCTATAAAAGGAGAGCGTTGCATTTGGTTTCAGCATCAGAGTAACAACAACCATTCACACATACACACACACATAGTGTCTTCTGAGGTTTCTCCTATTTTTATAGAGAAAGGTGTATTCTCCTAGTATAAGAGAGCTGCTATTGTTTTCCTCTTATATTTAGAGAGATGTGTAATTCTATCTTCCACATAGTGAAAATCTTTCTCGGCCTTTCCGTGGTTTTTCCTCATCATTAGGGGGTTTTTCACGTAAATATTCTGTGTTAGTTCCAATTCTCTCAACTCTATTTTAGTTGTATTGATCTGTTTCTATAACTTTGGTATCCACCATGAACATGTGAAGATATTTTGTTGGGAAATAATTCCCACGCAACATAAATCAATCAAATTAACAAAGCAAAGGAACACAAGAAAATTAACATGGTTCAGTCTCAACTGTCTACATCCACGACTTCACAAATCAATCCACTAATTTAATGAGGAATACAATCACCAATCTCAACAAATCAATCCTTATGTTGGTGGTTACCAAGTTTTCTCATAACAGGGGTTCAGCTATGTATTTGATGGTAGTGATGCACTTGAGAAAAGGGGGTTTGAATCAAGTGTATCTTAAAATTTTCTGCACACTTAAACAAATTTATCAGAAAATTCAGGAGATTCTGGTATGATTTTAGGAGATATTCTAGTAAGTGTCTCTCGAATTCTTTAATCAAGTATATGTGGCAGTAATGAAACAGAGTGATAAGTATTATGAGAGATTGAGTAATCAAGATATATATATTTTCAATTTAATGCAATGATTTAGTTCTTTGAAAATAAAATGCTTACTAAAATGAAAGGTAGTAGCAAGGGTTTAGAGAGAGTGCACCAGAAATTTTATACTGGTTCGATCTCTATTTGAGATTTATTCCAGTCCCACCTGTTAAGGTGAGAGTTTCACTAAGCTTTCAAAGTTACCAAATACTCACAGATACAAAAGATTTCCCTAGTCAAAGAAGAGAGGCACAAACACCAAGACCTCCTTCTAATCAATCCCAAACTAATTAACCAGAAGCTTTGCCTTTTTTGCTCAAAAAGAGGAACTACTCTATGTTCGGACAAGAAATTTTTAAGTAGAATAAAGAGGGAATAGTGAGGAAGAGAGGTATGGACTTTCTGCTTTCAAATGATGATGCTTATCTGCACAGTTTTCGTGCCCAGTCTGCTGTTGCAATGTTTCCTTAAATAAGCATGAATATTCTGACCATTACAGAATGTTGACAGGCTGGTGTGTGTGCTGCATCTTTGTCCCTGTAGTAGTGGGTTGTATTCGCAGCTTAGAGAATTGTCCTTTTTGTTTTTGCTCCTTCCAATTTTATTTTTCTGTTTCCTCTATGAGCTGTCCTTACACAAATAGCCTTCTTTTCTTTCTGCCGAATGAATCGTGGTAAAAGAATTTTGTCCTCAGCTCCATATAGGTCTTGGCATCATCTCAGACTCATGCTGTTGGGGAATATTCTTCAAAATATTGGAGACATAGATGCTTTCTTTTGTGTTGCTGTGAAGACATATATATATATTGCTGAAACAGCAACACACATATTAAATTTATTCACACATAATTAGATGTCATCATTCAGGGTTTATATGTTAACAGTATTGCTTTTGGCCACTAGATGGACTTTCAAAGGGTGGGTTTGAAGGTGGTTCTAAATAGATTGGACCATGATTTGGGGTTTGTTTGCAGACAGGGCTAGACCTATTGAAGCATTAGCTAAGCCTAAGAGCAAGCACAGGAAAATAATAAACTGAGCCATTGTTTTCAGAGTTTTAGCCCATGGGGTTCTGAAGGTGATGTAAGCTATATATATGGAGGAAGGTAGCTTTAATTTGGCGTTCGTTATATAAGATTATGCATTATGTAGTGAGATCCTACAGTCGTATGCTATGTTGGAAACAATATATTTTCAATTTAATTGCGTAGTTCAATTTGTCGTTACTTGGTTGTTTTATGGAGTTGTCTGAGAAATAGGAGAAATTAAACTAATGAAGATACACGTGCAGGCATTAGGAAATCAGAAATAGACAAGTTAACTAAGCAACAACCAAGCGAATAAGATCACATTGGCTTTTACATGTAGAGCTGTGATGCATTTGAATTTCAATTTTAAAAGCCAGAAGCTCTTGTTCCAATAAAATTATATGAGGGCAAGATGTTCAGAGGTTGTTTAATTTACAATAGCAGAGGCTGATTGGCGATGAAACAGAAAAAAGGTGAAAATGACCCCTTTTAACATGGAAGATTCATTTCATGCAGACTATAAGTTGATGAACAAATTATCTTCTTCAGTAGACTAGATCCGGATCAAATGCTACCAATGGAACAATCTTATTGGATCACTGTGTCCCATTTACAGGGAAAATAGATGTGATTTGCTAGTTCAGTGAAAAGGACAATCAAGGACTGCCTCAAATAAAACAATCCTTCATTTCACTTGATGATCACATCCATGCTATTGCAAAGAAAACCAGTATGTTTTTCTTATCTTGTTTAAGTTAACTCTCAAGTCAATAGATTATACTGGCGAAGATAAAATCAATATAAAACAGTCGTTGCATTTACTTGAATCAATTAGACCACTCTAATTCACTAAGAAGCTTAGATAGTTCTGGATTATAGTTTCTTTCCTTCCAAACAATCCAACAAAAAATAAAAATGGTTTCACAAAATTTGATTATGGACTAAAGAAAGAAAGGAAATACAAGCAATATAGGTATTAGATATTTCATTCCTTGTCAGTGAGATTGTAGCCTAGTTACATTGTAAAATCATTAAATTCCTTGGTGAGGTTGTTTCCGACTGAAAGAAATATTAATAGTATAACAGGGGTCTAAGTATTCCAAAAGCATTGAGATACAAGAAATAGAGTATCTACCTTGTTGTCTACTGATTGCAAGCTATATTATGCGTACCTATACTGAATACTCAAGCATCAATGCACAACAGAGCTGATTTGCGAAAATGACATAGTCCAATGTATGACTCACGGATATATGCCTGTCTGCAGATACACACTATAACAATATTTTAATTTTTATGCATATAATTTGAAATTTTGAACCAAGAAACCGTTAGTGAAATACGGAAATTTGCATCTTGCATCAATTTTGATGTCCTGAAAACTAGAGACAAGTGGCGGGGTCCAATGCCTTTTGCAATAGAAGCTACTGCCATGTAATATAATTAATGTTTTTTAAACTAATGTCTTAATAAGGATACCCGTTGAGAAATCAAAGTAGTAAGTTTTATATTGAAAAATGAATTTTTTAAGTTTTTAATGGCTTGCTACTTTTGATTTCTTAACAAGTGTCCTCCTTAGAAAAGCCTTATAATTAATATATATTTTTATATAAGAGTTTTGTTATTTGACATACTCAATGAGCATGTCAATCAATACCGCAAGCAAGGGCATTAATAGTGGAAAAGACACACTCATATATATATATAATTCACTTTCTTTTGCTCACCCTTCCTTTTTTTTTTATGTTTTCAACTTCCTAATAAAGTAATTTCAAAGAAATAAATTTATAAAACCATTATTATTTCAAGTAAAATTTCATGAACTAATTTCATGAAAAAATATATTAAAGTAGTACACTATACAATTAAATGTTGTTTACAAGTTCCACCATCCACTTAAATGCACTCCATTAAGTAGCTTTAAATTCTAATGTTATTTTGTATTTTTAATTTAATATTTATATTTCTTAAACTAATTTTTTTTCTATTTTTATTAATGAGAAAAATTCTAGATAACTGCTATCTTGTATAACTTTTAAATTTATACATTTCCTTTTAATATATTAATTTCATTTTTATATATTGTAGACTTGGGTAGCTTGTTCTTCAAAGGCTAGTGTTACAAGCTTTATTGAACGGTGGCTTCTCAGATGCCTCACCTGGTCAATGCCTATAGTGTCTATTGTACTATAGCATTTGGTTAGTGATATAGGAAGGAAATATAAGATCCTAGAACACAGTCTCTTTGGTGGTGGAGACACGAACAAGGGATAAAAAAAATTTTTGTATCTCCAAAAAATAAGAATAAAATCCAGAGACAAAAATTTAATATTTTTTCTTTCAATAATACTCCTATACATATTTATTATTTCCTAATATGTCCCCACAAAGACGGTGATGCATAGACGGTCCCGCCGATCAAGGTCAATGGCCAATCAATGCCCATAAATGCCGTCGACGATGGTCAATGCCGGTCAATGGTAGTTCGGCGATCGCGGTGCCATAGGCACCATAGGCATTGACTGGCCTTGGCACCAAGAGTAGCCACCTTATTGGACAAGATCTCTAATGTGTTGCTGCAAGATCTGATAGTGGAGTAAAAATTTATTGCAACTGGAAATTTTGTCAAAAGTGCACGAAGTGGATAGTTGGCACCAAAAGCCATTAGATGCTGGGTAGGAAATTTTGTTCAAAATAACTCTATAAATAGAGTTTTGTTTGCAGCACTTTAGGCATCAGCGAGAAACCAAATTCTCTTCTCATTTTAGTGATAAAATAGAATTATTTATTCCTTATAGATTCTTCTTTTTTATGAGTTGAGAGTATACACGGTAAAAAAATAGTGTGAGGTACTTTGAGTGTATTTGGGATTTGAGTTTTGAGTGGAATGTATCTACCTTTTGTATCCTTATTATATTTCAATAGTAAAATATTTAGTTGTCGTCTTTTTTTATGAACGTAGGCTTTTAAGCCGAACTATGTAAATTCCTAATGTAATTTATTTTACGCTTTCACATATTTATTTTTACGCTACTCTGATTGTGCCTTTAAAATCCGTAATTTCACAACATATATTAATAATAGATAATAGATAGATAGATTCCCAACCATTAGTTAGTAGCTTGGTACTTGGTAGTGGTTGATGGACATATTGATTATGTTAAAATAGCATTATTATCCCTTAACAATTGCTTTGTATGCCTCGGTACCAGGAGCCCACCAGGGCACCATGGTGTTCCATTTGATTAATAGTTTTGTGTCAGTTGCTGTCTATGCATTATAGGTTTGTAATTGAATTTGGTGATTGATAATTATCATACAAGAACCAATGGAAACAGTAACCAAAAGCCAGCTCAAAAAAGCAGTGAGGTCAAACGCCAGGGAAAAGCTTCATAGAGCCACACTCCCACGTGCAGGTAGGACTTAGGAGCAATTGAATAGTGCTGTACGAAAAATTTTAAGACCTCAAGACTAAAAAGAAAAATTGTTGTTCTATTTATTTAGCATTTAGCCATTTACTACATCAATTATATGAATCTTTATTGTCTCCCATCTATATACTCGCTCATTTTCACTCTATATGTCAAAAAACACAAAAACACATATACAAACAAAATAATAAATGAATCTTGATTTTAATACAAAATTATGTAAGTGGATAAGATTGCCCTTGCTAGAAAACAAAAATAAGTAAATACAATTAATTAAAGTGAGTGAATACAATTAACTACACCAAGGCATTAACTACACATACACTCCATCCATTTATTTGAAAATCTTACACTCCACTCCTTTTATTAAGAGTGTATTTTGTATTTTCTCTTCCTGATTGAATTTTTATAGATTATATATTTAATAATAAAAACAATTATAGAATAAATAATAAATTTAATTTCTATGTATTTATTTCATGTTGTTTGATGCCTACAACGTACAACCTCTTGTTATAAAATGACAACCTAAAAGGCACAAAAGTATCACAAAATTAAGTATGTGGAAGTGTAAATAAACGACACTAAGAATTTACGTGGTTCGGCTTTTACCATACATACATGGGCAAATGCGACAACTAAATATTTCACTATGGAAATACGATGAAGATACAAAAGGTGGATATACTCCACTCAACCCCAATTCTAAATACACCTAGAATACCTCACTAGTGTATACTCTAACTCAAAAAAAATAATTTATAAGTAACAAATAACTCTTCTCTATCACACAGAAATGAGATGTTTTAGTTGTTGGTTTCTTGTGTTTTTTCAAGTGCTGCAAATAAAGCTCTATTTATAGAGCTTGATCATGCATAAAATCCAAACCTTCATTTAATGCTTTAATAGCATATTTCAAACCAAATTAATATAGCTTTTGACTAATGGCAACCTACAAGCAAAATGATGGGCAAAAACTGAAGAAGCTGTAGCCACCTTGTTGGACTTTTTGTCCAAAAGCTTATCATCAAAGGCTTGAAAATTCAAGCCGGTATATCAACAAATCTCCATATTGGCTTGATTTTTCATCAAGTTAAGGAAGTCACCTTCTCCAATATACCTATGAGGGCAAACTTACATATTGCAGATACTAATTAAGTCCAAGCAATGCTTGACCTCAGCTATTGTGATTAACTTTGTCAACACATCTCCTGGATTATTTAAGGTACCAATCTTCTTAATTGCAATGACACCTCGAGAATAATCTCCCAAATGAAATGGTTTATGATGTCAATATGCTTGGTTCTCTCATGATACATTTGACTTTTTGTCAAATGTATGACACCTTGGCTACCACAATAAATAGTTGTAACATCTTGTTTCAAACCCAAATTGCCTACCAAACTCCTGAGCCAAATGGCTTCCTTTATTGCTTTTGCTGTTGCCATGCATTTACTTTCCAACTAATTGCACTAACGAAAGTATGAAGATGTATCCTGTCAAAGATCTCGTTTTATCAATATCTCCAATAATCAAAGTCAACATAACCAATAACACTACCACCAGTGTTAGAACTTGTGTTATATACTAAGCCAATATCCGCAGTACCTCGAAGATATCGAAGTATCCATTTCATTGCCTGCCAATGCATCTTGCCACGATGCCCTATATATCTACTAACAACACAAACGGCATGTGAAATATCTGGTTGGGTGCATACCATATAGCATACATAATGCTTCCAATTGCACTAGTATAGGGAACATGTGACATTTGTTCCTCGTCTTCGCGTGGTGAATGTGCGGTGAATAATCTGAAATGGGTGCCAATGAAATACTTCCAAGCTTTGCATTTTGCATTCCAAAGCGATCAAGCACTTTTTCAATATACTTCTTCCATGACAAATATAGTTTGCCACATGCCATCCTTATGAATTTCCATGCCCAAAATCTTCTTAGCTACAACCAAATTTTTCATTTCAAATTCACCATGATTGCTCTTTCAGCTTCTTGATCTCAGACATACTTTTAGTAGCAATGGGCATGTTATCAACATAAAGCAACAAATAAACAAACGAACCATCTTAAGAGCTTTCTATGGTAAACACAACAGTCATATTCACTCCTTGAGTAACCACGACTTAACATGAAGTGTCAAATCTCTTATACCACTAGTGAAGGGATTGCTTGAAGCCATATAATGACTTCTTTAAGAGACAAACATGGTCTCCTGTCTTGAATAATGAAACCTTCTAGTTGCTATATGTAGACCTGTTCTTTAAGCTCACCATGAAGAAAAATTTTCTTGAGATCGAGCTTTTAGCTCTAAGTCAAATAGTGCAACCATAGTAAGCAACGCACGAATGAGCTGTGTCTCACAATAGGAGAGAATACTTCATTGAAGTCTATTTCTTCCCTTTGGCTAAAACCTTTTGCAACGAAGCGTGATTTGTCCTAAGCGATTCAACTCTAAGGGATCCTTTCTTTTCTTAAAGATCAATTTGCAGCCAACGACTTTATGTCTTTTACGCGATTTCACCAACTTCCAAGTCTGGTTCTTATAAAAATACTCTATTTCTTCACTTATCACAATAATCCATTATGCAGACTCTTCACTCAAGATAGTCTCATGGTATGTGGTAAGATCTTCTGAAGTCCATATCATCTACCATCACTAATCTCCTTTTCAGATAAAGCATGGATGATTCATTGAACTTGACATCTCTCCTGATTATAAATTTGGATAACTTAGGTTCTATACACCACAATCTATAACCTTTCACCCGAATTGCATATCCGAGAAATATGCATTTTATTGCCCTTTGCTCAAGCTTTCCATCATCAATATGAGCATATAAAGGACAACCAAAATTCTTATATTCAAATAATTAGCAGGAGCACTAGACCATACCTCAATACAAGTCTTCAAATCGATTCAAGGTTGATGGAGACCGATTAACCAAATAGCAAGCCATATGACAACTTCAGCCTAAAATTCTTTTGACAACTGTTAGAGAGCATGCAGCGAGCCCTTTCCAAAAAAGTTCTATTCATATGTTTTTCCACTCCATTTTGCTATGAAGTCTTTCACATAGTACAATGTCTTACTCTACCTTCATTTTCACAGAACACATTGAACGACCTTCACAGAACTCCAAACCATTATTTGTTTGAAGGCACTTGATTTGCTTGCCAATTCTAGTTCTCAACAAGTGTTTTCCATTTTTTGAAAGTATGGAACACATCATTCTTATGTTTCAGAAAATAAACCCATACTGTAACATTCTCTCCTGCTTTATGGATTGATGACTTGTCCCCACAAATCAACATGGGTCTTTTCAGCTTGCTTTGTCCTCACTCACATACTTCCTGGAAAACTTCCAGGAGGTCACCTATCCCAAAATTACTCTAAGTCAAGCATGCTTAACTATGGAGTTCTTTCGTGATGGGCTCCAAAAGAAGATGCATCTTTGTTGGTATAGTTAGTACCAATCAACTCATATAAGTATTCCTCAACTGGATAGTCTCATACCTATACAGCCTTAGGATTTCTCTCATTTAGGTGTATAATTAGTTCATTCATGTATCCTTTTGCTTAGAGGCCTTGCTAGGAGCCACTCCTTGTCCGTGCCTTCTTGCACATGTGATCACTTCTGCCCATCAGGGCGTTACATGTAATGTAACATCTTCCCAAGTACAACCTCATCCTTAAGTCATGACATCGTACTCGAGAGTTATTACTTATTAATTAGCCAATGTTTTCTAAATATCTATAGCAATTTCGATTAACGTGTGTAATAACTAAGTGAAATTCTATTAAAATATATAACAAAGAAACACAATATTTATTGAATACATAGTTAATTACAAAAGGAAGCTCTTCCATGAGCTTTAATACATATATGTTCTCTATTACGTTTATAGACATATACATACAACTCAGTACAACATAATAAAAATACTAACTACTAAACTCCTACAACCCAATTCCTTTTGTGTCAAGCCAGATACTTCTTTGGATCAACCTGAGATGACATGGAAACACAAACATATAGGGGTGAGAATTATACAATTCTTAGTAGGGCAACTCCCTAGTTACACAATCATAATGTCATCGCCATCGCCCAAGCCACTTCGGTTTATCAAGAAAATATGTTCATGCAATACAGACTAAAGATTCATTTTAAAGTTCTAAAATCATCCCTTCGAAGTGGGTAGCTTTTATAGTCAATCACTTGGTGCACATATTTTGTGAAGCTCAAACACATAGTAAGTAATTCTAATCGGGAGGTTACATATGATATGACTATGCATATGCTAAATGCAGTGAGATCATCTCAAAGTGACATGGTTTCACTTGTGGCCATAGAAATCAAATCAATGCATTTTTCTTTTCATCGACATAGGAAAGACTTAGTTTATACCCAACGGGTATATCCTGTGACAACTCCACAATAGATAGTTTATAACAAATGGTATTTATAGTGGATGACACCACACAAGGGAAATAACCCTTATCAAGACTGAGCTCATTCCTATATGTGATCATCAGACTTCATTTTTTTTCATTTTTGAATCACACACAGATCTATTCCTAGCCGATACGTTTATCGACTCAAAATATCTTTAGGGAAGTTCCTCTTTTTGCCTTCCCCTATAATATATCTAGGAAAGTTTCTCTTTTTGCCTTCCCCTCATTCAACCTAAGTCTTGTTTATATTTTATCCATATGTTAGAACAAGCATGATTTAAGTTTATACATTCTCTTTTTCTTTTCCAAATGCATGCATAAAAGCACATGTAGACATTCATTCACAATATAATTTCAATCATGCCTTATAAACCAATGTTTACTTCCTCTAGCATCCATTTATATCTCACAAGTCACATAGCCAAATAGTTAACATCAAGTATTCATATCATACTAGAACCAAAATGCCATTGTGTCATCAATTCAAAACATTATTTTATTTCTAGCACAATGAAGATTTCAAACCTTTGTAGCACAAATTAAGTTGCCTATCAAACAATCAATTTAGAGGCTATAAAAATTCTCAATGTTCAATGTATCCATAAGATTCCATAAAAATTTCAATAAAAAAGAGTTATCTAACTATGTTAACAAAATTAGACAATTTAGATGCTCAGAGACCACTTA
The DNA here is from genome assembly GCA_030441495.1 of Dalbergia oliveri. NCBI lineage: Eukaryota > Viridiplantae > Streptophyta > Magnoliopsida > Fabales > Fabaceae > Dalbergia > Dalbergia oliveri. The sequence goes on along the minus strand of JAMLFY010000005.1, from coordinate 14,535,419 downwards.
ACCTTAGCTTAAAACCCGAAATTCATAATTTTTAACCCTAGCAAATGATTGAATCAATTCAAAAGAAAAATCATCACTACTTTTCAAGATGTTTCAAGAAACTATAAAAATTTAAAAGGAAAATTAAATCATGTGCTATAGTTAAAAAATTAGATAAATTCATAGCTTTAGTTTCAATAATCTAGGTAGCATGGATACCATTTCAGTTCTTGATTTTTTTAAAGCAGTATAACTCAAAATCGGAACTCAAGAAAATTCGTGAAACTAGCCTAGGATGTTAGCTTCAACATATAATTTTTCTAGCTCATAAAAACATTACAAATACATCAGAAAATTTGTGATTCATAACACTCCAAGTACAAATAGAATTCCAACACATGCTTCAAAACTTGTTTTGCCAAAATGGGTTTTCTAACATCATCCAAACACTCCACAAAAATTAATACATCAATATCAATATATTTTCAACCAATATAACTAGAAATTTCGGGCCAAGATCAATCATAAATGTTCAGAATAAATTTAGAAAGAAAAGGCCAAAGAAAACCCTACTCTTGGAAACTAGTGGATCCTTGGCTCCAAGGTGCTCCAAGATTGATTTCCTTCACTTCAAGGCCACCAATTCAAGCCCTAACCCTTCCTTAGGTAGTGAGGAAGTGAGATATCAAGGTGAGAAATAGTGAGGAATGAAATTCCTATGGTTAGTTTGATAGATCTTGATGAGTAAAACAAGTTTTATGAAGGGATCTTAGTGTTTTAGTGATTTTGAGCTAGTGTTTTAGGGATTTGAAAGCAAGAATAAGGGTTTGGGAGCAAGAACAATGGAGGAGGTGTTTCTTGAGTGGGTTGGCCAAAATTGATGATGATGGAGTGATAGGGTTGGTGGTTTTATGTTTATCTTGATATAGGTGTAGTAATTATGTAGAAAAAGTATAAATTTCTTTCTTTTTTGGAAAATAAATTATATGAATGGCTAGGATTGTTTTCTTGGTCAAAGAATGAATCTTGGCCATCCACTTGGCTCAAGATAAGTGGTTCACTTTAGCTTGGGGAGCAAGTAGCTTTTCTGTGTTAAAATTGCACAGGAAATTCCACCGAATAGATGAGATATTAGCTCCCGAGTAAAATATACTAAATGAAAGATTAAAACTTACTTTTCAAGTTTTAATCATTGCCATCCACTTGGTATAAAGTGGTTGGTAAAGGTTACTTGGCCATCAAGTAACTTGTACGGTGTTAAAATCGCATATCAAAACTCTCCGAACGGGTAAAATATCGTATCTAGGTAATCAAACATTATCCAAAAATTAATTTTAGGTATAACCTCTCATTCTTTATCATTTCTAACCTTAACCCTCTCTTTTCTCTCCAGGCATTTCCTAGTCTCGGATTTAGGGTTTCAACTATCCAGAGGGGCTCATGGGACAGCAAGGTTACTATTCACCCCGCGTCCGAATATATATATATATTTTAACACGTCCATTGGGCCATCCTCATCGTTACTAAACTGTAAAATTTTTGAAATTATGACTAATAAGGTTCAAATTAATTTTTAAATAATTTTTAGGGTGTTACACATACCTTCTCAAAAAATCATAAATGAATGTTAATAGGTATCTAGCACCACCTTTTGATAGAATAGGCAGGGGCCCCACAAGTCAACATGGATGTAATACACTGTGCCCTTAGTCCTATGGATAGCAGTGTTGAACTTATCGGTTTGCTTCGTAAACACAATGTTCACAAAAGTCAAGCTTTCCAATTTTCTGATCACAAGCTGCACTTGCTCAAAATTGACATTCCTATTTCACTTATATGCCCTAGATGCATATGCCACACACGGGTAGTATCTGAATTAGAATCAATGAAGATGATGAAGGTTGCGTAATAACTGTTCCTTGAAGTAAATAAAGACCATTGCCAACTTTTCTTTTATCACAATAAGAGTGCCCTTGGATATTTTTAAAACTCCACCTTCGCAGAATACTTATAACCTTGAGAATGGAAGACACCTAAAGATATAAGATTTTTCTTCAAGTCTGGTATGTCCGAACATCAGTCAGCATTCTCACAACTTCATCATGCATCTTGATTTGGACTGTTCCAATGCCGATGGCCAAACAAGGCATATCCCTCCTATAAGGACAACACCACCATCAATTTACCAGTAAGTTTTAAAACAATCCCGGTTTCAACATATGTGATAGGAGCAACCAGAATCAAGCATGTAAGTATCACAAATTGAACTAGTTGATATTGTGAGAATATTCGGTACTTTCTGCAATACTTGCTGCATCACTTGAATCTTTGTCCTTTTTTATCTTTAAGCCTTGGACATTCTGCTCTTTAGTGCCCTTACTTCTTGCAACATCGACACTGCTTTTACAATGTCTAGACTTAGATATAAACTTTCCTCTACTACTACTCAATTGAATCTCCTTTGACCTCCCTCAACCAAGCTAGTTGCAGGATCATAACCCCAGTATCGTGCTCCATTTTGTCATGAGTTAAAAGTGCAGATTTAACCTCATCAATTTTGAAGCTTTCACAACCATATATGAGCTTTCACGAAAGTGCTTGTACGAAGGAGGTAAGGAACAAAGCAACATCATTGCCTATTGCTCACTTGAAAATGTCTCATCCATATTTTTCAAATCAGTGATGAGTGACGTAACTCAGCTATGTGAGACTAGATTGATGTCCCTTTTACATTGTGAAGCATATACAGATGTTGCAAAACTTTGAGGTGATTGTCCATCATTTTAGTCATATATAATGACTCCAACTTGGTCCACAACAATTTTTTTGTTTTCTCCAAAAGGACCACCTACAACACATCGTCTGTAATGCATAACTTAATAATAAAAAGAGCCTTTTGATCAGCATTTTCCCATTCAGAATCCTTCATTGTGTCGGGCTTCTTTTCTTTGCAGAAAGTGTTATTTTTACACCTTACTACACAAGAACAACCATCATACAGACCTTCCACATTCCAAAATTAATGTGCCCATCAAACTGCGAATATTAAATTTTGCAATAGATATTTTTAAACAAATTAGCCCATAACTCTATAAAGCTTTGATACTAGTTTGTTGTAAAATGATAGGCCAAAAGGCACAAACCAGCAAATTGAATATGTGGAAGTGTAAAATAAATGGCACCAAGAATTTATGTGGTTTAGCTTTTAGCCTACATCCATGGGTAAAGGCAACAACCAAATATTTCGCTATGAAAATATGATGGGATACAAAAGGTGGACACACTCCACTAAGCCAAATTCCAAATACACCCAGAATACTTTATAATATTTTTTTCACTGATGTATACTTTCAACTAACAAAAGAAAAAATTTATAAGTGACAAATAACTCTTCTCTATCACATAGAAATGAGGAGAAGTTTGAGTTGTTGGTTTCTTCATTTTTTTCAAGTGTTGCAAATAATGCTTTGATAGCATATTTCAAACCAAATTAATATGGCTTTGGACTAATGGCAACCTCCAAGCAAAATGGTGGGCACTGAAAATTAAAGAAGTCACAACCACCTTGTTGGACATTTTGTCCAAAAGCTTATCATCAAAAGCTTGAAAAGTCAAGCCTATATCAACACCTCCATTCCTTATTAATAGTCACTCTCAAAAAACCAATTTTAGTATATTAAAAAGTTAATGTATTGGTTATAAATTGTAGCCAGTTACATTAGCTTTTCAATATACCAAAATTACATGGTTTCCCAATAGTGACTATTAATAAGAAATGGAGGAGCATTAAATAAGCTTATCTATCATTTTCACTTTTTATATATTAAAATGATAAATAATTTTAAAATTTAGAAGTAATAAAATTAATATATAAATTTATAGTAAATGATAAATAATATAATATTTCATATAAAATACAATCGTATATGACAAAAATAAAGAATTTAAAATAATTGTTGCAGATTAATATTTTAATTATCAATTTTTTGAAACTGATTTGTAAATGATTCATAAATAATATTAGTTTGGTATGTTTTCTATGTTCATTACATGTATTATGATAAAAATGTAGGAGTTGAAAATATTATAAGAAAAAGAAAATGATAGATATTTTTTATATTTGATATTATATGAAATAAAATATTAAAAGAATAAAATTATAAAAAAATAAGAATTTAATTTTGATACATTGATAGTGTACAAGTTTTTGACATTGTTATCCAATTAATCATTCTATTTAAATGATTTTTCAATGAGTGGATATATGAATAAATAACTTTAGCTACATGGCAATATATGTTTGAATACATTATGAAACTTATTTACACTGTTAGTACACCTATATTAAATTCATAAAATAATACTTATAAAATAAATTAATCAATATAAATTTAAAGAATTTCAAATCATGGTAGGTATCTGCCCATTATGATAACTACCCACTATGATAACTACCTACCACGATTTGACAATTTCTTGAATTTTTATTACTTGAAATGTAAAATAAATTTTACATTACAAACTAATAAAAATTAAGAAATATTGTCAAATCATGCCAGATAGTTAACTATTAACTATGATAATTTAATTATTAATTTATAACAATTATTTTTAATATTTTCAATCTCATTCATATAACTATATTTTATATTAATATTATTTATTACTAATATTATTTATCTTCTATTATTTATTTTTTAAAAATAGTTAATATTTATTTAATTTTTATATATTATTTATTTAAAATTAATATTATTCACTTTTAATTAAAATAATTATTGTTAACTTTTAATATAATTTTTAATATTATTTATGGATATAGTTTATATAAACTAACAGTATAAAATAGTTTTAACCGTGAACTAATAAAAATAAATAAAGTGTCAAATTTAATAAAAAGTTATTAGCCAATGTATAGGGTTTTGCTATCATTCACATATTCATGTTGAGATTAGTAACCTCCATATTTTCTTTTGGACAAAAAAATCATATCTCTCTCTTGAATCAATTGTAATCTTGGACAAATATGTAATTTTAATTTACTCACATTAATTACTATTTTAATTTTCTCTCACCTAATTAATATTATCCACTATCTTTTCTTACCTAATTAAATTGTCATTGTCTAATTGTTTCCATCTCAAAAAATAATTATTTAATTAGTTTTTTCCCAATTGCAGAAAAAGCTCAAGCTAAACAAGTATGGTGGCAGGCAAATAAGTGAAATAACAGTACTAGAAGAACAAAAAAAAAAAATTGCATAACAAAGATACAATGCAAAAGAAAAAAATGGCTTCCAAAATTCCAAACGTAGAACAAACACGACACAAAAGGCACAAGCATGGGGTACTCCATCACTAACCCCTTCGGCACTAGCATCAATGTCAGGAATAGTAGCCACAATGAGTCTTGGTCCAATTGCAACAAGCATGATGAAACACCCAAGTTAGGTGACATGGAACTCAGATGCGCATACCAGACCACAAGTTCCTGCTCATGCCATAAGAGTGATCGGGTTCATACATACCATAAGCATCATGAAATCTAAGCTATTCCACTCTAGCATGAAAACTATAATTGTCACCCATTTATATTGGAGATCATGGGTGGGAGGCCCTCACATGATCCAAATTCTACGATAGGAATTGAGGATCAATTGGGAAGTTCTCACACTAACCTTTGATCCAATATCCCAATTCATTAAAATATTTTGAGTTTCTGTTTCCCAATTTGGTTTTAGACCCTCAAAAGTCATCCTATTTTGTACCCATCAAATTGTCCAACAAACAACATATAGTAGCGATAACCATTTTTCTTAACAAATTAAAACTCTAAAAACAAACTAGCTGCTTAATTAGTTTATGAATAATTTCACATAATTAAGATAATATTTTTCATAATCACATTTTTTAAAGCACACTAACATTATTTAAAAATTTTTAGCTAATTTTTTATTATAGAAAATTAAATTTAGCCACTTTTGGTGTATTTAAAAATTCCCATGAAAGATATCAAACTTATAAAATTATGCTAAACATTCTAACAGGAAATTTGAATTAAAATTTAATAAACTCTATCTACTTACAAAAATCCAGTACATTATCCAAATTTTCTAATATATCATAAAACACAATTTTTTAGTAACGTCTGAAAATGTTCAATTGGTTTGATAATTGATTATTAAATTATTTGATTTTCTTTCATTTGATTTCATATCTATCTATTAAAAATTTTACGATGAAACGAGTTTACGTATTTCATCTAATAATATTTCATTAAATTAATGTTAAAATATGTTTATCAATAACAAAATTTCTTGAATTTTAATTTGGGTAAGAAAAGAGAGTGGATAGTGTTAACTAGGTGAGAGAAAAGTTAGAATAATAATTATTGTGAATAAACTAAAATTATAGATTTGTCCAAGATTGCAATTGATTCAAGAGAGAAATGTGGTTTTTTGTCAAAAAAAATGTAGAGGTTACTAATGTAACACCCCACTTTTCTTTTAGTTATAATTATGTGTTCATTACAATTAACTAAATTAGGAATTACTTTCCTTAATTAACTAGATGATGAATAATTACATATTCCTCTTTTAGCAATTTGAGTGTATGTTTATGTTAGTTGTTGTGTTGAATTATTTAAATATTAAGGATTAGAATATTTTAAAAATTTAGAGCTCCCTCCCATCTATGATTTCAAATTCCAAGACACTAGAGTATAATAATAGTTGTTTGAATTAAAATATTTGTGAAATTATTATTTTATTTATGTTTAGTATTATTTTAATCTCTCTTTTATTGTGGAATTCCTGAACTATCCCTCTTTATCACTCACTCACACACTCTTACACACACAAATAAAAAGGGAAGAGACCTAGCTCCCAAACCATTCATTCACGGCATCCTCCTTCCCTCTATCATTCACTTTTCTTTTCTTCTCCAATACATTCCACATACTCCTCCATTATCTCCTTCTTCTTCAAGCTTCAAGACCTTAACCTCAATCTCATCTTTATCCTCTCCCAAAATCCAAACCAACTCCATTGCCTCCATCACAAGATCTCTCCATTTCCATTTTGGTTCAAGAACACAAACCTTCCATCTCTCTTTGCTGGCTGCGGCTCCCATTGTTAGAGGAGAGAGGACTTTCTTTTCTCATATCTTTGAAGGTCCAATGCTTTCCTTCTCTCAAAGGTTCATCTAAAGGTAGGGGTTTGCTTTTAATTTTCCTTTGATTCTTAGCTATTTTGTGCTCTAGATATGAATCTATGTGATCTTTGTTTTTGTTGGGCAATAAATTTGAAAATAATGTTTTGGGATCAAAGGAGTGAAAAGTTGAAGCTATGTGTATGGAGATGTGATTTTTGGCCATGTATAGTGTAACATCTCCTCCTGCTTTATGGATTGATAACTGTCCCCACAAACCAACACGGGTCTTTTCAACGTGCTTTGTCTTCGCTCACACGCTTCTTGGGAAAACTTCCCAGAAGTTCACCTATCCTCCAAGCCAAGCATGCTTAACTGTGGAGTTCTTTAGTGATGGGCTACCAAAAAAGATACATCTTGTTGGTATAGGTAGTACAAATCAATTTATATAAGTTATCCTCAATTGTGTAGTCCTATACCTATGCAGCCTTAGGATCCTTCTCATTCTGGTGTGTAATCGATTCATTCATGTACCCCTTCGCTTAGAGGCCTTGTCAGGAGCCGCTTTTGTCCGTTCCTTCTTGCACCAGCAATCACTTTTACCCTCGTCACGGGCGCTACATGCCCACCAGCTTCCACTTGGTTCGTCTGGACCACACCGATCCTGGGAGAGATGTAGGCTCTGATATCATATGTAACATCCCCTCCTGCTTTATGAATTAATGACTATCCCTACAAATTAACACCGGATCTTTCAGCATGCTTTGTCCTTACTCACACGCTTCCTAGGAAAACTTTCTAGAAGGTCATCCATCCTCCAAGCCAAGCACGCTTAATATGAAGTTTTTTAGTGATGGGTTCCGAAAGAATATGTATCTTATTAGTATAGGTAGTACGAATCAATTCATATAAGTCATCCTCGCCTGTATAGTTCCATACCTATAAGCCTAAGATCCTCTTATTTTGGTGTGTAATCGATTCATTCATGTACCCCTTCGCTTAGAGCCCTTGCCAGCCGCTCTTTGTCCATGTCTTCTTGCAGGTGATCACTCATACCCTCATCATCGGGCGTTACATATAGATAGCCCACCAAAAGTCTCATTTTTGAGGAGTTTGGGTTAGCAAATGGCAATATCTAAGTGCTTGATTCATATATATATATGTGTGTGTGTGTGTGTGTGTGTGTGTGTGTGTGTGTATATCTTTGTTTTTTTATGCATAAAAACTTGGAAATATACCTTTTGGTGTTATGTTTGGAGGTGTGAAATATGATACACGAAAATTGAGTAAATGTGCATGCCATGTGTTTGATAAAACACCTAAATGAAAGTAAAGATTGTTTGGGATTGAGCTTTTGCATATTTGTTGGATGGGTAGTTAGTTTAATGCAAAACTAATGTTTACAATAGTATAAATCTATGTCAATGATGTAATCTTGGAAGTTATATGTATAAACATGTAAATTTGGTTATGTGTTGAATAGGTCTACTTTACCATGTTTTTGTGATGCTTTGGGTTGGATTTTCATAAAAATTAAGTGTTTGATCTATTATATATATATAATCCCTTATTCTTAATGCATAAAAACTTAGAAATATGACTTTTGATGATGTTTTAGGAGGGGAGCAATCTCATGCACAAAAATTGCTCATTATACATGCTATTTGTTTGATTAAATGTCAAAATGAAACTAAGAATTGGTTTAGGTTGTGTTTTCTTTTATGAATTTATAATTCTTGAGTAATGAAGCTCTAGTTAAGACAATATTCTTTTTGTTGGAAGTGAAAAAGGGAAGTTTGGATGAGTTTTGATTTATCATATGGTAGCATTTTAGTCTTGGCATAATGGATGATTGGTTGCTAATATTTATGCTTACCAGCTAAATTGTTGTGATCTTTCTTATTTTTAAAGAAATGGATTTTAGAATTTATTATTGGAACTTATGTTTGCATTGTTGATGAGGAAAATAATGACTTTTAGGAAAGAGGAAAAAAAGGAAAAACTAAGGATAAGGAATTAGAATTAAGACATAAAGATTAAGGGTGGACTTATGTTGACAAAGAGGTCAAACATGAATCATTTTGAGGACCGTGACGACTGGACATTGACTTTCTTTATAATGCACATGAGGGTTTCGATGTTGGTTCGCATTAAAGAATTGGTAATAAGGGTAAGTATGAGCTCATAGTTTTTAAAGGATCTAAACCAAGATTAAGAAGGAAAGAACAGTTTGATCTATAGGAACAGATAGAAACACAAAGGTTATGAGGTAGTTAGAACCAAAGAAAAGACTTTAACTATAATGTACTTGATGACTTGCACTAGGATAGCCATATATGCATGCATGTGACATTAAATGAGTAAGCCTAGTCCTTTTTCCATGCATGCATGCCTATTTAATCATACTAGTAAAGTTTTTTCATGCATGCATGTACATCTCATGTCAAAACTATGCTAAAAGACACCTCTACCTTGATAAAGAATGGTTGCGAAATCCTAAAATTGAACCTCATGATTATATACTAATGATTTCAAAGGAAACCAAGGTAGACTAGAGATGATAATGATGTCACGTTAATTACATATGCCCCTCCTGAGATTTGGATTGATTTCTCACCTCTTTCCCCTTTTTCCATATCATTTCTAGATGAACAGGGTAGATTTTGATGCAAAAAGTTAGCTTGCTGGAGTATTATTGCTTTTACTTCATACTTTTGGAATTATATGTCCTTTTATTTTTGAGTCTGGAACTTGGATCTTTTTTTTTGTATTTGGGTTACGAGACCTCTTGTTTCTTCTATGTTTTGTATTTTGTGGCCTGAGGCCATGATTTAGTATTCTCTTAGCTATTTTGAACCATGAGGCCACCTATATTCTAATATTATATTATTATTTATTTTATGTTGTGGATTGAGGGGCGCTATGTGCCTCATGATGATAACATGTGAAATCCTTAATGTTATATTTGGAACGGCAGTTGAGATATGGATGATTGACTATTCTGTTTATGATTTTCTATAATATAGGAGGCATGATACCTATGTCGTTACCATGCCGAATTTTTGTTAGAATATTTAGCAACGTTTATGTCTAATATTGAAAACCTCATGTAGGAGGGCGTGATTCCTTAGTATTAATTTTTATGTGACTCTAGCACATAAAAATGAGTACTAGGGAGTTACAACTAACTGCACATGAATGTGTTGATGTTAGCAAAATCATTTATTTTATGCTATCAGTTTACAAAAATTAAATTTATTACTTATTTTATAATTATTTTTATTATTTAGTATATAATTTTTTTAAAAAATAAAATCATAAAAGAAAATGCACCAAACACACCTTAGTGAAATTGGGTGGAGTGTAGATTTTTCAAATAAATGGGATAAAGTGTCATTTCTTAATACCTCAAAGGCTTAAGTGTATTTTACCAAAAAAAAAAAAAGCCTCATTGATATAATAAATGAATAGATATTTTGAAAAAAAAAAAACCATAGAATTGACCGATGAAGTGAATGAGTTGTTTTAAGCTTATAGAACAATTTGAGCCAACGTTGCTGGGAGATGAATGTACCATGTTTAATTTGGGAATAGCTAGCCCAGGACAAAATCAATCCTTTTTGAGTTTTGATAAAAAGGACAAAATCAAAACTTCTGAGTTTTGATAAATAAGACGACTATGTCCTGCTAGAAATCCGGGAGGAAGGATCAAAGTTATTCAAATTTCTTTGTAATTTCGCAGTAAAGAGTGACATTTCATACGTCATAAGCGAAAAGCACTACATACCCTTGATCTTTTGATATGCATATCCAGTTAAACTTATGAGTATTGACTATTGAGAGTGTTTCAAAATTGAATCATGCCTGTGAGTGTTCATTAAAGGTTAAAATTTCACATAGACTAAGATGGGCTCTTAGGAGTCCTTATGTACAATGTTAAAAATATGGATGTTTTCTAGTGTTTGAGTTAAGATTATGGACCTAATTAAGCATAGTTTTAATATGCCAGCATGTGTATATTTTTCCCTAGGAATGAATTCTCAATTTTATTTTTTGACATGGTAATATTATGTTAAATTCTCACTATGGGTCAAGTTACTTTTTTAGATGATTAAGTTTCCTTTTAACTTAATTAGGGTGAGGATTGAAACATGATATCATCATGTAACATAAAATTGAGAGGAGTCATTTCCTTGCTTCCACCTGGTTCTTAACTTGAGCCTATATATATATGAGAATTGGTTGCTCTATGCGCTAATATGTTCCTCACTATATTTTATGATGTTCCCGTTGTAATAACTTGTTCCTTATTTTCTAGTTTCGTCCTCTGTTCTTATTGTTTGAGCAACTCAAAATACTACTACACATTCCAACATCTCCAACATATTACATAAATGTTGCTCAATTGGTTGTCACATGCATCTATATTCTTGCATTCACAACCTTGTTGAGTAGACTTTATAATCATTACAAATTAAAATATCCTTCTTAAAACATTTTTCACACAGGTTCTTCTTGGTACTAAGTTTTCCACTTTTCTATCACTATAGGCCCAACCATGAGTGCTAAAGATCGTCTATGTAAAAAATAGAGGAGTTGGAGAAGAGGAAAAGGTAACTTACTTCATTGTAGGGGTGGTTTTGTATGCAGAAGGCCCTTTAATCTTTGTGCCTTGCATGGAAACATGGTGAAGAAGCCTCATTTATAGACATTATTATTTGATTAGTTTGTTTTTTATTGAAATGCACTTACAAACAAGTCTCACATTGCTTAGAGTTGCAAAGGAAGAGGGTTGCAAAGGATATATATATATATATATGGAACCAAGTTCTTCATTTCAATTAGTACTAGTCAGAAACATTTTTAGCTTGTATATGTATTTTCTTATTTTTTCTGTACTATTGTCTTGGAGTATTGAGAGATGTAGTTTAGAAATTTATTATGGAGAGCATGGGTGTACTAGGGCCAGGGGTGTGTGAGAGAGAAGTCTATGTGTTATAAAAATTTTCACATACTATTATTCTCTGGATGTTGTTTGGCAATGATTTTTGTGTTGTGATGGTGTTCTTGTTTTTATTTCTCTATGCTCAAGAGTAGTTCTCACGGAAAGGGAAATGGCATTTTTTTTTCTCAACAAGTGGTATTAGAGCATATGGTTCAGTGGGCTACTTTCTTAGTATACTCTATGGTTGTAGATAGTTTGATCTTTAACATTAGAAAAGAAGTATGTCACGACCCGATTTTGGAAACGTGACCAACACGTGAGGAATCTCATCCCCACGTAAGGCTCATGGCCATTGAGTCATACTATATGCATAATTTAAAATATAAAGTTCACCTCAAAATATAAATCAACTTGCATTTTGAAATCATAATAACCATAAATAATTCATTTTATGAATTAAGTTTGAATCTAAAATCTCAACATAAAATATGAGTTGTTCTATACAAAAAAACCATGAAAACTATATCATTATAAATACATCATAAATCTAGATCATTGTAAACAAAATACAAAACATGTATGGTTTGAACCCTGCCACATAATCACTAGAGCACTCTATACAAAAAGTAAAAGATACTTCACTCCAAAGTGAAGCTCACCAAACTGGAATATCTACAATTGTTGGGAGGCTGAGAAAGGCCCATAGAAGCTATTGTATTTGTAAGGGAAAAGGACAAGGGGTGAGTTTTATCTAAAATTCAGTGAGTAGATTTTCACCTGTAACCCTCACATAGGACAACCAACAGAATACATAATCATATAATAAAATGCAATGTCCATAAAACTATTTTCATATTTACATACATACTTATCTCAAAACCAATAATCTCTATAAATCATAAATACTAGTAGTCTAATGGAGAAACAAAAATATCTGGTTATTCATATACATATATGGTGTAACAATATTAATCTCTAGGATTCTCTAATCTCTATTGATACCTCATAAGGTCCTAATTTGGACACCTAACTAGGCTCTATCTCTATTTCTGATAAGGGAAGATTGTTCTCTAGTGGACAATTTGGTACCAAGGTTAACAATCTCTCACATTCGTTAACTCATTGTCTATTTTTCTATAGCTACCGTCTAATATTAAAACCATGAAAACATGGTAATCTTACTCTAAAAGTTTATAAATATACTCTAACTCTGAACTTGCAAGTAAAAACCTCATAAATATATATTTGTTGAAAACAATAGATAATCATATCATATATATATATATATATATATATATATATATATATATATATATCATTATTCATAATCTAGCTATTCATAAAAATTATTTTAGCAACAAAATGGCTCTATGAGTTTTCATAATACAATTTCATGCTCCATTGAAAACATAAAAAATTCATAAACTTGGCAGAAATCCTCTATCATTCATACTTATCTTGAAAATAATCTCTAGATCATGCATTTATGCCATAGAGCTTGGAAAATATTTATAATGACCAAACTACATACAGGCCACAAGATTGAACCCACTCACCTAGAGAAAGAAACTATGGGTGTCAACACCAAGAGAGCTCCATGGAGGGTGGGACCAACGTTTGCCATAACCATCATAAAACCCATGATTAATCTATAATAATTTATAGAAAACTTTAAACTAACTCTAAGAATATTGGGGGAGTACCCCTACTTGATAACAATGAGAAACTACAATACCCAACTTAAGAACATAGAGGAAAAGGAAGAAAGAGAGCACAATCTAACATCAATATCTTACATTGAAGCTTGGAGGAGGTAAGATTGAGTGTTGTTAGGAGTGAAGAGGTAGACGAAGGGTTGCGAGCAAGGGTTTTCAAGTTCTCTCCCCAAAAACATGAATAAAAGGGTTTAAGGCTAGGGGATCATTAAATGAAACTATGTCCTTTTGGTACTATTTTGGCATCGAGGATACCGACCACTATAGTAGTCAATGCATCTAAATCACGCATTCGAATCAACAAATGACCACTATAGTGGTCCAAGACTTCTATAGTACAGAGATTCCAAACTTGGCCAGCCCATGCACCTGACCACTATAGCAGTGTTAAAACACCAGTTTTGCATGTGAAGTGTCTTTCATGAATCGGGGCCTTCCAGGCAACATAGGTAGGTCTTGGAGGACCTTAAGACTATACTAGACTTATTTAAGGACACGTATACCTAAGGTATTACATGTGATACTTATAGTGTATGAGTGTTGTTTGGAAAATTTGTGGCTCAGGAAAGATTTGGTATTTAAGCGTGTCCATTATGACCCATCTCTCATTCCTAGGAACTTACCTAGTATATGGTTTACTATTATTACGTACACTATTCCAGTATATAGTTGCAATGTCAAGTTTTTCAAGTATTATGAGGTTTGACATAGAGATATTGATGGAAAAATCATTTTTTGTCTGTGGAAAATACATGTCAAGGATATTATGATACAATCAGGATTACACAAAGAAAAGGTGTTGCTTGTAGGTCCATATAGTTGCACACGGGCATTGATTGGTGTTTATGCAATGTGTGTGATGGGATTGTGTAAGTGATGTTAGTGGATCCATAGTTGCACACGGGTATTGGTTAGTATTGATGCCAAGTGTGTGGTTGTGTTGATGGCTGAAAAACTACCTAAGAGAGCCAACATGAAAATTGTATCTTAAATTTTTCAGCATAGTTTAGGCGTACATTTGACTGGTGAAATTCTTGGAATTTCTAATTCCAAGTGATCAATATACTTTTCATAGTGGAGTATGATAGTTCTTTTGAACTATGATTGTAAATATTGACAATGAAAGTTGAAGATGAGCTTATTTCAATCAAGGTAGAGATTGTTAGGTTTTGATTGAAATACAGATGGAAACAAGTCCCACGTTGCATAGAATTGAAAAGGAAGAAGGTTGTCAAGGCTATATAGATGGAGCCAAGTTCTTCGTTTCAATACACACTAGTTAAAAAACTTTATGCTTGTATCATCTGACTTTTCTTATTTTCTCTATACTCTTATCTTGGAGTGTTGAGAGATGTAGTTTAGATACTTGTTTTGGAGTGTGTGGTTGTATTGTGGTCATTGAGAGAGAAGTCTATGTATTATAAAAATTTTCACATAGTGTTATTTTCTGGTTATCGTTTGACAATGATTTGTGTTGTTATTGTATTCCTGTTTTTATTTCTCTATGTCTAAGGGTAATTCTCATGGAAGGGGAAGGGGCATGTTTAAGGGTAGCATACCATATTATTTATTTATTTATTTACTATCAAACATGCATTATCAAAGTAAAACTGTATTTTTATTTATATTACATAATTTTAAATATTATCTATTATACATAGAAAACTCAATGGCAAATTATTTATTGTATGTTTTACTGAACTTTAAATTACCAATTTGCGTCATTTTTTGATGCCTTCTCAATGTAATCAAAATAATTATTAAAAGTGAAAGCAAAACATTTTATTATTCATAAGATAAAAAATAACCAAAAAAAAATGAAGATGAAAAAATATTCTTAATTTTAATTTTGAGAGTAGTTTATTAAAAATTTTAAAAGTTTTATTTATTTTAAAAGTTAAATCTAAGAAGGAAACAACGCAAACTTTATATTTAGTTCTATTTCAGATTCATAAAATTGTGAATCTGATTAATACAGTTTTTATTAGTACAATAGTATTTCCTTTATATTTCCTATTTTGATCTAGTTTAAAAATGTTTTAATTTGGATTTTTTTATACTATTTTATGTTTTAAGTTTTAGCATGCTGCATATTATATTTGTTTTACGTCTTAACGGTAAATATTCATTGATGTAGACTTAAAAGATACTAATAACCAATTAAACATAAACAGTTAAACATATTCAAATCAATAAACTGAAAAAAAATACTATTAAGACTTACAAATGTAACTAAAGATTAAAGTAATTTACTTATAAACCTTAAAATATAACTAAATAATAATGTAATTTATTATTCAATAATTATTAATTTAAGGCCTAATAATGTAGAATTTTATATTCTATATATATTAAGCACCAAATATTTAATTAAATCACTTTCTGAATACCATTGAAGAAAATAGTCAAGGTGCAAGCTTGTAGTAATTGATCCTTTTTTTGTTTGCTTTTATATTTTTATTTTTTATATTCAACTTATAACTATGACGTTTTTTAACTTAAGATAACACAAAAAAGTGTGGCCTAAATTTTAAAAAGTTTAGCATTTATTTAAAGGCAACACTTTTAAGCTTAAAATAACACTTTTTGGGAGGTGGTCCAAAAAAACATTACTTTTTCTCTAGGATAACACATTTTAAACTCAAGGTAACTTTTATTATCATTGTTAATAACAACAACTAATAAGTGTTGCAAAAGTGTTGCCTATTGTTAGAATAGACAACACTTTATTTTACTATTGGCAACACTTTATAAATGTTGTATTTACTATAAGTGTGGCCTATTGTTACAAAGACAAACACTTTAAAATGTTGCCTTTGATGAACAGGCAACACATTGAAAGTGTTGGCTTTGTTGAATAGCCTACACATTGAAAGTTTGGTCTTGCAGCATGAAGTGGAGAGGATGTGGAGGTGTGGCATAAACAGAGAGGAAAAAAAATAAAAAAATGTCACATGAAAAAGTGTCATAAAAAGGAATAAAATGGTTTTAAAAGCGTGTTAATTTACTAGATCTTACGTGATGGGAAAGTTTTAAAAAAGATATTGGGAAACTTTTTTTGTGTGTCCCTATTATACAAACTTTAGGCTACGTTTTTAGTTGAGGCTAATTAAATTTTAGAAAGCAACACTAATAAAATGTAAGCTATCATGTGAATAAATGTTGCTTATTTGTTTGTGATATAGCCACACTTTACAAATATGCTCTATTCTATTTAAGAGAACCATTTCCAAATGTAGCATAAAAAGTGTTGCCAAAATCTATTCAAATGTTACACTTTTGAAAGTATTGTCTATGAAGACATCAGGGAACACTTTTTTGTTGTTGCTAAAGAAAAATATTGTCTTAGGCCGAATTTGTTGTATGCCTGAAAATTTTCACAATAATAATAATAATACTCCTTATTTGGATAATATTTTATTCATATAGACATCATTTGTCCCCTTTTAATTTTTGACCAACATACGCTGAATTTTCACAATTTTTAATGTAAAACAATCTCACCATTCTCAATTTTTTAAAAAGACCATTTTTTGAAAAAATAATGTTCTATTTATTTATATAAGTAAAATTAACTCCATAAGTAATTAATGCTCATTCCAACTTTCAATTATTATACAACTCATTATTTTGTAATTAAATTTACTTTGATCTACAATTATATATTATTCAAAGTAGTAACTTAATTATTTTGCAATTATTAACCACATCCTAAAAAATCAATTATTATAATCCTTTCTATTTTTAAATGAAAATTTACAATAAATATATAAGAATATTATTTAATTTAACAATTTTAATTTTTATATTTGAATTAAAATTTTTACCTTATTATATTTAGCTACTAGTCATTTGACCAAATATAATGTATGGGGTGGTAATGAAAAATAGTCTCATGATCATTATATTACTAAAAAGAAATAACAATTTAATTAAAAATAACTTTTAGTGAGTTGAACATATAAATTAATTTTGAAAATAAGTTAATAGTTAAATAATTAAATAATAAACAAAATATAAATAAGGATATACCTAAAATGAGTCATTCTATTTTATTTTTCATGTTGAATTTCATTTTTATAAGGTTGAGAAAATCTCAATAGATAACATTCAACTAACAATAAAGAGCATATGTTATGAAATTTTTACATACTTCGATAGATGAAATTATTAAATAATAAAAGATAATAAGTTATAATGAGTAATTTTATTATATCATGAGTCATTTACATCCTTTTAGTAAATTATAATATTTTATTTATAAAAAGTATATATTTCATAATTAATAAAAATTATGAATAAATTTAATTTACATTATTTTAATTACATCGCCTTTACTTTTACATCCTTTTAGTGAATTAAAATATCAATTTTAAAATAGTTGTTATAATTAGTAAAAACATATGAATAATCTTAACTAATATCATTTCAATTACAACTCATTTCCTAGTTTGAAAACATTGTTATAAATAATAAAAAAACATAAATAACAATAATTTATGCCTTTTTAATTTACATCCTCTTTCCTTTTCTGTCATTTTAATAAATGAAATATTTAATTTAATATTGAATTTATTTTCAAATCATTATATAATTAAATAATATAAATAAATATGTTCTTGAAATTAGTCATTATATTTGATATCTTATCTTAAGTATTGATCAGATTAAATTGAGAAAGTTTTACTAAACGACCCTTAGTGGACAATAAAAATCTTATTTTATAAGTGAATACTTTTATTATATAATTATTCATTTAAATTATTTTAATAAATTACAATATCTAGTTTATATATGAAAATACATTCTATAATTAATAAAAGTTATGAATAATCTTAATTATATACAAAATAGATTTCTCATAATACTCAAATATTATTCATATACAATCTAAAACATACATATTAATTATTTGTTAGGAAGTGTAAAAATATGAGTATACATTCATTTTACTTATCTCATTCCCATTTTAACTTAAAAAATAGCACAAAAACTCTAAGCCCTTAGTCATTTCTTGAAGCCTTACATCTCCAAGCCTTCTTACTTACACATTACATTCATATCTCAACAAGAAATTCCAAAACAATTACCCTCAAAGAACTACTATAGAAAATTCCAAAATTTCTTTTTTCTTATTTCTCCTACCAAAAAAATATCATTAATTAAAAACTTAAAAAAAATTGAAATAAAGAATTCCAAAATTTCTTGTTTCTTATTTCTTACACCTGTGATTATAGAAATTTTCTGATCTATTAATCAAGTTAATTTAATCAATCATTTGATATTAAAAAATTTAGCATATATATTTTTGTTATACATTGACTTAATCAATCAATCAATTGATATTCAATATATATATATAAAAACTGACATATCAAGAATTATTTTATATCACAAAAACTTCTTTAAATTGAATTTGATGAAAAAAATGAACTGCAAATTATCAATATAGCAATTAATTGATTTGAAATTTTTGAGACTTCAAACGTGATAAGAGGGCTTTAAATGCATTTTTTAAAATTTTTATTGATATAGCATTACTTATTTCTAAGAGCATTGTT
Organism: Dalbergia oliveri; assembly: GCA_030441495.1. NCBI lineage: Eukaryota > Viridiplantae > Streptophyta > Magnoliopsida > Fabales > Fabaceae > Dalbergia > Dalbergia oliveri. Next base: position 14,516,071 of record JAMLFY010000005.1, on the reverse strand, counting down.
CTTTTGCTAATTCTAAGCTTTATGTTCATTATATTTGCACATTGATTGACAATTATGTCCTCGTTTCTCTAACAATACTCACGATATCTAAATATCTATCATCTCTCAAGCTTAATTTTCTTACAAATATAAAAGTCTCATTTATATCCCCTTTCCCCATAATATGCAATTCTTAACGGATTACTTCCAATTAATAGATCATATATGTAAAATTCTTGAAATATAGATGTAGGGCATCATTAGGCTATAAACTCGAATAAGGAACATACAAAAAATCCAAAAATATAATAAAAGTTCAAATTGTGATTGACGATCAAATCTCGCAAAAAAGTCAAAATCAATAATCAAAATTAATATTGTCAAATAATTGGGTTGTTTGGATTAAGAATCTTCATTTTACAGGGAATCAATTAACCCCATAAATAAAATATATTCTAGATGATTTACCAATTCCACCGACATTTATCATCAATAGAGAAATCAAGCATTTAATTATGCAAGTTGCATAAAAATTGATTAATCCTAAGAAAACTCAAATTAGTCAAACAAAAATTACTAACTCATTGTTAAAACAACCTTTTTATCCAAACTACTATGTCCCTCAACTAAAGAGCAGATATTGTTCTCATTAATGAACCCAATGATACAATCAACATCCTAAAATTTGGAATAAATTAAAACATTACAACCTATTAATTGTAGATATGCCTATGTCCCCATAATAGAAGAGAAAATTGAACTGAGTCGATAAACTGGGTTAATTAGGAACGGTCACCTTGCCAGTTCGGTTAAGTCTTGAAACTGATGGAGTTCAAAATGGTAAAGGGTAGAACTGGGTAAATTGGGAAAGCCGGTGGGATTGGTTTGGTTTTCTAAGGTTGGCCAAGTTCAGCTTCTTGACTTGAAAAAAAAAGAAAAGGCAAAACATTGCCCTTTTTGGGTTTTTGGGCAACCCTTTAAAAAAATAAAAATAAAATTAAACAAGAGGATTAGGGTAGTGTTATCTTCTCATCAAATTTGCTCATTAGATCTTTTTCTCTTCCACTGGCAAAGCTGCTACTTTGCACTTCTACTTCGCATTACTTCTGTTGCTTTCCTCTTTGCTCCACAAAGCTGTGTCTACCCTTCCCTTCGCTCTGCAAAGCTACCTCATCAGATCTTCTTCTCTCCCAATGGCCACCAATGAAGTTGCCTCTTTCCCGCATTGCTTTGCACTTCTGCCATGCGTTTCTCTTCGCCCTGAATCTCTTGCCTCCCAGTGCTCTTCTTCTACTTTCTATATGTTTAATGTTGATGGAATATTATTTCTGAATATTGTCTTGTGATTATATGATTATGAGAGTTAATGTTTCGTACTTTATTAGATGTTGAGTCAATGGGACTAGATATAATTGACTTATGTATAGGTTATGTACTAATGTTTACTATAGACCTATGAACAATGTTATTTTGTGTTTGTTATGCTAATGTTGATGACTTAATATAGGTTTTTGCTTTTGAATTTATTATATGTATATATTTATGTATATTTTATTATATTCAGTTGAACTCTGATTGAATTGGTTAACGTTAAACCTCTAAACCTTTGAACCAACACCTAATTGGTTAAATGCCTAGTCAAATTTTCTATTCCTTGGTCCCTATGTTGCTTCTAAGCATTCAAGAAATATTAATTTTGAGAAATAGTGATTGTTATATTCATAAAAAGAATAATAATGATTCTTATAAATATGGTAAATTGGAAAAGAATATGCATTAATTTGGAAAATAATTTTAAATTCAAATTTTGAATTTATAAAGTGGAACAATAATTTGTTGGAGTAAAGACGTAGATATAGAAGAACAGTGATTATGCATTACAGTAAATGTAAATTGAATAATAAAATTTGAATTTTATTAAAACAATGGAGAGATATTTTAATAGCGTATTATTTAAGAAGACTTATTGAAGGAGAAAATCAAAACAATATGATTGTGAATTTGAATAACCCATTTTCCCACTTTAAAATTTTAATTTGGAATTTAAAATTTATAATTTTAACTTAAAGAATATACATATACTTATTTGATTTAATTTAGTCATGTGAATATGCTTAGAAAATTTATAATTCAGATATTATTAAAATTTAAAAGTTTAAAATATTTCCCTATTACTCTATTGCCAATTTATTATTGTTAATTATTGTTGATAAGGGAATCATGTATTGACCATATTACAAAAATTAGTATTAATTCTTGTATGAATTTATAATTAGGTCTTATATTAAAAGTTTCCATTTATAACCAGCACATAGTAAATCAAAATATAATAAATTAGCATCACAAATTAGTATTAACATTGGCATTAAAATTTGGAATATTTATTTAATTTCATTCAAAAATAGAAAAATAAAATCAAAATCAGAGTAGCATAATTGAGTACTGTGTGAATTTTAAATTTTGTTTCAATAAAAAAAACAAAAAGATAGGTTATCATATTTGTTGTTACTTAAATGATAAAAGAAATATTTAATAAAATGATGATTTTTTTAAATGATTAATAATTGAACTAAATGTATGGAAATGATGGACAATGCACTAATAATAAGAGAAAAAAGTACGTCAGAATCACTATTTAACTAAACTCATAGCTTAGGTAAACTAAAATAGAATCGAAAGAAATTAAGTATTCACAGCATGATAATAACTTATAAACGAAAAGTTCTCCAAAAGGCACATTGAAAATAATATAGAGATGTAAATAATAAACAAAATTTAACAATTCAGCTTGGCATCCATGATTTCCTACATTATTCAGATTCCATAGATGTAAAAATGCTAGTCTTTGAGGATGTGCCACACTATAGATTCTTCAACATCATTCATGCTATTAAGAAAGCACTTGTGCAGGCTAATTTGGAATGTTATCTTGAAACACATTATGCAAGAAGACAACATTATGTTGATACTCATATAAAGATCGACGCATGCAGATGTGACTTGCTTAGGATTTTGGGATCTCTCAAGAATTTGATGTTGTCGTTATTAGTAGATACTTTAGAAGTGATCATTTCCCAAGACATTAGTTATGATGTCTTCATCCCTGTTTCTTTCTTTTTAATTGCATAAAAAAATGAAAAGCAAAAATTGATAGAAAAATGAAATTACACAATGCATAAATAAGCGCATAATAGTTTAATTTCAAAAATAGTATAAACCATCGAAAAAAAAAACACCATAAATCATGGAACGTAGAAATATATATAAAAAACGAATTAACACAACAATTGAGAATAAAACCAAAAGCAAATGATTATAAAATAGTTTACATAGAAAGTTATATGAACTAATGCATCAAGACAATATTCAAAAGCAAATAATCATACTGTTGCTACCCTTGTACTGGGTTGAGTCTTTCTTTGTTTCTAATATTCGAAAAAACAAATAAAAAACACTACGGGAGCAACATGTCACAGAGAAAAATTATCTTGATCAATTTATATGGGAAAGTTTGAAATTTTTTTTTCAGATATTGATACTTAATTTGGATCAAGATTGTTTGCTTTTGATATTGAATATAAATTTATGATTGATATAATTGATATTTTTTAATTAATTATGATTTATGTGATTGATATTTATTTATTGCAATTCTACTATTAAATATTAATAATCTTCAATGATATTCTAATGATATATAATAATTACGGTCATGATTTTTTGAAAAAATTATTAAATTATTAAAGTTATGAAAATCAGAGCCCTAACTAACTTTCGAAGTGACATCTAGAAAATTTTCCTCCAAAGGAGTCTTGAATATTAGTATTATAAATAGATTGTAGATTAATAGCTTTAAATTATTATCACAGTTTATTTTAAAAGTATGTTTAATAAACCTATGCATCGCACAGAGATTATCTCTATTATATATGTATATGTAATATTGGTGAACGTGATTACAATTAATTATCTTGATATAACTATCATCGCAATGTATAAGTTTTTCAAAAATATTAGGTATATGTTAAGAATAATAGAATACAAAGGCTAATATTATTATATTGAAAATTAATACACATAGTTAATTTAGAAAAATAGAAACAATTATTTAATTTAGAAAAATATAAACAATTAATTAAAAATATTGGGTAGAAGGGTCCTGAGAGTAATCTTGAAAAGAATTAGCACCACCCATGTTGAATTTCAGAATGGTCAAGATGATGCACTAACTGTAACATCCCCTTTTTTCATAAAATAATTTGTATGATAGCAGTTTTAGTTCATGCACCTGAAGTTAATATTTTATTTGTCTTATTTGATAATTTTACATCAATATTTATTTTGAAGAAGAAATCAAAAAGCTAAAATACATGTACTAAATATTTAAAGTAAGACTATAAATTAATAAGAATAAGCTCAAAATATGGTATACTAAGTTATGAATATTATTTATTAGAAAAATAATAAATATTATGTTAATAATTAGGTGTATAATTTTACACTAAAAAATAAAAAGAATAACAAAAATAAAGTTAAAGCAAAGGAAAAAAAAATCAAATGGGAGGTTGTTGAATGGTGCATCTATGCACCGCCATTTCACCCTTGGTCATTAATTGGGGATACGAACTTTTCTGGCTATAAATATGAATGTGCTAGAATGTGCAAAGTGAATGCATAGTGGGTGTTTGTGTGTGAGTGTTGAGAATTGAGAGAAGGAGAGCGAATGTGCGAGGGAGAAAGAGAGTGCAAAAACGATTCAATATCCATACATCAATTTAGAGGGAGGAAATTAAATGAATTTATTTTTATGGAAAATAAAATCAAGGCTATATTTATTAGTTATTATTACTTCATATACCGTCTTTTTATATTAAAGATGTTCACTATTATTTATTATTATCATTTTATTTTGTCATTCTTTTATATTTACATATGATTATAGACCTAAATATTGATTAAAACAATGTCGATCACTTAATTAAAAAGGTTCCATTCTCTCTCCCATTGGTCATGTTGGTTTACCGTGCTCCAATTTCTTCTTTTAATTTTATCACTTAATTAAAAATGTTATCTTGTCTCCTCACCATTCCAATGTGGACTACCACCGCTCCAATTCCTACTCTTTATTTTACATTTTCTTTATATTTATATTGTCTATTATTTAATTCATGTTACTTTTTATTTATCCTGTTATCTATTGCAAATTATTTCATCATTTATCTATTTTAGAATTTCTTATATGGACTATCTAAAGTGTATTAATTTGAGTTGTCAATATTATAATAATTTTTGTAAGGGACCTACATTAATAGCTAAATATCAAATTTAGTACTAAAAAGTTCTCATATATAAATTTGGACTACCAAATTAATTAGGACTTTTATGTGCTGATGTGCCATGACACAAAGACCGACTCATGAACCATGAAAAGTTTAAAGGAGAAATTTTAATGAAAATGATCTTGATTTTAGTCCATTTAGAAATTAATATTTAGATTGACAACTCTATAATTTGAGAAATTTTATAAGATATTATTTTATTTTATTCTATCAAGCTTGTATTATTTTCATTCCTATGCTTTTTTATATATGTTTAAGTTTATGCATTAATTTATGTTTCATTTGCTTTATTCAAATTGCTTAATTCTAAGTTTAATTTTGTTATGAATTTATTATGTTCATTATGAAATTATGCATAACAACAAATAAATAATTTAAGAGAAGACATTTAAAACTTTGCTATTAACCACATAAGGCAAAGAGACAGAGATGTAAGGTTCCTTTTATATTACCTATTGGTTAGTGTGGCATAAAAGTTGGTTCTATCATCACAATGTTAAAGAATAACATGTGATGTCTAAGTCTTCGTGTCCCTAGATTAGTCTAGTTCGGTCTTAGGGTTCCCCAGGAACCATCCTTGTTGCCAAGGAAGCCTTGGAAGGTGAAAATCATGAAAAGTGCAGACCAGAACCCTGAGACCGCTATAGTGGTAATAGACCGTTATACGATGGCGGCCATGGGAAGGACTGTGGCGTTAAGATCCTGTAGAGTCAGATGTTGTTGGTTCGCATTGGCACGGTCCTTGGAGACCACTATAGCGGTCAAGTGTGCATACATGGTTGGCCCTCCCTATGTCAATTGCCATAGCAGTGGCCTTGTGATATCAGTACATGTCAAAATAAAGCAATTTCATTAAAATGCCCTTACGCTATATAAACCAATCCATAGGCTCGGGTTAGACACCCAGCCCCCAACATTCTTCTGTCTCTCTCTCTCACATGTTTCTCTTCCTTTCTTTCTCCTCCCTAAGCTTTTGTTAAGTGATTTTTATGGAATTTGGCTAGTTTTCTTCCCCTTTTATCTAGTTTATGAGTTAGGGTGTTATTAGGCATTGTTTTCTCACTACATTGTTCCTCCTTACCATCTCAAATTCAGTTCTTGGCAATAATTTCGATTGTTTATGTTTTCATTATACTTTTTAGGTTCCTGGTGCCATTTTTGCTCTCTAGAGTCAAGTTGTCAGTGGAAACGCACTTGGCTACCAACGGTGAATGAGTTTAAACTCATGACCATACTTTTGGTCATTGTTAGTATTTTCTCAATAGTATGAAAAATTAATTCTGAATTTTTAGAATGATTTATGCCAAGAAACATGCCTTCATGGATTATAGTAAATGTTAGAAAATTATTACTTTTACAATTATTATGAAAATATTATTTTAGAAAGCTCATGGGACCATACTTGTTGCCTGTATGATTTAGAATTATTTTATCAATTAGAAAATTGCATGAACCCTAATTTCATATGAACAATAAGAATAGCAAAATATTTTGAATATTAGTTTTTAGCCAATAATTAGTGAGAAACGGAACAATGAGTTAACGCTTAAGGATCATTAACTTTGGTACAAAGTGGTCCACTAAAGGGCTAGCTCAACCCCAATTATAGTAAAAAACCCAATGTGGTCTGCCTTATGGGACCTAGTTAGGTACCCATTAGTTTCATTCTGAGCTAGAGGTTATGTTATAAGTTCAGCTTTATTTCTCTGCTAATTATTATTATGCATTCAGTTGGATTATTGCTTTTAGAATAATTATGTATTTAAATATTAAAATGTTTTGTATCACCCGCATGCATATTTATATATTATTTTTGTTGTCCTATACGGGTTGTGAGTATAGATCCGCTCATTGAGTTTTGATAAACTCACTCCTTTATTTTCCTCCCTCCAGATACAGCTATATGTTTAGTTGCACCATAGGATCATCTTCAGTAGTGTTGAAACATCTCTTGGTGAGCTTTGCTTTGGTGTGAAACTTATTATAGGTCCACATAGTCATAGTAGTACTCTAGTGATTGTGTGGGCAGGATCTTAGACATGTATAGCATAATATTTATTTATTTTTTACTCTCAACTATTTTATTAATTATGTTTAGCTACAGCCCAGATTATAGTTGCACAATTTTATATTCAAGATTTGTGTTTGAAAATATTTAGGATTATAGAATTCTGTTAAATTTGAATTATCTGGAATATATATTTTATTAAATTATACATATTAGTCAGTCATATTACAAGACTTTCATGGAGACCCAATCCCTCATGTGCCAGTCATGTTCTCAAGTCAAGTTGTGACAAACACAGAGAATGAGAATTCCTTAAGAAAAGACCTTTGACTATATGTATGAGAAGCAGACAAATAAAAGAAAAAACTAAAGTAAATAAATCACAATTCTTGTAAAATTTGCATGACATATTTTGCATGACTTCTATTATTTATGTTATGATAATTTATTCTATAATGAAAATAGTAAACCTATGTATTTTCCGTCCAACATAGCTAAAACCAACCATTATTCAAATGTTTTTAAAAACATTTCATTTTCTCCTAGAATTTTTCAATTCTCATTTTATTTTATCATTTTTAATGGTTTCAATTAGCTAAGTAACACCAAATAGAAGACAACTATTAGGAACTTATGGACTTATGTTTAAATAAATGTGTGATTTTATATTACAAATTTTAGAAATATTCAGTTTGTAATCAAATGACATTAAGGTAGCGTTTATTTCCTGTCCTATGATAGGAAATACAGTGATAGAGACAGAATCCAGAGCAATGGAGACGAGACATAAATAATAAATATGTAGAAGGGTATTATTGGAAGGCAAAAATATTAAATTTCTTGTCTTTGTATCATGTCCCAATGTCCTCACAATTTGGAGATATAGAAATTTTGTATTTTCCTGTCCTAGGGACGGAAAATCTCCTGTCCGTCCTTTCTCTCCACCACCAAACAAGTTTGTGTCTCTAGTGTCTCTATATTTGTTCAGAGACAGTAAACAAACACTATCTACTTACCTATGCTAGAACATTTGTTTATACTTATGTTAACTGATATTAATTGATATATTTCCTATATAAATTCATGTCATTAGCTATATTATGAATGGGTATTACACTAATAATATAAAACAATTTTATATTGTCGGCTTATATATAGACACTATAAGAAATTTATGCTTAAAAGAACACTTAGTTTTAGGTACACATAAAAAGCGTTGCATATGTACACATAGGCGACATTTTTAAATGTGTTACTTTCGATATAGCAAAGGTTACACTTTTTTAAGTTAACGTATCACTTTTTGAAGAGTTGCTATATCATATTTAGCCAATTGTCAAAGGTAACATTTTTTAACAAAATGGTACATTTGTAAGCTAATGCATCACTTTGCATAGTGTTGCTATAGCAACTGTGGCCAATTGTTTAAGGCAACATTTTTTAGTAGAGAAGAGAACATTTTTTAGATATTAAAAGCAACACATTTAAAAAAATGTTGCCTATATGTACAAAAAACAACATTTTTCATATGTTCCCAAAAAATAAGTGTTGTTTTAGGCCAAATTTCTTATAGTGAGAATTTCATCAAAATAATAAATCATGGTGAGTGGTAATGATAGTGAGTAGTTATTTTTTATGATTTGGCAAAATTTTATTAATGAACAGTATAAAATTAGATAGAGCTAAAATTTGATCTTCTTATTTTATTCTTAGAATATGTTTGCTTGAAGGGTAAAACTACGGGTGAAAATATTTATGTACTAAGATCTAAAATAACTGTATTGTTTGATTTCCATTTATCCACTTTTTGACGGAAAAATTTCGTTCCATATAGCGGTGCTTAAACCGGCCGGGGGTTGGAATTCTAATTAGTCGTGAACAGTTAGCCGTAACAAATGGTTAATGCTTATACAAGACCGAAGGAAATAGTTATTTCTTCAAAATTGTTAGGCACAAAAAATGGAAGGCTGAAATGGGAACAATTTCTGAAAGTTGTTGGAGAAATGGGAAGTTATTTTCTAGTGGAGCATTAGAATAAATTATTTTAAGTGTGGTTATTAGAAGTTATTTTAGAAAATAACAACCTAGTCTTGTGCTTGTTATATATATGCCTTGGAAACAAATTGGAAGGGATACCTGGACCATGACAACATTTGTTTAACATTATTTTCCGATTTATTATATCCCTCTATTCTTCCTTTTTTTTTTTTTTGTCTAGATTACGCCATATTTTGGTGTAGAATGTTGTATTAGAAAGTTATTAATCAATAGTGAAAAGTTTTCATTTGACTCCATCCAAAACTCGTCCCTTTTAACATTTGGAGAACCTATAACTAAAGGATAAATTTTCCTTCTTAATGTAACCACCTATTGTTCTAGGATCAAGGTGAGTATTTATTCTTGACTTTGTTTATTTTTTTTTTTGGTAGTGACTTTGTTTATTTATTAGAGTTAGGCGAATCAAAATTTTACAACACCACATACTTATAGTATACTTACCTACTACATTTCGACGATTCATGGTGAGGGTCAATCTTTTCGATTATCATAATCGCTTTAACCTTCTGACTGCTTATCTTTCGCCCCTGTATAAGTGGTGGAGTAGGTGCGTCCATAGATTCCACTTTAGAATGAAAATTACAGATAAGCTTTTCAATTACCTATCTTCGATTTCGTACAAGATTTACTTTTGGTTTGTGGGATAGGTTATTTGGCTACATCAGTAGTGGAAATTCATTATTCATTAGTCATTGCCGAAATTGATAGAGGTTCGTCCAATATGATACGCACCAATCATGCAGTTAGGTGATGTAGGCTAAAGGACTACTAGGTCATCTGATGGACACGTGTCAGACTAGGTTTTGAAGCACTATCTCTTCATCTAACAGCAATGGTAGCATATTTTCCATCCTTAATGGTAGAAATATTACAAAATGGAAATGGTAGGTGTGCCTTCAAAAGCATAAACAGATTAATTTAATATTTGCGGTGAGGATGCTTACAATGTGATTAGAATCTACGGAGTTAGTAGACATGGTGAACATCAAAAAGATTATCTCTGAAGATTTAGGTTATTTAATTAATTGCTAGTGCTTAAAATGTTAACGAAACTTCAATTGGTAGATGTAACCATCAAGGGAAATTTGTCCTTCAAAGTGGAAATCTAAAGCATAAAAGTTGAAAATCTTATCCGAGTCTCTTCAGAAACAGTTTGAAGATATACAAAGGAGTTTATATTTGAAATGTTGTTTATATATATAATCAAGTTTTTGAGACCTATTACACCATCATCCAATTAAACATATCTTTTTGCATGATTTTTTAAGTAATAAGGGTGGAAAATAACATTGCATGATTTGATAATTATAAAAAAAATTTCATACTGATAGTATATTCTAATTAAATCCATATTGATATTAAAGTCATATTACCATGTGATGAGTCTTGTGATTAATATAGGGCTAGCATTTTTTGGCTGCTGATAGTTGAGAACATATATATGGTTATATAATTTTTAAAATTAGGTCTTTAAGCATTTTAAATTTGATCCTAATTGCGGTCTTGTGAAGTTATTTGATAAAAATAATTAAGAAAAATTACAATTATCTCCTTAAAGATTTTTGATATTATATTTATCTCCTCTTAGATTTTAAGTTGACGTCTGAGTCCCATAATTTGTTCAATAACAATTAATATACTAATACCTGCCAGTTGCACATGACTTTTGATTTTTTTTTAAATTGAAAAAACACATAATATGGCTTGTATAATTTCCTCTATTTCTAGTTCACTGACACTCCAATGATCAACACCCATCATCTTCACTAGATGCAAATTTATCCTCTTCTATTTTATGACAATCATTTCACAAAGTGAAAAATAAAGTTACCAACAAAGAAAACTAAGCCAAGATATTTTTTTAATAAACTCCCAAAATTTGTCACCATCAGTTTTGGAGTCAGAAAAATTAGTCCTAAGACATTGACACATTGGTCCCTAGTTTTTTTTTTTTTAAATGTTAGACAATCTAACCCTTGTATCAATATTCTAAGTTAAATATTATGACATCGGCCATTAAGTAGTTAATATGGCACTACTATCCTCCATACTATCATCCCAGCTAGTCAATTCAACTAACAAAACGATATCTTTTTGTGGTCTCTTCACAAAGCTCAAAAGCTTACTTTTCACTTACAAATTTCACATTAAATGTATCCTAAACCTAAATAACATTGTCCTTTTATGAGAGTGACTATAATGATTGGGCAGAGAATAATAATGCTATGCCAACTACTTAATGAGGTCACGTCATAATATTTATGATGGACTAAATTGCCTGACATTTTAAGAGGTTGGGTACCCAATATCACTTTCTTTTCCTTAGAGATTTGGTAAGGGAGACCCAACCAATGAACTAAGTGAGAGACTAAACACCACATCTTGATCTAAAATCTTATGACAATAAGTTGGTGAATCCTCTTGTATTATATACTAGCTATTTAGTTCATTCTCAATCAATATGAGATTTCACCTATCACACTTAAAACTTCAACATTTCCTTTCTCAAGTGTGAGATCAAACGCATTGTGCTTCCCCACCCCAACAAGTGCTATCTTAGTCAAGAAAGGGCTTCTGATAGAGACTAATTTTTTCTCCTGTGAAATTTGATAGGGATAATTTTGAGCGTTTATTCTCTTTTCTTTTTCATCAAATTCAACCACTTCCAAGTGTCTCTACCTTATTGCTTTATCACTATTTTCATCAAAGAGCAAGAAAGAACAAAAATAGCAAGTACTTGAAGTATAGACTGAATGCGAATGACACAATTTTGGTAATCAACATTGCCATTCCTTCTTTCATTGTGGCCATGTAAACAACCCAAAGTCGCATGCTTCCTCTTCTGCCTGTAACCCAAAGTCGCATGCTTTCTCTTCTGCCATCACCAATTTGTAGGGTCCAGCCAATGGGCCCTAATATTAAAAATTTAAAAGAACCAAGGAGAGAAGACAAATCTTCATGCGTGAACAGTAAAAATTCCTGTGCACGCGTGAAGCAAATTAAATGCCGAGATCAATTTTTCAATGCATGAATAGTAAAAAATTACGTGTACGTATGAAACGTCCTTTATAAATAAAGGCGAGTATGAACATGAAGAAGCGAGAAGGCGCAGTGCAGAGCTCGAGTGAGAGAAAATACACAAAAGAATGTGTCATTTTCTGAGAGTGAGAGGAAAAATAGAGAGTGTGAGTAAATTTAGAGAGTGTAGAGTGTGGTAAATACACAGGGAATATTTTTTGATATCATCTTTATTACTCCTTGGTATTGCAAAAGTATATTATTTGAATAAGAGTGTTCTCGGGAAACACTATGTTTACCTCTTGAGTTGGAGAGTGTGGAAATGATATTTTGTAATTATCCTGAATATAGTGGAATAATTTTCGGAGTTTGTCCCGTGGTTTTTCCTTCAGTATTTGAGAGTTTTCACGTTAAAAATTAAATGTGCAATTTCTTGATCTATTTTGGTGGCTTGAATAGTGAAATACTATTCATCCTGTATTTATTTTGCCGTTGTCCTGATTGGTAGATTTAATTATATCAGATTTATTTTGGTGCTCATTGCTGCACATTGGCATCATTTAATTACACTATGGAATCATCCCAGCCCAATACAATTGGCCATCTTCTTATTGAACCCTATATAAATGTTGGGTTGGGGACAGTAGTGAGGAGAAAAGGTGTGGGCTGAGGTTGAGGTTGGTCATTAATTTTACATATGTAGAATATTAATGAAGGTTGTTAACCCTAAAGCTTTCGGGAGTTAACAAGTGTCGTTAAAAAATAGAAAGGACCAAATCAAATGTAATATCAATATATGCACCTCAAGGGAAGTAAATTGTAACTTGCTCAGATAATTATGAGGTATTTTTGTCTAACGATTGATTGATATATTGAAAGTAATTTTTTTCCTCAGCTGATATCATCAGTTTTTAAACTGGCTATTTAATAGGCTATGGTATTTAATTTTAAGTCATTCATGTGGTGGCATCTTTCAGTAATTCTTTTATTTTTAGTAAGAGAAATGAGCTTCATAACTCAGGAAAGCCGTAGTGGCGATCGGTGGGTTGCTTAGCAATCTCTGCCATTGTATGTCGACTTAGCCATCACTTTTTCATGCTGTCTCAACTTATGAGAAGGAGAACCCATCTCAATCTCCATATTAGTCTTTGTAATCACTTTTTCCCCATGTTTGTATTTTGTTTCACACTACTCTTCCCTCCTACTGCTTTGGCCACCTTTTTCCACTCCCCCCCTTTTCAGTGTTGCTACCTTGTTTGGGTGGAGAATTAACTTCGGTTTTTTCACTTGGGATATGCTTATCACTTGTAATGATGGGTTCTGCTACTAGGCTGCGTTGTTCATGCTCAATCTGCCCCGTTCCTTCCTCTTGTGTTCACCCCCATTAGTACCATCTGTTGCCCTTGAGGTAATCCTTGGGTTACCCACCTCCTTGCTTCTACTGCCTGCAATAAGGTGGTTGGGGAAGGGATCATGAAGTTTGCCCTTAGCCAGTCTCCATACGAGGGAGAGTCTTCCTCACAACTCTCCTCCTTAGCTTAGTCCTCAAAACCTTGTTCTTGAATTTCCCAACCATAGTAGAAAGTAGAAACTCCACAGCCTTTCATATGATACATGAGATAAAAGTTAAAACCATTAAGCTCTTTGTCCCCAACCATCTTCAGCATTACAGCTCTTCTCAATGGTTTAGTGATGTTGATTTCTACCCTTATACGAAGGTCAGTCCCACTCATACCTCCTTGACTCTCAGTGTCCACCTCCGTGGATTTAATTTTCCAATGGCGTTTTCAATTGCCATGCCTATTTTATGGTTCATCCCATGAAAGGTAGATCTTGGCTTTGAATCCAAAAGAACTTAGCATCTAGAGCCACTTCAGAAGGCGAGTTCTCTTCTATATTCTCTTATGGCCAATAGGCTTTTATCAAAACACCATCGTCTTCCATCGAGTACCCGATCATAGTCCTTCCTCCCTATAAACTGAAAAAGGGCCAGGTACTCCCCTACCTTTTAAACTCCAAGCCCTCATCAGTTTCCATACCTTTTGTATGATTGTATCCTTCTGCACATGACCATGAAGTTGAAAGGGTGTATTGTGATCAACTTCCCTAGCAACAAGCATTGTACACAGTCGCTAATGCTTGCTTTCCTTCCTTCAATATGTATCACCTGTGTTACCTCGTTAATTGTATGATATCGTACGGTTTTCGCATCTGCCAATTATTTCCTGTGTCCACTCTCCTTGTTTCCATACATGTATCACCACCAAAGAGAAGAAAGCAGCAAAGCCAAACTTCCACATCACAGTGACGAGAAGACTTACTCATAATACATAAGACGACACCTCCATGAAACCTAGGACCTGACGGCGCTAAACCCTAGGAGAGCAAGAGGGTGATTAAATTGATAATTATTTATTAAAAAATCTCCTTTCTCTTCTTACTCCTCCTCTGTCCTTGAATAATTATCTAATTTTAAATGTGCACAAAAATTAAAGAAATAATTGAAAAAATATTAAAGTTAGAAAAAGCTAAAAGTAATTTATTGAATTACCTATGGTTCTTTTTAATAATCCAACATTCTCTATTCCTCCACTATGTCTCTCACCTCTTCCAATAGCATTTAATAGTGGTATTGTTGAAAAGCAATAATTAATGCCATTTAAATTTCTGAAATGAATAATTATTTATAGACAAAGAAAATTTTTGAAATAGAAAATTATTCAAAAACAGATGGAGTACTACTTTTTTAAAGATTTTGCGTGAAAATTAAGGAAATTATCAAATAAGCTCATTAAAAAAAAGTGACTTAATTTAATTAAATAATTCTTTATCTTTTTCCACTGATTTAACTATGAGATTTATTTGAAAGGATTAAAAACAATATAAAATTAGAAAAACAATGATTAATTTTTTAATATAGTCAAATATAACAAATAATTTAAAAAAATTAAAAAAGAAAACTATAATAAGTGGATGGAAAAGTAATAGTAACATTGGAAATGCCAAGAGCTTGTTTCATTTCAGTTTCTAGTTTTCAGTTTTATTTTCAATTTTTAGATTTTCAGGATTTTGTAAAGAAAATACTGAAAATTGGAAATAAAAAATGAAAACCAAATTTTATAGTTTTTTAGAATTTTCAGTATTTCTTTCACAAAATTTGAAAAATTAAAAAACTAAAATTGAAAACTGAAAAGTGAAAAATGAAACCAAACAGGTCCTAAGCAGCTCACAAATTAACTTTTGTCATGTTTTAGTATGCACATATAAATCATGAAATTGTGGTCGGCTAGATAATTCATAGCAGTACCCACTAGCCGGAAATGCGGAGACAAAAATACACTAGTTTCAAGTTTCAACTTGCCCAAAAACAAAATTCTAGTTTCAACCATGACTTGAAATTTGCTCACCAAATTTAGCCCGTTAGTGTGATTGTGTGCTGCATGACTATGAATACTCCTATAATCCCCACTTACCCAATCAAACAATTAATGGTATCTAATACTACAAACTACAAAACCATTATTCCCTCTGTTCGATTCTATCCATTATTATTATTATTATTATTATTATTATTATTATTATTATTATTATTATTATTATTATTATTTTTAAATATCGGTCCATTTGTCATTTCAATAAATTATTAATTTTTTTACCTACTCCTTTTATTTAGAATTGCTGTCATTTTTTGACTTTTTCATGTTTAAGAATATTTGTACCTCTATAATATGTAGGTAGCACTACTAGAAATCCTTGGATACCAGAAATTACCAACGGTAACTAACCCGACGGTAATTACGACGCATATTGATGGGTTGGCGCGTGCTAGGAAATAATAATTGTTTTTCACTTACCCGTCGACAACATCGTAGGTAAAAGCTGGCACCACGTCGCGCCATTTGGCGCTCATATTATTTGACAGGTGTACCGACGGGTATACCAACGGATATTTAATAGTGTTTTATAAATTATTTTTGGAAAACATTACCGACCATCTTACCGATAGGTGATTAACAAAAATCTATTAATAATATTTTATAATTTATTTTTTCTTGAATATTACCGACGGTATCCTGATTGTTAGTTAACAAAAATATATTAATATATTTGTATTATATATTAGACGGGTTTACCAATAGGTAGTTAACAAAAATATATTAATATATTTTTATTATATATTACCGACGGCCTTACCAATAGGTATGTATTTTGTAAGTTATTTTTTGTTAAATATTAGGTATATACAATAGTTATTTGAAATTGTCACGCAACCTTTCGTATTTATGCATGTCCATTGGTAAACCCATCGGTCATTCCTGGCACGAGAAATGCACGTTTCATTAAATGTGTACCTGTCGTAATCTGCATACTTTCCAATGTGAGCCTCCTTCTTCCTCATTCCATCAACTCCCTTTCTCTTCACTCTCCCTCTCTCTTTCTCTCTAAAACCAGCGGGCCAGTCTTTTGCATCTGCATCCACGAGCTCCATTCGAGATTTTGATTGCGATCTAGGGGCCTTGATGAGCATTTTAATCGGTTTATTTTTTTACTTGATTTACTTTTTCCATTCGTTTATGGGTGCCCATAGTGTTGTGTTTTGTTGCATTGGGGAGCAATTATGGCTGTTATATTATTAATGTAGGGGTTTTATTTGAGGGTAGTAGCGATTGTTAATTTAAATTTTTCATATTCGATTTTCAAGATTGGATTTGGTTGGAAGCCGAGAGCTTTCACACATTTTGCATTTTTTGACATGCTCTAGAGGTTAGTAACTAAATCTTTGTTATTTATATCGTTGAATGATTTAATATGTATGTAGGATATATAGAGACTTATGTTTTCTAGGATAGAGTTGTAGGAACTGGGGATTGCATGAGCTGGTGGGAAAGGTGTAAAGGTCCTTCCACTTGTGCATGGTTTGTTGTGGAATTCTTTGTGTTTGTGGAGAGATTGTAGGATGCATGTTGTGGAGTTATAAGGGGATGCCCAATAGAAAGGTTTTTAGGATTATGTGAATTGTATGTAATTATGAAAATGTTCCTGTTTCACTATATCTATTCTATTATTGATCTTTATAATAATATCTATAATTATTGAATTGATTGAAATATTCAATGATGGAAGCTCCTAATTTAAGGGGAGATACTATCAAAATTTTGTTAAAATTTTTTAGGGATAAAAGATTAAAAATAACGTATTAAAAACTTAAAGACCAATTAAAAGAAATATTTGATAATGGAAGCTCCTATTTTAAGGAGAATGCTAGAAATTTTGTTAAATTTTTGTTAGGGATAAAAGATTTTTAAAAAAATCGCTAAGGAAATAAGATTTAAAAAAGGATTAAAAATAATTGTATTAAAAAAACAAAGAAAACTAATTCAATGTGCTTGAAGACCAATTCAATGTGTTTTAAAGTAGTAATTTGGGCCCACCGTTAAAAAATTATATGGTATGGTTGTATTAACTGAAATATATGGTTGGAAGAAATTTACAAAGCGTTCTTGTTTAGGACATGAATATTTGTTATTTTTTAAATATAAAGGAGGCTTCTATTTTAAAGTTCAGAATGTATAACCATGGTGCTTCAGAAATGATTATTCAAGATATAACGAAGATATTATCCAAGATTGTGAAATTGGCAATGATGACAGAAGGTCTGGCATCTTGAAATCATGTACATTTCTTGAAAGTTGCGGTGCACCTTAAACAAATGTATATGATCCTTAGGTGCAGGCCTTCCAGTGTCATCATTGAATTTCACAATCTTGGATATGTCTTTATATCTTGAATAATATTTTCTAAAGCACTATGGTTATACACTCTAACTTTAAAATAGAAGCCTCCTTTATATTTATAAAATAAAAAATATTCATGTCCCAAACAAGAATTTGTAAATTTCTTCTAACCATATATTTCAAACAACCATAGCCATATAATTTTTTACAAGGCTAAATTACTGTTTCACTATATTTATTTTGTTGTTGATCTTTATAATAATATTTATAATTGTTGTATTGACTGAAATATGTAAAGATGGAAGCTTTTAATTTAAGGGGAGATGCTTGAAATATTGTTAATTTTTTTTGTAGAAATAATAGATTAAATAAAAGTAACTATATTTGGAAAAACTTAAAAGCCAGTTTAATGTGTTTAAAAATAATAATTTAAATAAAATTTAGACTAATTGAATGTGTTTTAAAAACCAAGTAAAATAAATATCTAATGACGGAAGCTCCTAATTTAATTGGAGATGCTCAAATTTTGTTAACATTTTTTTAGAAATAATAGATTAAATAAAAGTAACCTTTAAAAAAAACTTAAAATCCAATTGAATTTGTTTAAAAATAATAATTTAAATAAAACTTAAATACTAATTGAATGTGTTTTAAAGATCAATTAAAAGAAATAAATGATAGAAACTCCTAATTTAAAGGGATATACTGTCAAAATTTTAGAATATTTGTTGAGAGAATAAGATTAAAAGTAGTTATACTTAAAAATTAAATAGCAATTGAATTTGTATTTGAAAGTAATAACTTCAATCTTTACAAAATTGTAGGGTCTAGGGTTAATCACATGCGCAATGCTACATTCAAATCGATCATGGATGTATGATAGATTGCATCCTAATAAGGGGAGATTAAACCAGAATTTTATAGTAGTGTTGAAGAATTTATGAGTGTGGCATGTAAAACACAACAGTTCGTTAATGAAGAAAAAGTCAAGTGTCCATGTAATAGGTGCAAATGTAGGAAGTATTTGGATGATGATACAATAAGGGTTCATTTGTACAAGTGGGGATTCATGCCTGACTATTGGGTTTTGGACCGAGCATGGGGAGGTAGTTAATGCATGGAAGTGGGTATGTTTCAAACTGGAAGTAGTTGGTGGGATCCATATAACTCAGCACGACGTGGGTAATGTGTTGTGGGAGGATAACCTAGCTAGGCATCATGAGATGATGTTTGATGTTGTTAGTCCTGAATTTGCTGCTTGTTATTAAGCCTTCAGTCGAGGAGCCCAACCAAGATGCCACTCGGTTTTAAAGTCTCCTAGAAGCTGCCAATCAACCTTTATGGGAGGATTGTGTGCACTCTGAATTGTTATTAGTAGTTCAAATGTTGAGCATTAAGTTCGAAGGGAATCAAAACCAAAGTTCTTTTGATTAGTGGGCTGCACTGATCAATGAGCTAAGTCAAACCCGATACAATTCCAAAAGATTTCTATCAAGCTAAAAAATTAGTTTCTAAACTTGGGTTGAAGGAAATAAAGATTGATTGCTACTTGAAAGGTTGCATGCTTTATTATAAAGATGATATTTCATTGACTAAGTGTAAGTTCTGCCAAAAGCCTAGGTTTAAACCCAAGAGAAGTGGAAGTGGGAGGTATAAGGATGTCCCTAAAAAGAATGCACTATCTGCCCTTAATCCCTATACTCACAAGACTCTATGTGTCAATGAGTTTGGCTTCTCATATGAGGTGGCACAGTGAAAATCAGAGGGATGATGGTATGATGACACATCCATCGCTGGTGAAGCGTGGAAAAAGTTCAATCAACAATATCCTGATTTTTCTTTTCACCCACAAAATGTTAGATTGGGACTCTGTTAAGATGGATTTACTCGAATAACTAATTTAGCAAACCTTATTCCTATTGGCCCGTTGTATTACACCCTATAAACTCCCTCCTGACATGCGCATGAAAAATCCTTACCTATTCTTAACATGTATAATCCTTAGCCCTGATAATCCAAAAGCTAAGATTGATGTATATCTTCAACCCCAAATTGATGAATTGAATAAGTGTGGTGCCTGGGTGTTCTTACTTATGACATTTCAACTAAGTAGAACTTCATGATGAGAGCTGCATTAATGTGGACCATAAATGATTTCCTAGCTTATGGAATGCTGCTGGATGGATGACCTAAAGTAAATTAGCATGCTCGATTTGTATGGACAATACTAAAGCATTTGTCTTAAAACATGGAGGAAAGAACTCTTGGTTTGATTGTCATAGAAGGTTCTTAGATTCTGATAATCCATATAGGCTAAGTAGATATGGCTTTAAAAGAAATTGTATTGAACATAATGAGCCTCCAGTTAGACTAAATGGCCACGAAATGTGGGATCGAGTTAAGGATATCCCAAAAATAATGAAAATCAGAAAGGTAGTGCGGTAACCAGGCTATGGAGTATACCATAATTGGACCAAACAAAGTATTTTCTAGGAGTTGCCATATTGGAAGGATAATTTGGTGCGTCATTATTTAGATGTCATGCATATTGAGAAAAATGTGTTTGACAACATTATGAATACTGTATTGGATACAGATAGAACCAAAAACAACGACAAGGCAAGGCATGGCTGAGTATTGCACGTGGCCTGATTTGCATTTACAAGAACTGAGAGATGATCATTTCTATAAACTAAAGGCCAAATATGCCCTGGTTCTAATCAGCAACAAGTTATTTATCAATGGCTTAAGGAGTTAAGAATGTCTAATGGTTATGCTTCTAACTTAAGTAGGTGCATCAATGTTGCATAGGGTAAGCTTGTTGGCATGAAAAGCCATGATTGTCACGTGTTCATAGAGTATTTGCTTCCAATTACATTTAGAGAGCTACCTAATATTGTTGGAAGCCCCTCATTGAGCTGAGTCATTTTCAGGGATTTATGCTCTTCTACTCTTCGGTATGATGATCTGTTTGTCATGGAAAAAAAATATTCCTAAAATTCTCTGCAAATTAGAGAATTTTTCCTCCTAGATTCTTTGACTCAATAGAACACTTGCCTATACATTTGGCATATGAAGCACGAGTGTGTGGACCAGTTCAATACATGTGGATGTATCCATTTGAAAGGGAAATAGGAGGGTTTAAAAGATGAAAAATAGGTCTCAAGTGGAAGAATCAATATGCCAAGCTTATCTAGCGAAAGAGACTTCAAATTTCTGATCATTTTACTTTCAGCCACATGTTCAATCTAGGAGAACTGGGTTGGTCGTAACGATAATGGAGAGAGTGTTCTATTCCACGTACTTTGTCTATATTCAATCAACCTGGTTAAAGCATGGAAAGAGTGTGCCTTGATGGCTGACTTCCAAGGAGTGAAATTTTGCAACTTACATATTTTGATAAATTGTGACGAGGTGCAACCATTCAAATTGTAAGTCAAAATCCTTTTTTTTTGTAGGTGTGAGTGTGATGTTTTGCAACGGATACTTTGAGCAACCGATCAAGATTCTCTTCAACAATTTTCTGATTGGTTTAGATTACATATAAGTCCGCTTGTTTAAGATTATGTAACCCAAAATATTCTTATCTATTAATTTTGTTTGATACAAGTAAGTTTGACATTTCAAACTTTATGTACGTAGGTTCATAACAAAAATAATGGTGTAACATGTCCCCATTTGTTTAATTTAGCTTGGGGCCCAAAAAATAAAGTTGCAAGTTGGCCCATGTACTATGTTAATGGGTACAAGTTTCACACAGCTGATTAGGGTTTGAGGAAAAAAACAGCAATCCTGGTGTTTGTGATAAAGGCGATACTGGGATAGAGAATGTGATTGGTATGGTGTTGTTAAAGAAATCCTTGAGTTTGAGTACGTAGGTGAGCTCACAAATAAATGTGTCCTATTCAAACGTAATTGTATGACCCTATTCGACTAACTGGACACGTCAACATAACAATTACAAAATCATTGAAATCAATCACACTAGAAGATATAGAAGTTATGATCCATTTATTATAGCCCAAAATGCTAGAAAAGTATATTATATGTCTTATCCTAGGAAAAGTAGGTCATAGTGGAAGTTGTGAACAAGATAAAACCAAGAGGTAGGATTGAAATAGAAGAAGATCCTGTTGAAGATGCTTATCAAGTGGATGATCCACCTCCTTCAAGGGCGTACTGATGCAAGACAATCCTGAAATCCTCTTTGTAGACATGTCAAAGGCCATTGCCAGGAGGCCCAGGAAAAGTCCGCCTAAAATTGGGGGGGAGCCAGCCAAAATAAATGGGCTGATGCAGACACAACCCATTAAGGGCTGACGGGTTAGCGGGCTACTCACCAAAATTTAAAATATTGAAAAAGAAAACTTAATATCCTGACTTGCTGTTTTTTTTTCTAAAAAAAGACTTTTAAAACTTTTTTTTTCTAATTGATATATACTCAATTTTTAAAACCCATTCAATACTCAATAACAATTATGCACCAACACCAACCTATTATTTAGTATTTACATCTAGTAATTATAATGTATAAGAAGTTCATAGCAACTAACAATTATAAAGATTCTATTAACACATACTATTTACTAATTCATTATCACCAAAGCCCAAAAGTAAAAAGAGACACATGCTTCACTCCTTGCACCATCCATCTTCATCACCTTCATCATCATCTATACATATAATTCAAAAATAACATAAGTGAAAATTAAAAAACAATTAATAGATGATAATGGCCTAAGATGACCCATAAATGAAAATGATCTATAAATAGTAAATATCCTATAGCTAAGATAAAATCTATAAAAACAACCCCTAGTTCTACATTGATTAGACTCACTAACATAAACAAAAAGTTGAAAATTACCATACATTGGGCATTTGGACAAACTCAATAGCTATATGAAGATCACTCCTATTGTAGACAGCACCAAAAAGACACAAATACTTCACTTCTTGCACCATCTTCATCACTATCAATCCATCATCATCTATAAATATAATTCAAAAAGAACATAGGTAAAAATCAATTGATAAATGATATTAAAATAAACCCAAAGAAAAATGATATTGCAAAATTAAATAAGTTACCATTACTAGCAAAATGGCAAATCCAATTAATACATAATATTTAAAAATTATCCATAGCACCAAAAAAGCACATATATTTCTTCTGTCTTTGTGCCCATTCACCATCATCATCATCTATATTCTACAAAAAAAATTAAAAAAGAACATAAGTAAAAACCAATTGATAAATGATAATGAAATAAACCCCAAGAAAAAAATATTGCAATATTAAATAAGTTATCATTACTAGCAAAATAGCGAATCCAACTAACGCATAATATCTACTAATTGTCCTTGTCCATAGCACCAAAAAAACTATATGTCCAATGCATCTACTCATCAATATCTTCTAAATCAACATTAAAACACCCTAACCTGATGATTCACTTCTTGCACCATCTTCATCACCATCATCATCTATAAATATAATCCAAAAAAGAACATGAGTAAAAACTAATTGATAAAAAATAATGATATAAACCCAAAGAAAAAACAATTACAATATTAAATAAGTTACCATTACTAGCAAACCCATGCAACCAATTTCGAGTGCAAATCAATGCTTGAACATTCTTTGGCAATAAATGACTTCTATACTTATTAAGTACTCTTGCACCAATACTAAAAGAGATTCAGAAGCCATGGTGATAGGAATACTCAACAGATCACGAGCCATTATTGATAGTTTCGGAAAGCGATTTTGAGTATCCTTCTACCATTACAACACGTCTAAATCCTCATAATATTGAAAGTCCAAATTTGGCTCATCTAAATAAATATCAAGTTGATTCTTTCCACTTCCCATTGCATTTTGATGAATATGCAATTTCAATGCCTTTCATAACAAGTAAATAACATGAATTAATTGGTGAAAGAAAACAAGCTAAAAATAAATCAACTAGAAATATAAAGTAAATGACCATTTAAAAAATTGCACTTACATCAAAGATTCTTTGATTCCGATCATTTGATCCGATACTCGTGACATACTAGAGCTTGAAGATTGGAAAGGAGTAGGTCCAGAAGGTGTAAAACTTTCGGAGGAAGTGTTATTATTTCTAGAATACTCTTCAAAAAGCTTATACATTTTTCTTCTCACATGCTCTATCTTCTCTTCAGTTGTAGAAGGATCAATTTTTGAATAACAATATTGCAACATAACAAATTTCATTCGAGGATCAAGAACCCCTCCAAGTGCAAGCACAACACTATATTCATCCCAATACTTTTTAAACATTTTCTCTCCTATGCTCCTTATAACTTCATCATTGTTACTTAAGCTCTCTTAAAGCACATTGAATATTTCAAACTTGTAAGAAGTACAAGTTAGAAGTGGGATATGTTGACCCCAAAATCATATTGGTAGTGTCATAGAATGGAGCCAAAAACTCACATATCTTTTCCTCTTCTCCACTCATCAATTGTAGGGCAATACTTATATCCATGGTGTTTTACTTGGAAATTATCAAAATCCCTTTGATATTTCAAAGCACTTTCAAGCATTAAATAGGTTGAATTCCATCTAGTAAGAACATCTAACAGTAATCCAACCCCGAAATCCACACCACCAATCATTGTAACACATTCTTTAAACTTGATCATTCTAATCTCAAAACCCCTTACATATTTGACACTTTCTCTAATCTTGAACAATGCATCACTAGCTACTTTCAATCCCTCTTGCACAATGAGATTCAAAATATGTGCAGAACAACGCACATGGAAAAACTCCCCACCACATAGCAACCAATTTTGCACACCCAAAGTATTTTTCAAATGTTCTTGCATGTTATCATTAGCAGATGAATTATCTAAAGTGAGAAAAAAAAAACTTTTCTCTCTATTCCCCAAGCACTCAAAAATTCATAAATTTTTGAAGACAATTCAAAACCGTGTGAGGAGGAGGCATGTGGCAAAAGTTAAGAATTTTACTATTTAGCTTCCAATTTGAATCAACAAAATGAGCAGTCAAGCAAATATAACCCTCAGGAGTGCATGATGTCCACAAATCAGAAGTTAAACAAATCCTATTATGAATTGTTATCATAGTCTGCTTAAGCTTCTCTCTCTCTCTCTCTCACATGAATATTCATCACATTAGCCCTAGTCGTATTCCTAGAAATAAACTCATAAGGATTTAAATATTTCACCCAACTCCTAATCTTCCTATACTCAACAAACTTATATGGCAAATCATGCTCAATTATAGCAACAGCACACATCTCATGTGATATCATTTGGTCTAGCTTAGGAGACTTCAACTTTCCTTGCATATCCACAATCATTTAACCAACATCCTCAAATTTAATTTCTTTACACTTTTGAATATGGCATTTTAGTGTTGATGTCCTATGTGTTTTCCCCGCTTTATATTCTTGCTTACAAGCATTGCATCTAGCTCTTTCAATTCTATCATTTCCAACACCAAT
Organism: Dalbergia oliveri; assembly: GCA_030441495.1. NCBI lineage: Eukaryota > Viridiplantae > Streptophyta > Magnoliopsida > Fabales > Fabaceae > Dalbergia > Dalbergia oliveri. The sequence goes on along the minus strand of JAMLFY010000005.1, from coordinate 14,490,435 downwards.
TTTTGTGAAAAACTTCCAACAATCAGAGGTTGTTGACTTGGCTTTTTTCTTATTAGGTTGTTCTTAATCTGAACCATCCCTATATTTAATCTAATTTTTCCAATTCATTAACGTCATCAACTGGTATTGATTCCATTTTAAATTTTTAAATCTGAAACAAGAAAATGAAACAGCAAATGACAAATCATTGCAAATCCAAACAAGTTACAACACAAAAAAAAAACCTTCTATCATCAAATCACATGTGTGTACTGAAACAAAGAAACAAAAAAAGAAAAAAAAAACTTCATGGAGGTGATACAAAAGCTCCAGAAACTAAGAAATCAAAACTCACATTTTTCATTTAATCTCACTTCTCATGCTCACTTCTCCTTTCCCTTCTCATCCTCAGATTAAAGGAATAAATAAATAAATAATAATAATGCTTTCATAGTTCATAGCATGACTCACCGAGGCCACTACGCGAGATGCAGCTTGCGGCCGCGCAACGAGATCGGCGTTGGAACGAAAGAAGAAGCCTGAGGCTCAGGGCCTTACCCTAGCTCACCATGCAATGAAGAAGCTCATCCTCTGGAAGACCAGAATCGATGCCACCGCATGACACGAGCACGGATCGACGCAAAGCCAATAGGAAGTGATCGCCGCCGTTGCAGCGCCGCTAACGAAAGGGATCTCCGCTCGCTGGCCTACTGAGCGCCGTGAAAGGGCCTGTTACCTAGGTTTTCACTTTTCACTTTGCTTGAACAAGTAACAATTAAAGAGTAAAGTGAAACCAGAGACGGCGAGACCGTGTGTATGGTGTATTTAGTATTTACTAAATACTAATTGTGAAAAGTGAAATATGAATTCATTGAATTGTATATTGTGAAATGGACCAATAGTCCAATACCGTGTTGTGTCCAGGCCGGCATCATTCCATGCGCTCTCTCTCATTTGGGCCTCGGGTGGGTCTTATGTTGGGCTTGTGTTATAGTGTATGTCCATTATAATTTATATAGGTGCTCTTATTAAAATATACTAAATTTTTCAAAAAAAAAAGGCTTGACCCACGGCCAGGCCCCCCTACCTAAACCCGTGGGTTAAGCGGGCGGGTTTGGTGGGCTTGGAATTTTTTGGCGGGCTCAAAAAGCTAGCCCAGCCCACTAAAAATAGCGAGTTTGGTGGACCAACCTGGGCGGGCCGTTTTGACATGTCTACTCTTCGTTGACTACCGGGAAGTTGACTTAATTGAATGCACAAGTAACCACCCAATCAAAATCACGAAGATGAAATAAGTGATAGTAGTGCTGATGAGTCACCTAGTGATCAACAATAGAGTGATGATGAAAACTCTACACTTTAAGATTAACTAAGGTGTTCAATATTATATGCAATATTATTATGAAATTATTTGAAATTTCCTAATTTAATTAATGTTTTGTTGTAGATGATTTTTTAATTGTTTCAGGATGGCTAAGGGAGAGGCTGACCTTAAAAGGTTGGTTTACCCACCACCACCACCACCTCAGCCACCGCCCCTCCCACCACCTCCACCACTGTCCCTTCTACCACCTCCACCACTTCCCCTTCCACCACCTCTACCTCAGTCCGACCATCAGCATCCAGGCTTCCGGATGATGCCCACTCTGGTATGGGACCCCCCCTCCCGTATTCACACTCACAGCCCACCGCATTAGTGAACCCCTCCCCTAGCCCTACCACTACCCAACTCCCGCCCCGTATTTATCAGACTCCTCTTTCCTCGACTAGGTCACAAGGATGGGATGTCAATGGGAGGCCTCCCTGAGATGCAGGCCACTTGGCCTGATGGTGACTGCTGGCAGAGTAGGCTGGATGGTAAAGAGTAAGTGAAAACATATTTTTTATTACATTTTAATTTTATATTGCTTATGATATTTGAGTAATTTTGATTGTTTTTTGATATTATTTCATTTATGTAATAGTTTTCATCCATTTGCGCCTACTCACCAGGATCACAAAGGTTATAGAGTCGGTATAACTATCTAAGCCCACATGGCTGACATCCCTCCTAATGTCAAGGAGTCATGATGGAAGGAGTAGAAGGTAATTCTATGATTGCTTCGCTTTTGTTAAAATATATGTTTATATTATTTAATTATATGCTTATATACAATCACTAATGTGCTGTGAATTTGTTTATGCAGAAAACATTCTACATTGAGCACGAGCATAAGCCCAGTGAAGAGGGCTTAAAGGATTAGGTCCTCCAAGCGAATGCAGGATATGTTTCATGATGTCCGTAAGGGACACATGAACAACTCGTGGTTGAACGACGCCACTTTGGCTAAGCTAAACACTGGGGTTATGACCTGACCTTCAAGGATAAGTCAGGTAAGGGAAAGACAAACTAACCTTACAAAAGGCAGGTCGCTACACATGGGTAGGTCGAGCACCCAGGAGGGACCAGGAAGCGTTTGGTAATTCTTTAAGCTTTCTACGTTTTATAATAACATTTACTATATTTGAATTGTGGCAAATACTACATTTTTATGACTTTATTCTGCTTATTATAGGCAAGGGAGTTAAGCCACCGACACAGGGCGAGCTATTTCAAGAGACTCACACTCGAAAGGGTGAGCAAATAGGGTTTGGAAAGGTCTGATAAACCTTCACTTCGAGGTGACCTATGTAAGTTAAATTTAGACATATCTTTACTTAATTTTTATCATTATTTTCATTTATGTCATAATTATTACAATGTGTTTTATCTTTTTTTCCTTTGCGCACGAGTTTACAGACCTCTAGGAAGGCCTAGACCCGACTAGACCTAGATGGCTGAGGTTGGGCCAATGTGATATTCCTCCTCCTCCCAACGAGAAGGATGTGTGGGCCTAGGTAGTTGGCAGCCCTTACAAGAGTTGCATATATGAGATGTGGTACTACCCTGAGAGTATATCCCCATCCTCGCCATTAGGTCAGCTATTGGAGATAATGCCCTGAGGGAGCATGTCCATGCCCTAAACCAAGAGTTGCAAGGCCCAGTTGATCCGAGGAGGAGAGAGCAATAGGCACGGCTCTTAGGGCTCAGGACCGCGGCAAGCAACTATGGAGCAGGAGCTGAGAGATCTAAGAGCTTAAGCTCTCATTGGAGCACCGGAGCAAAGAAGGAGAAGGCTCAGTTCTGGAAGATGCAGAAGATCACTGCAAATGTGATGACCTTCTTCCGGGACTTGCGAACTTTGGGATCCTCCTCAAGACGCTCCTCCAGATCCAATTCCCCATATCTCACTCCTTTCCATCTTTGAGGGCCACTTAGAGTCGAATGGCACGATGACGATGATGGACGCCAACGCGTCGTCAACAATTGACGATGCGAACGCCCGAGTTCAACTAGTTTTTATTAAGCTTCTTTTTCTTCCATTCTGGATATTTTTTATTCTTTTTTTTTTTCATTCTGATTATTTTTACATTTATTGTAATTTGCATATATTTTATTGTTATAATTGACTATTTTATTTAATCAGTTTAATTTATTCATTTTATTATTTTCTTATTTAATATCAATTTAGTTGATAATTACGTAATTATATAAATAAATAAATAAATAATTGCCAATCACTTCATAAACAAAGAGGGAAAAAAAATAATAATATATTAGGACGGGTAAAACCGTTGGTAATATAAAATATTTTTAAAATATATTTTTTCAATAAATTATCATCCGTCGTAATATACATAGTAAAATAATTTTATTTATTTAAATACCTATCGATAAAATTAGATAAATCCATCGGTATAAATATGCTTCTGATGCCCATGCTGACGCCTTTTATATAATTGTACCGATGGTAAATATTTAATTAACTTCGTAAACGCGTCGAAAATAATCGATGCGTTATATATACCATCGGTAGTATTCATTGACGGCTAAAACGATGCCCATTTATCGTGGTATACCCGTCGTATAAATATAACCCGTCAAAATATCCATTGATATAGGCGTTAGTTTTACCATGCTTTTCTTGTAGTGTAACATTAATCTTTTTCTTCCATTTATACCCTTAATATAAATATGGTAGTTAAGTAATCAATATATTTACCAAGATAAGTACTCCCTCCATTCACAAATAAATGTTCACTTATAAATGTGTATATAGATTAAGGAAATGATTGGCACAATCATGGTATTAAGACAATTTAAGTGTATTTTATTGAATTACCGTCATTATTTTCCTTTCTCTTTAATTTTTTAATTACTCCCCTCCATTTCTCTCTCTCCTTCATTAATAGGGGTATACCTTGAATAAATTAATTAAAATTGCCTTGATTTTTATACTGACTTATGTGTGGAAAAAAAATCTTTAAAGTGGACACTTATTTATGAATAGAGGGAGTAAGAATAATTTTATCAACTTATATAATTTAATACATTAGGTTTATCTACCCAATGCCCTTAGGGCGTGGTTAAGGAGTTAGAGTAAAAAGTTTTTATCTTGAAAAGGAGAATTTTTGTGTTTTCTAAGCTAATACCCATGCAAAAGTCTTGAAAGTCATTTTTTTTTGTATCCTTAACCAATGCCCTCAACAAAACCCTAATATATACGTTTATCAAGATATTTTTTTGTTTTTCAGTATGTGTGCTATTTGATTTTTGACAACTATTCTGAAGCAGATGGAGCATATTACTGTAATAAGTATAATTAATTGTATTCACTTTAGTTAACTTTATTACTTATTTTTGTTTTTTAATATGAACAATCTTATTCACTTATATAACTTTATACTATTATGAAGATTTTTTTATTATTTTTTAATATTATATATATATATATATTTGTTTTTTGACGGATAAAATAAAACAAATGGAGTACTAATAATAAAAATTATTTGTTTAGATTTTCGAATGATCTGTTTAGATTATCCCAAAGCTTTTTGAGTGCAAGGTTTATAGCTTTTCATTAGTTATACAACAAGTATGACTTATCCTTTCCATAACCTAACAATTCTCCAAAATAATCAGGTCGTCACTAACCCACATTTCATATTCAATTCTTCTATTCATGAAAAATGCCAAAGAATCTGGAGTTAGTTAATAAGTCTCCACAAAAATCTTTAAACACCTGAGAATCTTTAATAATATTTTGGGAATGGTTATTGTCACTGGTAATATTTTTGGTGAAGACTCTTACTTATAGTCACGTCCATTTACATTATATTAATTTAGTTTGTCTCAAATATTATTTTTCTTCCAAGTTAATCAAAGTGATAATTTAATATTAATTATATGTTTATTTAAATTATTAGTAATTTAAATAAAAATAAATTAATTTTTGAAAATAATTACTGTTATCACATTTTTATTTTGCTTGCAATTCACTAATTTGATACAATAATTAGATTTAAATTTTTTATTATTTAATTTTAAATTTTCTCATTATATAATAATAACTAACTAATAATATTGAAGTGGGAATTTTAAAAAACAGTTAGTAAAATTAAATAACAACATATTAATATACAACACACATATCTAAATGTTATTTAGATTCATCTTTTAATATTTAAATATTATTGTCACTCTTTTTTATAAGACAAATTATATATTTTTACATACAAATTTCAGATACAGTCAAGCCATTTGTGATTTATCATTGAAATAGAAACAATAAAAAAATTAAAAAACAAATTTCTAGTTGCTTTTCAGGTTTTTAGTATTATTATTATTATTATTATTATTATTGCCATCGATGATTTTGTTGAAAAAGGGTGTACAAACAAAACAGACCTCTTTCGATAAAACCACACTCTAGAAGATTCTTATTTGTGGAGGAATAGTGGGCGCGCGGTGGTCCTGTATGTTCCAAATATGATTTGGATTTTGCCTTATCAACCGATTTTTCACTGATTGCTTTTAATTTCAAATTATGGTGGGAACAAAATACCAAATATAAATCACGCCGTGAAATGAATTAAGAATTTGAAGTGGGTTACCTGCATCTTCGACTGTATTTAGTACAAAAGTAATAATAATCCACCAATGGTTGCCTAAACATAATATATTTTGGTTGACGTAGTGTATAATAAATTGTTAAATTAAGCTTCCCATATTCTATATGGTGCAATTAGAGGATTAACCCATTGAGGAACATGGAAGTGCTTTGGCCACAATGGAATTTTAGGTTAATTGTCAGTTGACTTCTGCGTTGTTTAATTGCCCTTATGATGTTGGTAGAGGGTTGATTAATTGATTACCAGGTTGAATTGTCATTTATAAATATAAATATTCTCTTAGAACAATAGGTATATGTGGCATTATGACTGACAACAACAAGGAGAGAAAGAAAAAAAAGCCAAACATTAGACAAGACGACATCATTAGGGCCACAATAGATTTAACCTCACCTACTTTAATCTGGTGGTGGTGGAGGTTGTCGTGATCTTCAAGCATGGGTATTTTGTGTTGCCTGTATGCCTAAGAAAAAAACACAACAAAATCAATGGACATCTTGGTCAACTGGAAAAATAAAGTTGGAAAGGTTGAAAAATGAATTAAAATCTCTTATTTTTATTAAAACAAAACAGTGTAAAGTCATTAAAAATAAAGATCTATATTTTGGTCTTTGAAAGATTTTTATCTTAACACTTTAGCATTTAAAAAATTAATTATATTTATTTTAGTTTTCAAAATATTTTATGTTAAATATATTAATTCATGTAATAGAACAATAAAACACAATCAATTTTTAACATATCAGTCCCTTAAAAATCAATTTTGAACATATTATCCTTAGACCATGAAAAAATCAACTTTTAATACATTAATCTTTTAGAGACTAATGTATATATGATTTTTCAAAAATTGAATTTTAATATATTAATGTTTTAATTAGGAACTAATATGTATATAATCTTTATATTAATGGATTAATATTTTTAACATGGAATCTTTTTTGTATTAACATATATGCATTTAATCTTATAAGAATTCTAAAATGAAGTGAAGTGTAGATTTACTCCATCAAAAATATGACAAATTATATTTACCTCCCTTAAGATATATGTATATTACACTTGACATGCTCTACTTTTCAATTTTTTAAAAATTGTTGTTTTTGTTGGAGGCCACATCAATGTAGAAATGTTTAGTATTTTGAACTCAAATTTTATGTGGGAAGAGGTCTTTGAGGCTTTGAAAAAAATTTGCCCAACAAAAGCTCCTGGACGAATGGCATGCCAGCCTTTTCTACCAAAAGATGTGGCATATTGTGGGGGATCATGCAAAGTCTTGGATGTGCTCAGAGGAGGTGATCCTGACACCTTAAAAGATAGGAGTAATCCTTAGGAAACAAAGGAACTACAAAGGCAAGTTAATTAGATTATAGCAAAAGGGCATGTCTGGGAAGTATGAGCCCATGGCCCATGCATTGCACTTGTTTTACTTGTGCCTAAGAAGAACGAGACCTGGAGAATGTGTGTTGACTCGAGCTATCAATAAGATCACGGAAAGTATAGACATCCTATTATAAGACTTTATGCTTGATGAATTGCATGGTGCTTGTATATTTTCTAAGATTGATTTGAAAAGTGGTTACCACAAGATTAGGATGAAAGATTCCAATCGCAATGAGTGGAAAACTACTTCGCCTGTTGGAAAACTACTATTGAATGGCTAGTAATGCCTTTTGGATTAACTAACGCACCTAGTACTTTCATGAGATTGATGAACCATGTTTTGAAAGCTTATATTGGTAAGTTTGTTGTAGCATACTTTGATGATATTCTTATGCACAACAAATCTTTGGAAGAACATATTTATCATTTGAAATAAGTTTTTGAGGTTCTTAAGAAGGAAAAATTATATGCTAACCCTAAAAGTGTGAATCCTGAATCGAAAGGTAAAGGCTACTAAGAACTGGCCAATTCCTATGTCACCAAGTGAAGTATGTAGATTCCATAGTCCAACTAGATTTTATAGACAATTTCTTAAGATTCTAATAACATTGTTGCACTATTGACTGAAACTATGAAAAATGATGTTAGGTTTGAGTGGGGGAAGCATAAGACTTAGGATCTATTTAGTTTGAGTTTCCAATTTTCCATTTTCATTTGCAGTTTCCAGTTTAAGGATTTTATGAAGGAAAAACTAAAAATTGGAAATGAAAACTGAAAACTAGATTTTGTAGTTTTCAGAATTTTTAGTATTTCAGTTTCAACTTTCATTTCTAGTTTTTAGCTTTTCCTTCACAAAATCCTGAAAACCAAAAAATTAAAAATGAAAACTGGAAACGCAAACCAAAAGGCCCTTAGTTTTCCAAAAACTCAAGGAGAAATTGTGCTGCTTCTTTCCTTGTTATACTTGATTTTTCTAAGACCTTTGAGATTGATTGTAATGCTTCAGGCATGGATATAGATGTTGTTTTAATGCAGGAAAATGACCAATTGCATATTTCAATGCAAACTACATTACGTTACACTTAATTATCCCAATTATGACAAGGAGCTCTATGATTTGGTCTACTATTTGGATTACCTATGGCCAAAAGTGTTCATGACTTACATGGATCATGAGTCCTTGAGGTGCTTAAAGATCCAATAGAAGCTTAGTTTAAGGCATGCTAAGTGAGTTAAGTTCATTGAGACCTTTTCCTATTCATCCAATATAAATAGGGTAAGGAGAATATGATTAGTGATGTTTTATCTTGAAGGTACATTCTTCTTTCTACCCTTAATGCTAGAATATTTGGTTTTGAGCACTTGAAGGAATTATATGTTAGTTATTCATATTTTTTCATATATGCATGATGGATTCTTGTTTCATGAAGATGGGTTATACTTTCCCAATTGCTCTAGTAGAGAAATTCTTATATGTGAATCCCATGGGGTGGATTGATGGGACATTTTGGGGTTGTCAATGCTTTGGATATTTTAAAGAAATGTTTCTTTTGGCCTCAAATGAGAAGACATGAGAGATTTTTCTTATTGTTTTACTTGTAATTAGGTCAAATCCAAAGTCCTACCATAGGGGTTGCCTACACCTTTACCTTTTCCTAGTGAGCCTTGGGTTGACATCTCTATGGACATTTTTAAGGGTCTGCCTAAGATTAGAAGGGGTCATGATTCTATCTTTGTGGTAGTACCAGGTTTTCAAAAATGGCACACTTTATTCCATGTTGTAAAACTAATAATGTCACTCATGTGGGGTAAGTTAGGCAATAAATTGTTTTTCTCTACCACTTTTTACCCAAAAATTGGCAGGAAATGGAAGTGGTTAATAGAATATTATCCATTTTGTTGCATGCTATTGTGAAAGGTAAGTTAAAGACATTGGAGGATTGTATACCATTTATTGAATTTGCTTATAAATGTAATGTGCATTCATCTTCTAATTTTTCACCATTTATTGAATTTGCTTATAAATGGTAATATGCATGTTAGCCTAACATACCAGGCTAGCAACCCCTTGCTAACTGAGGTTTCTCTCAAAGTGCACCAAGGCTAATGCCACCGCCATTAGCTATGGTTTTTGGCAATAATACCTCCTAAAAAAAGAAACTATAAATCAAGTTTACTAAATACCATTTCTTTTCCAAGGATTACCAATCACAAACATGTCATGTAAGGAAATTACCACTTTATTTAGATTCTTTCGAGCATATTATAAATCGTTTCAAAATATACTTGTTCCATAATCTAACTTTAACATAAATAGAATCTATAAGTGTATCACTTGTACCATACCATATAAAGTGCTTATCAAAGTATCAATAGTAGCTATTAAACCACAATCTATGTCATAAAACATAATAATACTTAAAGGCCAAGCTCTTAAACTAGTAATTGGGAGACTTTCAAAATACATATGCATTAAGAAAACCATTTTATTTGCTATTCTAAATAGATAATGAGAAAGCAAAATAGATATTTAAATACACAGAACTATACACCAATTAACCATAAACATAATATTCACTCATAACTCAATGCCATGAAAGTAATGCTCCAAGCCTACATCATAGTAGAGTTGACAGGGTGCCTCTTTTGAGTATCTAACCCAACACACAACACCCAACAACAATTAATTAGCAATTAGAACCATAATTTTCAGAATTTTATATATTTGTATTCTAAACACCAAAAATTTTCAATTTCAAACCCTAGCCTTATGCATTAGAGCTCTAATCCCAAACCCATGACACAATCTAGTTAAACTATGAAATTAGGAGTAAGATTGATCTCTCTTATACCTCAAATGGCTGAAGGAAAAGGAAGAAGAATAGGTGTGGTTGTTCCCTTAGTTTCAAGCCCTCAAACCACCTAAAGGAGAAAGACTCAGAGTTTAGTGTCACCACAAGGTGGTGGTCGTGTCAATGATGAGGTCATGACTGCGAGAGAGAAGGAAAGAGGTGGTGGTAGTTATGGCCAAGAGGAGAGAGATTGATGGAGGGAGAGAAAAAGTGAGTTCACATTTGGGTTCTATTTCGAAAATAAAGAGGGAGGCCATGAGTGTTTAGTATGATATAAGGTGGTGTTGTCTCAATGTTCACTTATTTACATTTCTTAATTCTAAGTTAATGTCCTCACTTGGATTCAAATAAAATATTAGAAAAATTATAAAATCTCATCAAATCAAAATCCAAATTTTGGATTTCATTTCAAACTTGGAAATTTTTAAAATTTTATAAACCTGGGCTAAAAACGAAATGCTTAATAGTTCCTTAAAATACTTTAAAAATTGTCCTTTAACTTATTTTCATATTGGGAACAATTATCGGGGCTTTTAATTCCAAGAATGTAATTTTATCATATAGCCTTTCAAGGACCTGAAAGTCTATTTAGTAAAACTAGAACATAGAATAATAGATAAGGGTAATGACATCATTCTGGTTTAGAATAAATTTTCTAGCCTTTTTTCTTAAAACTAGGGTATTACATACTACTACTACTTTTGGATATTTTATTACTAATTGTAATTTTGGCCATAACCTAAGTATGATTAGTAATTAAGGTTTCCTTTTTATTAGTATACCTTTTACTATTATCTTATTTTATTTTAAATAAGCAATCTTGTCCTTAACAACTCAATCATATATCAGGACAATTGTAGAGTTCATTCCTTGTTCTCTTATATTCCATGAGCTCTTGATACTCATGGCCTGTTTCATCTATAAACAATGGGTCTAGAATCATAATCTTTATCCCAAGGTTCTTATTTACTGGTTTAGTAAAGGTTGCAAGCGCGAGACAGTTCCAAATCCTTTGTGGTTGTAATGTCTCTAGATAGGATTCATACCACTCAAGGAAGCTAAAACAATCCTATTTGGGAGGGTGGATATGTCGAGTCTTGGGGTGTGCAATCATAATGTCAAAGGCAGCATTACTCTAGTTTTCTCATAATCATGATGAGGCACGTGTGAATGTTGTTAGGAATACTGCATGATTTAGATTCATGCCCCTTGGCCTCAAGTCAGATTTCTAGTTTGCAGATGAGTAAGGCCCCATTGGTTTTATCGATTATAATTGGGTCTAAATGAATTTTGTCAACCTTGCAAGTCTAGCCTATTTGGATGTATGGCCGTTGAACAACAATGCATCACTATTGATGTGGCTAGCTTGTATAGTTTTGGGCATACCGATGCTAGCTTTGGGTTTTTCTTATGTTTTTCCCTTTTATCATTTAGGTTGGTTGTTAAAATTTTGTTATTACCACTTGCTTCTCTTTTTTAAAGTCAAACATCTTTTAATTATTGGGAAAAAACTAAAATATAATTTAGTGTTGTTATGATCCTATACCTTGGACCTCAGATGACTAGGAATGAGGCAAATGCTCCCAGCCTCACCACCCAGTTTGAGATCTTTGAATGACCAATTACTGAGATCATCAAGGTGGTGTTCACAAGGACCCTTTGAGAAACATTCGACAAAGAAAACCCTACGACGCTCTAAGGACGCAGGAAGCATAAATCCCAAGGTCCTACAAAGAACTTCACCTTAGAAAAATGAAAGGACCCAGCTATAGGTTAGGACGAGTGCATGATGAGCACATCATCTACATGAGAATTGGTATAAACTTTACAAGAACACCTTTAATGTATTTGGTACAATCATACATTCCACCTCAGCCTTATAATCCCTTACTTTGGACGTATTTATAGGGTATAAATAGGAGAAGTAAAGTTCCCTCTAGGTAAGCTATTCATTCTTATTATTCCTTCCATTTTTACCACACACACATTGACTTGGGCGTTCGAGTTCCTTTGCAGGTACCAACCCCCGTGCACTAGACACAATAAGGAGAGGAGGAACTATCTAGGATAACCATCGTCCATACACTAGAAAATAGGCCCATGGTAACTTTATGTTACATTGGCATCGAAGAAAGGCAATGAGATATGATAGGCGGCTGAGCACGGAGGAACATAACGGAGGAAGCGCGAAAGCAGGAGAGAAAAATTGTATAAGCAGAAGTGGGAGAGCAAAAAGTAGGAAATAGGAGAAGGAAGAAGTTTATATACGCGGCAAAACCATTCCAAGGGGAAACATTATGGTTACCCCCGCATTGCCTGATAAATACGGCCAACACCCACTACAAAAAATTGTGTGAATTGTGATGGGAAATTAGGGTGGTTCTTTAAAACCACCATAATGCCCAGGAAATTACGGTGGTTTTATTGACCGCCATAATTTTACAACTGCCTTTATTCTCCCCTATGTCTCACTTATGCTTCGCAGCCCTGGCCCCTCAATACACTTCACAAACCCTATTCTTTACCCATATCTCACTCTCGATTTCTCATGGCATCTCCATCTCAAATTCTTCGTCAATCGGTTCACTCACAAGCCCATCCTCTGCCGTGTGATTCACACTTTCTCCCAAATCTGTAGCAACTAAAATGAAAAAGGAGAGAGGAGCTCTAGCAACTAGCAACAAGGTTAAAGGTTGAAGGTTTGGGTTTAGAACACAAATAGAGAAGGAAAGAGGGCATGGTGGTGGAGGATGATAGGGAGTGTCGAGGCGCCAGCCATGAAGCTCGCGGTGGTGGCAGTGGCTTCAAACAGGGACAGGTGGGGGCGGCGGCTTTGCGGTTTGTGAGGCAGAGGATGCTGTGTTGACGTCACATGGGTGTGGCAGCGTTGGTGGTGATACTGAAGTGCGATGGCGACGGAAGTCATGGCGAACTTGTAGCACTTGGTGGTGACCGCTGCGATTCCGAGCAGGTCCAGGCGAGCTGGGCGGTGATGCAATAGTGAGGAAGGTGCAGTAGAGGCTGGAGTGGTGGCGATCATGGCGGTGTTGACAGGCTCCCCCAGCGGTGATGGCGATGAAGCCTTAGTAAGTATGGCTCACTCCTTCCTTTCGTTTCTACTTCTTTTTTTTTTCAGATTTTTGGTTTGAGGTTTGAAAAGGTTTGGTGTCTGATCTGTTAGGATTTTAACTATGATTTCTTTTTTGGTATGTTGTGATTATTATTTGGGGATTTTGTTCTGGAAAGGTTACTGATTTGTGGCTAGTTTGTGTTTGGTTTATGGTTTGAGGCTATTTTGGGTTTTGGTTGATGTTGATCTCTTCATCTAAGTCAAGGGCTTTGGTAAATTTCTCATTTTGATTATGGATTTATGTGAATTCTTAAAGTGGTCAATTCAGATTTGTCTGTATGTTAGAATGAACTATGTAATATTAATGAACTTTGAAACATATTCTTCTATCTGAAACCCTATGAACACACTATTGTGAGCCCAAGATCAACCCCTGGATGTTGCACTTCTCCTCTGTTGCTGCTCGCTCTTGTTCTATCCTATTTATCTCACGTGAAAAAGGAATACCTTGAATGGCATGAGGATGGCTTTGAAGTGTGCAAGGTGGTGGCTTCCTTTCTGCAAAAGATAGAATAAAGTGTAGGTGCCCCAAGGCTTACTTTTCTGCCTTAGAAGGAAATGATGGTATTGGTGGTGATTTTGTTGGGGACATGGAATTTGTTGCAGATATGAAAATGATCAAGGTGGTACATTCTATAATCTATATGAGATTTAGTTATTATTATTATTTTTAGTTAAGTTTTTGCCTTTTGGATTGTAGGAGCAATGCTTCTTTTATTTATGAAGTCAATTTGGAAATGAAAATTATGAGGCTTTCAAAGAAGATATATTAAGAGTAAAAGAAGACCAGGTCTACTCTGGAGATACTCCTGGCATAACAGGTCATAATCATCCATCAATGATAGAGGTAAAATTTTAACCACAATATTCTTTTATGGTTGTGTTGTGATCTTCTGGATTAAAATTAGCCTTATTTAATGTTGAACTAGCCAATTTAAAGCTTAGTTATCTAAAAATAACCTTGGTAGGATCTATTACTTTTTGTTCAATTAAAGTTTAGTTGTATCAAATTCAAAATTGTATGTAGAGCCTGATTAAAATTGGTGCTTGAATCAAACTCTAATTGAATTTGAATTTGTAATATGTGTATTTAACAAAGCACAAACATGTCAACTCAATCTAAGGATGGTTGATTTTACCCTAGTTAAGTACATGTATATGAGAATAATTTTCTGTAGTTTGGTGCTTTCAATAGCTGAGTAACATGATAACAAAATCACGTGAGTTTGAATTTGACATTTAGTCTCAATGCTGAATATGATGATTAGTGAAAAACATTCATTTACTCAACTTCTCAAATTAAATGCTAGTATATGGCAGGTGATACAAGAAAATACTAGAGGTGAAATAGAGCAAGTGAATTTGCCTTTCCTTGTATATGTTTCCTAAACCAAAGCCTTCTCAACCCCTATGAGATCAACCCCAAGATCATACGCTAAGCAAGAATTGTTGATATACATTAACAAAAGTTTAGCCAACTTTCTTGTGTTCTAGATGTTTGGTTTATAAATGATATCATCAATAAATCAAAGCTTGATTAATTGCATTTGGTATCAACAATGGTGAAGAAAGGGTGTTGGTATCACTATAACTAGACAAAATTATAACTTGTTCCTATTTTTACTGTTAAATCTAGATGAGGACCTTTGATTTATCATGCTCCTGTATGGTTTTTGAGATACAAGGCTCAATTCTTTTTAGTTGGGCACTATCCAATTTGTTGGTTGGGGGTTTTGTGTTACTTGATTTTATTGTTGATCTGATTCAATTGGTAATATTGCAATATTTTCAGCTTCATTTTTGCAATATATTGTTATTCCTTCTTCTGTGGCTTCTTGTTTATGGAAGACAAAAATTGTTCAAGTTAACTAACCTTTGCATAAGTTATTGTGTGTTCGCTTCTCTATGCATGGCTGTGTGTGATTGCAATATTGTGTGTTCTCTGAATCATTCATCTTGTCAATGCATTCTAGTATGTAGTACCTTGTTCAGTGTTTTATTCTTTATTGATACTATTGAGTGATTATATGTCTCCTGCTATTGTTCCATTTGATTAGTATTTGCTGCTTGTATTGATGTGAGGTAGTCATTCTATTTTTTATCCTCAAAACCTTACCAATTAGAATTGTTGTGTTGTCTTTAGTATTATGATTTGAGATTTGTGTTATTGTTAAGCTAATTATGTTTTGAAATTCATGTTTTGAAATCTAATGGTGGCAATGACAGCTATGTTCTTCACTCAATTCTACCAAGCAAAGTTGATCCACTAGTCAATTTGATGAAAGTTAAGAAAGTTCCTGATTCTACCTATGACATGATTGGTGGCCTAGACCAGCAAATCAAAGAAATAAAAGAGGTAGATAATAGTATAAACACTGACTGACTGACTACTGACTTAACCTTTGCATTTGAAGATCATTATTTGTTAGGTCTCTTGAGTTAGCTATCTATCCATTTTTCTATTCATGCACCACTCTTCTCTTTGTTTCTATCAGTATGCATACCTTTCTAAATTTATATTATAAATTTATTCATATTAGACAAAACAATCACTATTGCTTGGACTCACATATGTGATAAAATTTACAGGTTGTTGAGTTACCAATTAAACATCCTGAACTCTTTGGAAGTCTTGGAATAGCTCAGCCAAAGGTAGTGTCTAGCTCTGGGATTGTCACTCTACTTTCCATCCTTCTAGCAGCATCCTTAGCTGTGTTTCTCTTTCATGGTTGCTTGCACTCTTTTTGTTTTCCTATTTTGACTCTCTTTAACTTATCACAAGGTGTTCTGCTATAGGCCACCTGGTATTGGGAAAATATTGTTGGCTAGACGTGGCACATAGCACTGATTGTACATTTATAGGTGTCTGGTTTCTAATTAGTTCACAAATACATTGGAGAAGGTTCAAGAATGGTCAGGGAAATTTTTGTTATGGCCAAGTACATCCTCTTTACCTAGCTTCTTCTTTTCATTATATGTTGCCCTACACCAAAGGAGTGGAAAAAACATGTGTCTTTGTCTTAATGACGTTGTGGGTTGAAGACATTTTTAAGAAAGGGCATGACTTATAACTCAGCTTAGGATGAAGTTATTTTCGTAGTTAGTGAGATTGTGGTAGTCAAATTTGGAATTAGATTCATACCAATTATGGCTGGAATTTGGTGTGAATATTAAATCCTTTTCCCATTTCCCATTAAGCAGAACTTGAAGATAGAAAAATGGGCTTACTTACCCAATTTCCTAAAACAATTATGCTCAACTTTCTTGATTCATTAATTTTCGTGTTAAGATAATCCAAGAGGGTGGAATATGTTGTATGAAGACTTACTTAACCATTATTACTTATATAATATTATGATTATGATGGAACACTACTCTTTCCACAGGGAGCATGCTCCATCAATTATTTTCATGGACGAAATTGATAGTATTGGTTTTGCTCGAATGGAATCTGGAAGTGGCAATGGTGACAGTGAGGTGCAATGCACTATCCTGGAACTTCTCAACCAATTAGATGGGTTTGAAGCTTCAAATAAGATCAAGGTTATATACTTTGTTCATGATAGAACTACACTGCTATGGTGATTTTAGGAGAATTTTAAAGTTTGTGTAATGCTCACGTGCTATGCCTATAATATCTGTAACAAATACATATAGTTCAATCTATGTGACTCATTTGAGATATAAGTTTGTACTTTCCTAGGAAGTTATGAAGAAAAATCTGTAATTACATGTGCTGATGGCCACAAATTGAATTGACTGGAAGATTGAAGTTTTTTAAAAAAATTTCGCCATAATTTTTTTTTTTTTTTTGTGAAAAAATGCCGCTAATTGTGACGGTTTAAAACCGCCATTATTAAATTTTTTTCCAAAAATGTTCTTGTGGCGGTTTCAACTGGCGGTTTCACCGCCACAATTCATATTTTAAAATATTGCATTAAAAATTGCGTTGTTCAAACCCATAATTCACGTGCTAAATTATGGCGGTTCCATAGGGTGATTGTGGTGGTGTTTTTGTAACCGCCGTAATTTCCTGAATGGCATTGGTAATTACGGCGGTTAGGGAATGACCATATTGCGAAAGCGGTGTTATTAACCTGCCACAATTCACCAAAAAAACCGCCATAATTTACCATTTTTTTGTAGTGACCATGTGTTGCACGCCAATTAGAGAAGGGAACATAGCATCAGGTGAAGTACAAGAACCCAAACGACATGAAAAACCAAACGCCACCTTGAATGACCAGGAATAGGGCAAATGCCCTATGCACACCACCTCTTCCTTATTCCTAGTCACAACCCATTCGCAGTATGATCCATCCCCAAGCCCTACCATTGCCCAGAGTCATAACCCCGCATCTCATCAAACTCCTACTTCCTTGGGTGGGTCACAGACATGGAGTGGATAGGAGGCTCCTCGGCCTAGATGGTAGGCCACTTGGGCCATAATAGCCGCTTCGGATTAGGCCGAACGGTAAAGATAAGTAAGTTTAAACATGTTTTTCATTACATTCTAATTTTGCATTGCGTACAATATTTAAAATATTTTCGTTGTTTTTAATTTATTTCATCTATGTAATAGTTGTAATCCATTTGTTGAGGGTCACCATTGGATCACAGAGAATATCCAGTAGATATAACCACCCATGGCCCATTTGAACTAACATCAGAGACGTCAAGGAGATACGGTGGAGGAATGGAAGGTAATTCTATGATTTATTTATTTTTGTTAATATATATATATTTTTATATTATATTAAGGCATTTTGCTGCATGTGGGTGGGTCAAGCACCAAGGAGGGACCCGTAAGCATGTGATAAATTTTTAAACTTTCTACATTTAATATATTATTAAATGTTAATTTACTGCATTTGAATTATGGCGAATGCTATGTTGTTATGACTTTATTGTGCATATTTGTGCAAGTCGAAGAAGTTAAACCGCTCTCCGACAAGGAGAAGTTTTGGAGACCCATACCGAAAGAGTGAGCATCTAGGGGAGTTGGAGAGGTCTGGGTAGATCCTCTGAGACCACTTATGTAAGTTCAAATTCAGACATCTTTTTACTTAATTTTTATTAATTTTTTCATTTATGCCATAATTATTACTTACAATGTGTTTTATCTTTTTTCCTTTGTAGTGTGTGGTTACAGACCTGGGAGTGGCACGGACCTAATACCAACTTAGGTGGCTAAGGCTTGGCATGATGCTAATATCAGACAAGGTGATTGGTGGCCTTTACAAGGATCACATATATAAGATGAGATACTACCCTGATAGTAGATCACCATCCCCCGCCACTAGGTTCTATCCTGGGAATGATGCCCTGAGAGAGTGTATGCATGCCTCAACAGGAGCTAGCAACAGGCACAACTTATCCGCAGGAGCAAGCACAGGAACAACTCCTTCAACAGCTTCAGAGCAGCGGAGGTTGAGCAGCAATGGAACAAAAGCTCAGGAGATCCAACAGGTTAAGCTGTCCATGGAGTGGCGCGGAGCCAAAAAGAAAAGATTAAGTTCAAAAGGATGCAAAAGAATATCACTGATGTTATGACTTCTTCAGGGACATGCAGACCTTAGGATCCTGGGCTCCAAGTAATAAGCTCCCTAGATGCCACTCTCCTCCATTTTTTGGGGCTTCTCTTTGTTCAATGGTGGGACGATTGATGGGTCCGATGATGATGACACTAATGATGCCGATGACAGGAGTTTACCTAGTCTTTATCTAGCTTTCTTTATTTCATACATTTATTGCACTATATATATATATTATGGTACTTTGTTTACTTATTGCATCAGTTTGTTTATTTTATTATTTCATTATTTTCTTACTTAATATCACTTTAATTGATAATTAAATTATTATATAAATAAATAAAAATAATTAAATATAATTCATAGTTTATATAGATGAGCTACACATCACAATGAAATCAATTATTAAAAATTATTAAATATTATTGAATATAAACCCGTCAATGATTGATTATATTTTCAAATTAAATAATTTTAATAAAGTATAAAACCGTCAATAAAAATTAATAAAAAATTATTCTTATTTTTAATAACCTGGTAAAAAATTATTCTTAATATAACCCATTAATAATATTATTTATCTGATGACCTTAATAACAACGTTAATCTAATTGTACCAACTGATCTTTATTTTTATACCTGTTGTACAACAATAAAAATATTATCAACAGTTAAATTACCTGTCGGTAATATTTCATCGATGACCGAAAAATCAATGGCCCGTACTCATCAGTAAACCCATCAATATAATTCAAATCGAAAAATCCATCGATAATCCTTTCTATGTGCCACACAATTCTTGTTGTGATCATCCATACGTTGGAAAACAGCTCCAGCGTAACTACGATATGGGTGCACCGTGCAATTGCCATGTAATGTGGTCCCATGAATGATAATGGGCATGGACACTGTTCCATTACGGCAATGACGTTTTCTTGAGCGGAAGTTAGGACCGTATTTTCTAGCTAGAGTTGAACTCCAAACCCCTTTAGCCTTTGTCTACCTCAAAAAAGAAAAAAAAATGCGTCTAAGAACTTTTGTGTCTGCCGTAAGTATTCTTGCACGTAAATGGAAGAGACAAATACTTTTCTTATTCCAAGCCACTACTACAAGGATAATGACATGGATGTTTGCGGTGCGATTTGGATCGATTTTGGATTAAAAGTCATCTGATCCAAAAACTAAAATTTTATGTGACACAATTTGAATCGAATGATTTTCACTTTGTAATCCGATCCAATTTACAGTAGTTTGGATTGGATTGGATTATTTTTTTGGTAATGGAGCTAAATAAAGAGGAAAGAAAGAAGGAAATTATCATTGAAGAATCTAAGGCATCTGCCAAAAGAGTGAGCTCTATATTATTTGGAGACTTATTCCAATGATGAGTCACAAGAGAAGAAGAAACATCCTAAGAAAATTCGTGACTTGGTTGCCCTCTTTATAAACATGATATATTGAGGTCCAATTCCTCTCCATAAAATTCTTAACGCCACACAACAAAGCGGCATACATGTGTAAAGTAGACAGGGAAGCCAATAGATGCAAAATCTAACGAGTCTGGATTGGATATGTGATTTAAATATTAAGGAATAAAAATATTCCATTTATAAGATGAGTCTCCTCAGTCTCAACAACTCTCTTGCAACTTGTGTTTTTTTTGTTTTTCTTTTTTGTTTTTTGTGGGGATGGGTCGAAGCTTATGTTGTGTTCAAACAGTCTCTTGCAACATAGATCTCCATGAAACAATGATTCTGTCAATAACTTTTTTTGGTCCACGAGTGAATCAGTTGGTCAAGTTTTTAGTCATTTAGTCATGTGTGTCAGTTTTTTGTTTGAGTAAGTTCTTGTAATTATTAATGGTAGCGGGCCACCGAAAGTCAAAAATCGACTTAAAATAAAGTGGACTAAGTTAAACATGTATTTGAAATGGGTTAGACCACTTCTTGGACTAAGTATATAATATTGTATACGGTTTGGTTTAGATTGGACCAGTTTTAAATGCCAACCACAAACCGAATTGAACTGCAAGAAAACCATGGTTGAAATTTGCGGTTTAATTTGGATCAGTTTCTAGATTAGATAAGCAGTTTAAATTGGATTGGATTGGATATCAAATAATGGCAATTGACACGAAATATTTATATAAGGTTATATATTTAGCCTCATTCCTTTTCTGCCAGTGGAAAAAGAACAGAAATATTATCCTTATTATTCTAAAACTCAATTCGGATTATGAGTCAGGGACGTAAATCCAGAAACCATGGGTTCCAAGAACAGTATGACTATTTGAGTTTAAATTTCAAGAGGCATATTTGACAAACTTTAACAGGTGAATATTTGAAAATTGCGTGTGATGGCACACCCATACATAAAATTGTTCTAGAAGATGTTTTAGTCTAACTTGTTACAAAATACAAACACTAATATTAAAGCGAATTAGAGATGCTGATTAGCCTTCTATTTATGTGTCATCATAATTTAAGTTTGATTTTAATTTTTTTTATTGACATAGCATTTAAAAGTATCTTTATTAGCATATGATATTTTTTAAGCATAGTATAACTTTAGACTAATTAAGACTAGTTATTTATCAACCCAAATATTTGTAGTACCAAAAAATAAAAAAGAGAGAAAGAGAGTAATATTGAAAATATTCTTATTTATTAGGATTTGGATCCTCTAAAATGAGAATCTCACTTTAAAAAATAAAATGAACAATTTTATTCTTAGATCAATAAAGTGAAGAAGCACCCATTTTTAGTTATTTATCCAATAATAAAACCCCTTACTTTATTCTCTAAATAGAGACCTTCACTTTAGTTAGATCTTTATTTTAGAAGATCCTTTCCCTATTTATTATACCATCAACAAATAAAAAGAAAAGCAAATCCTGCTCTATAAAAAGAGGCACCCAGGTAAAGGTTGTCAGTGCGATATAGCCGCATCTAGCTCCTAAATAATCTCCGAAATTTGTAACATTGAGCTAGGAAGGCTATACCCTTCTACTCAGCATGGAGAAGAACAGCGTGGAAGTAAAACCTGCAGAGGCTGATGAGATTAAATGGGTTCATGATTCTTCAGTGGATCACAAAGGCATCGTTCCACTACGAGCTTCAACTGGTTCTTGGAAAGCTTCCCTCTTCATTATAGGTAACGAATGTCTTCATGTTGCTTCAACCAAAATTATTGCACTCTAAACTACTATATGACAGCTCTGGGGTGTGTGTTTTCTTTATCCTCCTTTTGGTTCTCAGCAAAGTAAAAGGAAAGCCGCTTCCTCAAACTCTCACCCATTAATTTATCATCTGTTATTTTAGAAGGAAAATGTTAACATAAAGTCGAATTTATGGCAAATTTTGTATGGTAAAATTTATATTTTAAATTATATCAGCAAATAATTTTATAATATTGATATATTTATAATTTTGAATTATTAATATGATGTCGTACGTAAAGTACACCGTAAAACTGAGTATAGTAGATTACTTCTCTTAATATATATTTCCATCATGTCATATGTCATTTTATCAATTTCTATTTAGCTGTAAGCATTACAATCAGTTTTGCAAAAGTGTCCCTCCTTTGTCTTTGGTGAAAGCCTAAAAAACGCCCTTTCGGGTTTCACGGTGTTGATTTCCATTTCATTCATGTATAAATTTGTGGGGAAAAAAATGCTCAAGGCCCTATGCTAATCCTACAGTATAAATACGTGTATATACCAAAAATTTGTGGTAGAAGTTTTGCATGCAAGCGAGTTTATTACGAAATATACATATATGAATAAAGATTAATTTTAATTCGAATTCATTTACCAATTCATTGTCATCGTTGACCATTAATAGGAAAACCTTTTGGTTTCAAGTTTTTGAATAATTTTTTTACAAATCTTAATAGCGAGTTGACACGATATGTCACATGAGTAAACACATAATTCCCATTTTGACCTAATAATAGTAGTAGTGCTGCACTATAATGTGACTACTTCTCAATAAAAAGGAAAGAGGAATAGGTATTAAAAGGATCTCTTAGTATATAAATATCTGCGTAGAGAAAGAAGAAAGAAAATTCTCAGTCTCTAAATCATATCTCATCATTTCTTGTCTTATTAATCATTTTTTACTATCCGAAAGATAACTAGTATATGTTTAATAGCTGTTTTAAAATTTTAAATGCTATTAAATAGTATGTAGCAATGAATAACTAGTGCAATAGAAAATGAGACATGATAGGAACATGTGATTTCAATTCAAAGGAAAGATTTGAAATTTTGCTTTACCTACTACTATCACATATTTCATCCTTTTCTTTTCTTTTATTTATTTTATGGCCATTTTAAATATTTACCTTTAATATATAAATAATATTATTCAGAAGAAAGTGTTCATGTATTTAATTATTATTTTTCACAAATCCAACCATGAATTATTGAACACAATCTATATAGAGATACCTTCTCATCAGACCAAAAACGCTTAAATTATATTTTGCAAATTTAATTCTTTCAGGAGTTCTTAATTTTGTGTGGAATATCCTCTCTCTCTCTCTCTCTCTCTCTCTCTCTCTCTCTCTCTCTATATATATATATATATATATATATATATATATATATATATATATATATATATCTTATGTTTGCGTATGATCACAATTTTTTCTTTTTGTGTGTGAATATAATAAAATACCTTTTCCCCTCCCACAATGTCTATAATCTCCTCCCGATTATTAGAAAATGGTAATATCTCAATCCTTTATAAATTCAACAATTATTTGCTGCAACTTCAATTTATCACTCGGACTTCAAATTTCTCACTAATCCAAATCATCTGTTCAGAATAACTATTTTTTTGGATTCATGAAAATATAATGAAAGTTACCCTATACCATTAGGAAAATTAAACTCTAATGCTAAAGGCTAGATAAGGTTCCCTCAGCCGTATGCACATTACTTGGTTGTAAACAAGAAGTTGAAACAGCGAGCATCTACTTTCTATCTTAAGATGCTCAGATTTTTTGCTATGATCTAGGGACAAAGTCAGAAACTTAGTATGAAAAAAAAAAGTAAAATATAAGTAAAACGATTTAAGAGTTTTCAACGTTCTTTTTTATCATTCAGATATTCAACTTTAAAGTTAAGCCATTTTAAAAAAGATTTAGTATCGCCTAAGTTGTTAGTTATCAAGATGAAAATCATATCTGCACTATTTAGAAACTATGTTGCATGGGTATGGGTATGATACCCATATCAAGTATAGGTATAGATATGGATATGAGAAAATATATATTATATAAAATTATAAAATTATAACTAATAAAAATAAATAATTTTTTATGATGTTCAAATAAAAATATCTGAAGACATACAAGATTTAAAAGGATAAGATAATATTTTAATTTATTTAATTGTCAAATTTAATGTTTTATATGGATCAATTTGTATTTAAGTAGCATTTACTTATTGTAATTATTGATTAACAAGGATCTAGAGTACCCAACAAGTATTGATACCAGATACTTGTATGACAACCATTTTAGAATACTCATACTTCAAAAAATTCAAGCTTTAAATATGTTATTGGTCAAAACCCAAAAAACAAAAAAAGTTTACGAAACGGAATAATGATAAGATTAATTTTTTCTTGACTTCTATATGCTTGATAGGATAATCAGAGAAATTCTTAAAAATAGTAAACGATATTATCCTATGTAAGATGCTGACCCTGCTTTAAGCCAAGTAGGCCACTAAAGATATTATCCTAAGAGCATTAAATTAAGATAAGCGATATCAACCACACAAGGCCTATGGTTTTTATTAATAAGAATGATGCTATATTAGTGGTAATCCTCCTATGTAAGATGCTGACCCTGCTTTAAGTCAAGTATGATGAATTGGGGTTAAAGGTTGAAATGAATGTGGATACTGTACATGGACCATTTCGTGAAGCTTTCATTATGTGGAATGTGCTGACCACTAGTTTTGAAATTCTTTCCAGAGTATCGTGGCATTCATTTAGATCACAATTCTTTCTTTAAGTCAAAGACTTTCAACAGACAAATGTGAGTTCGTTATATGGAAGGGAAAAAAAAATTCTATTTTTATAGTGTACAATTTTGTTAAAACTAGAACATACTTCAAGCGAACGAGGGATTATATATAACTCAACCGAGCCTGTTGAACATCTGAGCGAGGGCTAGATCTACATAATTGGTTGTTGTTACAACCAATCATAATTTTGGTTTTCAGAATGTTGCTATATTAGATCTCGTTCCCTTTTCTTTGCTAGTTTAATGGAATTCGAGTAGCCCTCATAATTAAATTGAAGGAGAACTGAATAATTATGAAACCTCACGAATTAGAATACATCGTAATACACCTATTAGAGATTAAATCATTAACCATAATATCTTTGATTTAATACTTGTTTTCAGCAATTGAGTTCAGTGAGAGGTTAAGTTACTTTGGAATAGCAACTAGCTTGGTTCTTTACCTCACAAAGGTGTTGCACCAAGACCTCAAAACAGCAGCTAGGAATGTGAACTACTGGTCTGGTGTCACCACATTGATGCCACTGTTAGGAGGATTCATAGCCGATGCATACTTGGGTCGTTACTCCACTGTGTTCACATCATGCATTGTTTATCTTATGGTAAGCTCAATCACAGTTTGGAAATACACATTACCACCATTCATGGTTTTCAAACTGCAATTGTGGTCACGATTGCAGTTGCATTGCGATGTAGAAAATTATGAAAAAAATACTGCAAACATGATTGCAATTGCCACCGCATTGTAGTTGCGGACCACAATTTAAAACAAGTGCATTGTTACTTAGGCCTTTTCCTTTATATCTTCTGAACTATGCAAATCTTTTTCTTGTGGTGGGGGACAAATAAACAGGGTTTGGTTCTCCTTACGCTGTCATGGTTCCTTCCAGGCTTGAAGCCATGTGATCATGCTAATGTATGCACTGAACCTAGGAAAATCCACGATGTGATTTTCTTCCTAGCCATCTACTTGATATCTATAGGAACTGGAGGGCACAAACCCTCCTTGGAGAGCTTTGGAGCTGACCAGTTCGACGATGATCATGCCGAAGAAAGGCTGCAAAAGATGTCATTCTTCAATTGGTGGAATTGTGCAATATGCAGTGGACTTATTCTGGGAGTGACATTGATTGTTTACATTCAGGACAATGTGAACTGGGGAGCTGCTGATATAATCTTCACAGGGGTCATGGCTCTCTCATTGGTCATCTTCATAATAGGAAGGCCATTTTATCGTTACAGAAAACCAACTGGGAGTCCCTTAACTCCAATGTTGCAGGTTCTTGTTGCTGCCTTTTCCAAAAGAAAGCTCCCATACCCTTCCAACCCTTCCGAATTATATGAAGTTCCCAAGTTTCATAACAGTACTGGAAGATTTTTGTGCCATACTGAGAAACTCAAGTGGCGACTATTGACTGAGTTTGTGTTTGGTTTTGCGTTGTAAAATTAATTCTTGATCAAATTGATTTTGTTAGAATTAATTTTAGTTAAAAGTGAAGTGATTTATATTTGGATATCTTTACTTAAAAAAGTGATCTTAGTTGAAAATATTGTTTGGATAGTGTTGATCAAACTCATTTTTAGGTGTGTAATTACGAAAAAGATATAGATATTCTTTTGTTCATATTAGATTATTATAATTTCAGTCAAGAAGTCATTACAATGAGAAAGAAAGAGCTCGAGTTATAGTTATATAAATGTTAACTATTAATTTATTGTTGGTATGTTTGTTTAGATTTCTTGACAAGGCTGCGATTCTTGAAAATGATGGAAATTCAGCAGAGAAGCAGAGTCCATGGAAGCTAGCAACTGTATCTAAGGTTGAAGAAATGAAGCTCATTATAAATATGATCCCCATTTGGGTATTCACCATACCATTTGGAATTTGTGTGGCACAAACTTCCACATTCTTCATTAAACAAGGTGCTACATTGAACAGGAAGGTAGGCAATGGTTTTGAGATTCCTCCAGCTTCAATTTTCACTGTTGCTGCCTTTGGGATGATAATTTCTGTGGCCATTTATGACAAGATTCTTGTTCCCTTTTTAAGAAGCCTAACTGGAAATGAGAGAGGGATTAACATCCTTCAGAGGATTGGTTTTGGAATGCTTTTCACTGTTGGTGCAATGATAGTAGCAGCTGTTATAGAAAAGAAAAGGCTTGAAGGATTTGAAAGGGATCCACCAAAGGGTTCACTATCAATGAGTGTGTTTTGGATGGCTCCACAGTTCCTAATTATTGGTTTTGGTGATGGGTTTACCCTTGTGGGTTTGCAAGAGTACTTCTATGATCAAGTTCCTGACTCTATGAGAAGTTTAGGCATAGCATTTTACTTAAGTGTGATTGGGGCAGCAAATTTCCTCAGCAGCATGTTAATAACACTTGTTGATCACATAACGGAGAAGAGTGGGAAGAGTTGGTTTGGTAAGGATTTGAATACTAGTCGCTTGGACAAATTCTATTGGCTATTGGCAGCCATAACCACAGTGAACTTGTCCTTGTTTGTCTTCTTTGCTCGTCGTTACTCTTACAAAGCTGTGCAGAAGGTTGCAGTGGCTGATTGCTACGAAAGCAAAAGTGAATGCGGGGGTGATGTAGGAACTATGGCTTGAGTTCATTAGTTCAATAGTAATTAGCACCGTGAAGGTCATTTGAAAAAAAAAATGCTCCATTATAGGACTAAAAATAGATTCGTGTTGAAAACTCATATTTCTACCGTGTACTATTCCTTTTCTCATCCTTAAATTTCTCATATTGTACATCATGTTTGATTTTTAAAAATATGATATCAGCATCCTTTAATTAAGTTCAAATCCAAGATATTATTATTGTCCGATGTCTCTTACATAGTTTACACGTTTGTATGCATAAAGCAACTCTTTTTGAGCAGTCTTTGACTCTTTGGTCTTTTTTAGGTACAACTATTATTTCTTAAAATTAACATTATCAATTACACATTGAATAATTTGAAATACAAATTCATTTGTGAGTGTAAAGAGTAAAAGTCAAATTTTGACTCGATCCAACAACAAATTGACAACATTACTTTAAAATAGTCACAATTTAATTAGAAATTTATAATTTAAAAAGTAATCTCCCAATTTAATCCATACCATCAGATAAATTGATTTCTCAAAAAATAAATTATGATCCTTCACAATTATAAATATAGGATAAGTTAGCATCTTCTGAAAATTTTTGAAAATTTTAGGGCCAATTAATTCCTAAAAATTTGTAAAATAATTCAAATAAGTCTATGAAACACAAAGTGAACCATGAAATGTATTCTTTTTTTTTTTATGGACCTTTTCATCCAGGGTGGCTTAATCAAGTGTCTTATTTGTAATTTGAATTGGAGATAATAAAAAGAGAAAACCATTGGGACAAAAAAAAATGTTCACATCTCTGTTCCTTCCTACATTCTCATCTCTGTTCACTTTCTCACATCACCATTCCCCCTCATAATTGTCAAGTATTTTTCCACTAAACTAAAAAAAAAATAAAAGCCCTGTCCGATCCTTTTTCGGTGAGAGGACACCGTGATCTTGTTTGGACCCATTGTGCTAGAGGAGTAGAGTATTGCGGGCGTGTTCGGTGGGTAAACAATCTTTGGGAATCGAATGATACGCGCCGTAAGAAGTGAAAGGTTCGTTCCAAGAGGGTTTTTGAGTGTTGTAGGCAGATGGAGAAAAGGAATAAGTAGAAAATGAAACAAGATTGAGGTGAGGGTTTGGTGATGGATTGGGAGGGAAGCTCAAGCTTAGACTTGAGCCTAAATCTTTCTTCTCAACCGTCATCTCTAACCCTTGATGGACGAAACGATAGGAACTAATTAAGTATTTTGCCTTTTAATTAAGGACCTTGTTGTGTATACTCAAAATTTACTAGGCAGAAGAATTTAGAGAGAAGAGGGAGGCTAAAATTAAATAATAGTGGGTCTTTGATTTTTTGAAGATAAATGTTTGTTGGCGATGTTGATACTAGTTGCAGATGGGGTGGGCGAGAGATTGGGGAAGAAAGAAAATATTTTAGAATGGTTTACATGTGGTTGGTTTATTGTTACACCATCACTTCTTGTCTATTTAATGGACATGATGCATGGTGTACCGAACTTCAAAGTTTATTGTATCACTAATGATATATTAAAGGTTAATAATAAATTAACTCTGATAATATGTGAGTCCCATTGAGGACACATGTCCTCCACCAATTTAAGATACCTAAGAACTTTATTAATGAAGCTTTTTGTAGAACTTAATCAATGAAGTATTTTTAAGAACCTCATTTGATAAGTCACCTTTATCCGGTGATCAATTTGAATGTTTATTCTATTTTGAAAATAAAATATAAAACGGTAGAAGTATGCTTTTTTTTTTTTTTATATGTGTGAAAAATTGAGACGACTCACCATTATCTTGCTTAATAGTCCCAGCTTCCAACGCTAGCACATCCAAATAGATATTCCTCACTACATCAAAGGGACACATATTTCGCCTACCAAGTATCTTACCTTTGCAATAACACCAAGCACAACAACACACCAAACACGAGCTTGGTCCTTCTAGGCTAAACCATTGACCCAGTCAACTAGATTCGACTCAAACAAACAAGGATCACTCGCCAGCCCTAACGAACGCCAAACATGTCTAGTATGTATGCAATCACGCAAACAGTGAAGAGAGTCACATTTGGCGCAAACAACAAAAGGACAAAGGCAATGTCGAAATCGAGGAGCCTTTGTAGAATCATTACAAGCCAACCAAAAGAGGCATGTACATTTCTCAGCTATAGGAACCTTCCAATTCCAAAGCCAATAACTATTCATCTGACCATTGTATAAATCACAAAGCCGTCTATATATTGAAGCAACAAAACAATGGCTAGAAACATTGCTAGCGTACACGATCATATCTCTGGCTGCATGATGTAACCAAAGACTAGCATCATATTCCTCAATTGCTCATGAAAGTCATGCAGCGGAGTAAGTAAAAGATTCAGACGCCAAGCCTTATCAACCCACACACCATACACCCACAAAGAAGTATACGAAATATGAACAAATGACTCCAAGAGGCAAAGGGGTTAATCATTAAGCCAATTATCAAAACAAAAGCACATCACTCTTGCCTATGTGAAGGATGAACTCTAACCCCAGAACTCTATGTTGGAAAAACTGAGAAGTTTGTAAAACAAATATAGCTATTAAGTTTATTGGTTATGTCTACTGCCAAGGGATATGGCTACTGCCAATGTGTATATCTACTGTCAAGGGGTATGGCTACTGTCAATGATTGTGTCTCTACCAAGAGGTATGTCTAACAGTCATTTTATTTCAGAACATCTATATATATGCAATTTTTCTGCCATAATCCCAACACAAAGACAATAAAAATTTCTCTAATTTGTCTTATAAATTTTTGTAAATTTTTTACAAATAACAAACTTATATTTTTAAAGGAAAAATGTATTACCTCCTTAAATTTGACCCTTTTGCAAATTAACACTAAAAACTTTAAAATTTTCTCAATTAATCCTGAAACTATGAAACTATAACTATTACTAGTTTAGTAGCTCGTCCGATGCACAAAAATGACAACACATTATAAATAAAATAGGAAATGAATAATACACAATGATGAAGAATTTTGTAGTTGAATAGATATTCATTAATATATATATATATATATATATATATATATATATATATATATATATAGTTCTTCAATCATCTGTTTCGATCTTATGTATTATTTCTTTATTTTTTATCAATATCCAAAAGCTAAGTTTATGTTTGAAATTTCTTATGTTTGGGATTTCTTTTTACCTAAACCCAAAGTAAGCTTTGTGTAATTGTGTTAATAAACAAAAAACAATTTTACTATAAACCAAGCGAAATGTAAATTGCCTATCCAAGGCTTCTTGAAAAGATTAGAGTAAATATAATGTAACACATCCTCCCAAGAATGCAAGTATGATTGGTATAAAATAGTGAAATGTATGTATATGAGGAGTAGAAGAAAGGAAATTGTAACACCTAAAAGACAAAATCATTAAAAAAAAACAGAGAGACTTCCTTTACAAACTCCTAAGTCCTAAAGGTAACTTCAAAAACTTCAGAAATAAATATATGATCAAGTGCAAGAGAATAAAAACACACATAAGAATGGATACTACAGATATTAAGGAATAAAAATAATAGGAACATATCTATCAAGCCCAAGAATACATAAGCATGCATTTAGAGCACAAGTTAACTACCAAAGGAACAAATCATAATATAAAACAAAAATTTGATCACACCTGGTTTACAGATTATCACAGAAGAACAACCCAAAATGCAAACCTCAATAAACGAAAAAAATGGCATATTAGTATATAACTAAATATGAAAAATATAACATAAGTAAATAAGTATATCTGAGAAAAGCACATCCATATTGAAACAGTATGTGAAAACTAAGATTGCAAAATAGAGATATACAATATATGTGAAACAAATTTGGGGCAATAAGACAAAGCCGGTCCTATCTATTATATTAAACCAACCCAAAACAATGATTTTCCTTAAGTTGCTATTTGCAAACTTTACTTTGGGAAAAAAAAGAGCACTTCAGTAACAAATAATCTGGCATCACTTTATAAGGCAACACAATATAACATGTCATAATACACATTCGTAAAGAAAGGAAGTTGAGGTACAATATGAAAATCAATCATTGCAATCCAATTGGATATGCACTATATTTTAAGAACACCTATTTTTCTATTGTAATTAATGTCCAATAGAAATCTATAATATATTTATAATCTATAATATATCTATCTATAATACTAATATTTTATATTCATATTGAGGAAAGTTTTTCAGGTGTTGTTCCTAGGATAATCTAGGGCTCACAATTTTCATAACTTTAATCTATAATTATTTTTTAAAAAATACAATCATAATTATTATATATCATTAAAATATCATTGAAAATTATCAACATTTAATGAAATATCTCTTTTATCATTTAAATAATAAATATGATGATTTATTTATTTTGAATGTCACCAAATCCTTCCTTTTTTTTATTTTTTTATAATCCTTTTTAATTATCAAGATAGATATTTGAACAAATATTATCATATTTTGATTACATATTCTTAAACTATATTTTATCAACTTAATGTACTATATCTTGAATTGATTTAGTATGCATATAGGATTAATAAAAAATAAATGAGATAATAATACGTACCAGTATAGAGACCCCAAAACAAACAAAATATTAAGACATAAATATATAAGAGAAAAACTAAGAGTTGAAAAATAATGCTAATTATTAATTATTTTTAAAAAAATCACCTTCATATCTCTCTATAATCAATGCAAGCTAAATACCCTATATAAAATATTATGGCATTTATTGTAAACGACAATTGAAATAAGGCTGAACAAAATATTATAATTAAAATAATTGAACTTTGAAATGACAATAAAGAAGATAAAGAAAATGGAGTTAATGTATTATTATAGTACTAAAATATTATAATTATAATATTAATAATTAATAATAACAAGTAATTAGATAAATGAAATAACTATTATAAAAAAAGTTATTATAATAGATTTTTTGAAATTGTTTTACCATGTGTCATTTTCTCATAATTTATATTGTTTAAAAAATTATTTTTACTTCTTAAATAAAGGGTACTCTTTTATGGAAAATAAAAGGTATATTTAACATTTCATATAATCTGAATATAATTAATTACAAAAAATTCAATTTCAAATTGAAAATCATATTCAACTGATACATATCATTTCACATCTATAATAAATATCAATTACAAAATTCAAAATCATATTTAAATAAGGAAATATTTCCAAAATTTCTAAAAAATTAAATCTAAAATAAATATTAAATCTGTTGAATATAAGAGAACTATTATGCTGTAATTTAGCTACATTGTTATATCCCTATTGAATTTCTAAAATTCCAAATTTATATTCTATCAAATTTATTCTTCACATTTATATACCACGTGTCATTTTTTCATAATTTTTTAAACTTTATTTACTTCTAAAATAGAAAGCATATTTCAAAATTTATATAATTAATCAATTAAAAAATACAAAATTTAAATTTCAAATTTAATATCAACTTCAAATCAATGTATAGTATTTTCATATCTACAACAATAAATACTAAGTTTCAATTTTTTCAGTATAAATTTTTGTCAAGGTCATTTTTGCTGTTACAAGCACCTCTCAATATTGCTTTAATTTGTTAGGTTATTCTATTTTTTGTCTTGATACATCAGTTTTTAAAATTTTCTATGTGAACTACTCTATGATTATTTGCTTTTTGTTATTCTCAATTGTTATCTTAATTTATTTTTATCTTCTTTTATTGTTGATAAGTAGTATTGTTGATTTCATTTTGTGTTTTATTTATCATTAATCTATAACTTTTGCATTCCTTCTTATAAAATCTCTTTCATTATCTTTTTCTCACTTCTTTTTCTCACTAATAGCCATTGTGTATTTTCTCCTCAAACCACCATTGTGGAACTTTTGCAATTGTTGACCAACTTCAATGCCATCAAACATTACCTCATGTTCAAAGATGAATTTATTCATTTCTTATGCTTTTCATGTTAGATGAGTTTCCTTCTTTTCTCCAAATTTGCTTTTCTTTCTTGCTCTTTCACTATTCTAATCTATTCATTATCCCATAATTTTCATTGTAAATTTTTATTCTTTTACTTTATTATATATTCTTATATCAATTTTGGCAAACAAATAGTATGATTTGAATTTTCAAGATTGATATCATTTTTTAGATATTTTGTATTTTTAGCCCCTCTATGCATAGGAACATGGTAGTTTAGCTTTATATTCCTTTTTATTTACTTCACTCTTCTATTTTTTGCTTTTAATTGATTTGTTTTTTTATAATTTACAATGTTTTGTTCATTCAATACATTTCTTATCATATTTTCAAACAACCCCATCAATGTTAGAGTTTTGGCATAGGTGTCTTATGATGTGTAATGTAGCAAAATAGTATTTTTCTATCAAATCTTTTATATATAATATAGATTTTATCAATATGCATTGGATTGGATATGAATGTGTTTTAATATTTTGTTTGGATTTGTTGTTATAATGTTATTTAAGGTGTGCTATTGAAATTAAATTTTAAAACATGACACTAATTTAAAATTTTAATTGATTATAATTCAAATTTAAATGTTTGTCCAAATGATGCATTGTATAATTTTATAAGCAAATCGTCACCTAAAATATTTTAAAAAAATGTTAAACATAGCTATATATATATATAATATTTAGGAATATTAAACAATAATTGTAATGCCATGTATTATTTTTTGGTAGTTTTAAATTTTTTAGAAAAAAATTTCTCTGGTCAAAAGTAGAAATACATTTAATGACACATATTCTAATATAAAATTTAAATCTTCTTTTAAATTAATGCATTTTTTTTACAATCTATCTATAATTGTAATAATAATAGTATCATAATAATTTATATTTCCTACAATCACTTAGTCACTCTATCAATACCTATCTTCTTATGGCTCATCAATAATACAAACTCAAATAATAATTCTTCTTTTTAATAGAACATTCCTCTATTTATTATATACAATAAAATAATTAGTATTAATCTATACAATAATATAATATTAATTAATCTAATATATATATATATATATATATATATATGTAAACAAGTTCCTAAGTATTATGATTCAATTAAATTCATGCAATCACAACAGTATTATGTATAAAGATATATAATATTTGTATTACATTCAATTATAATAAATATCATTTGAAACTTGATTTGATTTGTATTTAATGTGATTCAACTTTTTTAAGAAGTGTTTTGATTTGTTATCTTATTTAATCATATCACAAGAATTTTGTCACATAATTTATCAACTATCATAAAATGGATGGCCTAATTATTGTCACATAATAATTTTGTGACATCTCGATACTTTTATCTTATATTTTCTTAATTTTCATATCATAATATGTCAATTATATTCAACATATTATATTTTTATTATATATATTTAATATTATTATCATTTATAAAAAATTAATACACTTGCTATTATTCATTAGATATGTTTATATATGTGTGTGTGTGTTTTCCCCATTTTTTTGATAAAGTATCTTAATTAGTTATTTATATTAAATTATTCTTATTGTGTTCAATGCCCTCATTTATGAATTTTATTTGGAAGTTTTTTGGCTATTGCAATCAATATAATTTCCCATATCAGTTCTAACAATGAGTCCTACCAATTTCATGTTAGAATTCTTCATTTATCGAATATCCTAAGTTATGAAAATTCAAAGTTCTATTTTCTATGAGAGAAATGGGAAAAAGACAATTTTCAATGTCATCAAAATTGATATGGATAGGTATTACAACTTATTTTAATTTACATCAAATTTTGCTACCATCAGTTCTACATTTTTTTCTCTTTATTATTATATGTATATTTTTCATCTTTTGTTATATGTTTAATATTTTTCTTTATTTTATATGTTTCTTTTTTTATTGTTCATTATCACATTTGAATTGTTTTCACCTATTGTTTCAAAAGCTTCAAAAATAGTTCAGATTAGAAGGACAAATTATGTGATCAAGAAATATTCTTTAATAAATACATTGAATTGTACAAGTTACTCCAAGAAAAATATTATAGTTAAGAAGAACATCAATTTGGTTATAAGTGATAAAACTAATTCCATATGGTAATAAAGTTTGGAAGCATAGGATTATAATCTTTTTTAGATTCATGATAAAACAATATGAATGATATAGCCACTAGATATGTTGATAATGGTTAGTGTTGGTAGTTTTAATTGTATAAATTTCTAAAATATTGACATATTGACAAATATATATATATATATATATATATATATATATATATATATTAGTTATCAATACTAATGATTTTATTGGAACGTAATGGTCTTAGTGTGAACTTAATGATATATTTTAATTAAAAAAATCAAATTTACAAAATATTTATGATTATGTTTTCAATTTTGGGTTGCTAATTCAAAATTTGAATCAAGGTTGTAAAACTTGATTCCATTTTTTGCCTCTATATATTATTATTGTATTAAAAAATTTTAATCCTGGAACTAATTAATTTGAATTTAGTTACACAATTTTATTGTTTCAATTTTAAATAGGATTTTATAAATGAATTTTGTGCTCTAATTGAATACAATTTTTTTTATGTAAGTATTCTAAATGAATATTAATAAAGAACAAATCAGATATTCTTATCATTCATATCCTGGATTTCTTTTAAAAATAATACATCATGTGATTTAACAAATCTCATCAAATTTTATTTTTAGTTTTAAGATCATATTAAATTTGATTGCAGGTAAAAAAAATTGATTGATGGGGTTTAATTTTATTTCAAATTTAAAATAAAATTAAATTGATGTTTATTTTATTCATTTTAATTAAACACCACTTAATAACGTTACAAGAAAAAAAAAACTATTTAATAGATTTTAAATATATAAGAGAATTGTAAATCAAATCAAATTTTCTTTTCTTCAATTAATATGAATAGTATGTTTAATTTGTAAAAAAAATAATTTAAAGTAAATTAATTGAAATTAAATTAATTATCAATTTTAACTAATTAATTGATGATACAACACAATGACTAAAATAATTATGCTGAATAAATAAAATAAAATTGAGGCAATTTGATAAATTGACTTTTTGTTTTATACTCATCTAAATTTACTTTTGTTTTATCTTTCATTTAATTTTTTTCCAACTTTTTACAATATAACTTTACTAATTCAAACAACATGTTATCTAAATTTTTAAGTTTCTTATTTTTATATAATTTAATGTTTGATTTCTCTACAATTAATATCAATAAATTAAAGTCAGTGAAATGGGTGAATTGTAACTTTTTTATCTATGAGATTAGTTTAATTCTGTTAAAAGACTATCTAATAAATATATGATTTTATTTGAAAGAGATAGTGAAGTAAAAGACAATTTAATAGGAGAAGATTGATTCAATTTAGAATGGACATTATCTATTTCAAATGAAAATAGTTTTAATCTAAAGATTTTGATGTTATTGCTCACTATTATGGTGTTTTTGTAATGTCAATGTTTTCATTTTTCTTAATGAACTAAATGATGTTTAAAATTTGTTAAACTACACTGATGATTATAACCAAAAATTTTGTAATTATTGTTATTATGATATATTATTGATACTTCCATTTTTATTTTTAAAATTAATATTAATTAATTAATAAATTAATAATGAATAAGTATTAATTTACTTAGGGGTGAAAAGCCTTCAATTTTTTAACATTAAAACTTTTTTAAAAAAGTCTTCAATTCCACAATTTACCCTTCTTTGACATGATACTAATTATTTATTAAATTTTATGATACTCTTTTATATTTTATTCATTATTTAATTATTTAACTATTAACTTATGTTTAAAATTAATTTATATATTCAATTTACCATAAGATATATTTAATTAAATTATTATTTCTTTTTAGTAGTGGACAATAAATTATTTTTCAATATCACCATGTACATCACACTGGACAAATGAAATAGCATTGCATATACATGAAAGCAATCAAGTTATGTGGTGCACCATATGAACTATGATGTGTAGTGCATCATTTAATGAAAAATTGGTGTAACATATTCCTTTCTTCTACTTTCTCCCTTTTCTTCACTCTCAGCCACTCCATCCACCCACATCCTTTACAAGGCATACACTTTCACACCACCTAAAATGTTGAATCATTGTCCCATTAGAACCTCTAAGTGTCTTCTTCACTCAATACATAAATCTAATTCATCTATCCAATTCCAAGAAAATACATTGTTGTTCTATTACAATTTACAAGTTCTTAATTGACAAGTGATTATAATGTTGGTGATCCTTAGGTTTCATATACTAGTGTATGCATTTAGAGCTGATGAAGAAGCTTGGTGCCATGATTCCTGCTTCAGGTGAAGCCAACTGCTACACTAGATGAGGCTTCAACCAAAAGAACATTAAAAGTGATGATAGTAAGCGACAAGCATTTGCAATTGGTCTATATGTGAGAAGCTCATTGCGATGATTGGACGGTAGCAATGCTAACATTCTCCCTGACAATAACTTCCATGAGTCATTAGTCAGTTTGATGAGAAGTTCTTTTTTGTCATCATCGGAGCCGTGGGGTGGCAACAGGGCAGCAGTGTATAGGTGAGGATGTCGGAAAAGGCTCAATGGAGGAGGCTGTTGTCGTAGAGGAGATGGATGCTATCATAGGAGAGTGCATTTGTCGAACAAAGAGAACATGTGGGGAAGGGAGGTTCCACCACTGCCCTTGCCCTCACCACCTCCCTTACCACCACCTCCACCACTGTCTCTACCACCACCTCCACCAGTCTGCTCACTCCTAGGTGTGTTGACCCTCCACCTCTACCCTACTCCAGTCACATCCACAAAAGTGACCCAGCCTCGGCCTTACCACTAGCTCTACCCAACATTCAAGGATAGGTCCTAGAAGGGCAAGACAAACTAGGCCTCAATGAAAGGTGGGTGAGCACCTAGGAAGGGACTCAAACTGATGGTAACTTTAATCTTTTCAGATTTAATATATTATTAACTTACTACATTTGAATTGTATTAAACATTATGTTATTATGATTTTAATGTACATTTTCGTGCAAGCTAGGGTTGACCCTCCAACCTAAGGGAAGCTTCGAGACTTACACTGGATAGGGTGAGAAGGAAAGACAAGAGACGACATACATAAGTCTAAAATTGGTATTTAATATTTATTACTTTTTTATTTATA
Source organism: Dalbergia oliveri (assembly GCA_030441495.1). Classification (NCBI taxonomy): domain Eukaryota; kingdom Viridiplantae; phylum Streptophyta; class Magnoliopsida; order Fabales; family Fabaceae; genus Dalbergia; species Dalbergia oliveri. The sequence goes on along the minus strand of JAMLFY010000005.1, from coordinate 14,451,623 downwards.
ATATAATTATTACTTACAATGTGTTTTATCTTTTTGTCTCTGTAGCATGACTATGTAGAGGTATGGGAGTAAGCACAGACCCAATACTAGATCCAATTAGCAAAGGCTTGGGCTGATGCTGCATCCTTCCTCCAAATGAAGAGGATATTTGGGCCCAAGTAGTTAAGTGTCCTTACAAGGGTTTCATGTATGATAGAGTACTACCCTAATAGTAGGTCCCCATCCTTTGCCACTAGGTCAATTGCTGGGGTAATGCCTTGCAAGGGTGTGTCCATGCCCTAAATTAGGAGCTACAAAGTAGGCATAGCTTATCCAATGATAGTAAGAGTAGCAAGCACGTATTCTCCAATTGTTCCAAGAGTGGCAGCAGGCTGAGCAGTGGTTGAGAAGGAGCTTAGAGATCTGACAATATAAGCTGTCCATGGAGCAACACAGAAGGCCAAAAAAGAAAAAAGTAAATTAAAAAAGAGTAGGAGAAGATTCCAGCCGCTATGACGAGTCCTTCAACAATATGAAGGCCTCAAGATCCTTTCCAAGAAGCCCCAGATGCCACTCCTATCCATTACTGAGGGCTTCTATTGATGATAGCGACGACTCTGATGGGTTGGATAACGATGATGACAAAAAAGACTTCAACTAGTCTTTTTTATTTATATTACATTTTTTATTTTTTAATAGTTATTGCACTTTTTGATTTGTATTTATTTTATTTTGATAGATTACTACTATTATTGTTTACTTTGTTTTTTTAATTACCATTTAATTACTCCTTATTTCATATCATTTTAGTTGATAATTAAATTATTTTATAAATAAAAAATGAATGAACAAATATCAAACAATTAGATAGTTCATATAAATTCTTCACACAGTAATTTAATCTGCCTCCAAAAAAATTACCAATTGGTATATACGTCATAAATAAATGAATTTTTTAATAAAAAATTGAATAAACATTAAATACTCATCAATAATAAATAAATAAAATATTTTTTATCTTCAAAACTTGTCGGTAAAAACAAAAATACCCATTTTTAATATGATTTTTCTGACCACATTGACTACTTTAATACACATTTACTGAATTTTTATTTTTATTTTTTCCCATCAATACTTAAGGACGGCTAACAGCTCCTGTCGCTAATATTGTATTGACAAACCCAAAATTGGCATCCATGTCCATTAATGAGCCTGTTGGTAAAATTCGTATCAGTCAATTATCCATTAGTAAACCTGTTGGTATCCCACATAAGTCTTGTAGTGAAACATGAGCCTTACGCATGGGGCATAATAAACAATTACGCATGTCAATCATGAACACCAAGAGATCTCAATTCAAGTGCATGGGGCATAATAAACGTTTTAGACGTTCATATGCGTCAAAGAGATCTCAATTCATTACTTACAACTTGAGCCTAACACATTCACATTTACATATATAAATAAAGTGGTCTTGCATCCAAACACAAAAATATTTAAATATACTACTTAATTAAACATAGTAAACTCACCATCAAGAATCCAGTCACTTTCCATATAAATACACCATAAATAGTCTAAACAAAAGCGTAATACTGTTATGAACTTGTACTGGAAAATACAAGGAGTTTCCATAAACAGTATGTGATGCCTAGTGAACTATATCCGCAATAGTAGTGTCCCTACACTCCGCTACGCAACTTTGATCACCAACCTCTATTGAAGATGACATGGAAGTAAGGGTGAGAAATGATAATATCTTAGTAGGGTTGTAAGACAAATAAAATGACATCATCATTGTACTCAACCACTTTAGTTTATTATGGAAAAGTGAGCATGTATCAAGGATTCATTTTTAAAGTTTAGAAAACATTTAGTCGAAATGCAACATACTTTTAATGGATGCATGGACATACATAATCAAACACTTGAAAACATAGACATATTTAGTTGACATAAATATCACTTCATTTCTTTTTATCATTGGTGAGTTAATTTAATCTTAGCTCTAGCCACCCTTGATCTTTCTTTCTTTCTTTCTTTCTCTTTTCTATGTATCCTTGGTAAAGGTTATGAGATCATACTATCCGTTATCACCAATATAAAAATAATAATGATAATTAGAAGTGTTTAAAACCAATACAAACCAAATTAAAACAGATAAAAATTGAAATAAATTAGTTTGAATTGGTACTTAATTTAAGAAATTTGAACCAAATAATCGGTTTTCGATTCTTATTTCCAAACCGAACCAATAACATATTACATTAACAATTATATGTATTACTTAGATGTATTACTTATCAAAATTTTCGATCCATAACAAAATTTGTATCATATTTTAACTCAATATTTTGGATTTTTAATTATAAATTAATTTTTTAATTTAATCAACATGATTTTTGTTCAAATATTTTATTATTTGTTTAACCTAATAGTTAGTAGTATTGCATATTAGCATAACTTTTAAAAATTAGCTTATATTTTATAATTATATACTTTTATAATAATGATTAGTCTAATTTAATGTTGTTTATAGTTAACTTTTTATCTTTTATCAATTTTTTTAATAAAAATAAAAAACCAAACATCCAAATCAATATGAATTGGCTTGATTTGGTTCTTCTCAAAAATAATCAAATCGAATTGAATTAAAATGTATTGTTAGATGGGTTGGTTTTTGCATCAAAACCAAACCATACCGAATTGCAAACACCCTAATGATAATAGTTCCTGACTTTCTTGTATTGGAAGAAGGGGGCATTGGATCACTTTTCTTGCCGGTATTTGACCGCTGAAGGGTCATCTTTATGTGTCTTAAGTATCACCTCATTAATCATATTCTTAATGTAGGCACATAGGGAACTTGGTCCTCTCTTTATCATCATATTTAAACATATATCATATTGGTGCATGCCCACATATGAACATGATATCAAAAAGAGTTTAATTTCTATAAACTGATAGTGTAAAATTTTTACACTATCATTTAGTCATATATTATCACATCAGAAAAAGTGGTTAAGTCTCATACTTACTACTTGAATGCAAATGGTGTAATGCCTTGATTTTTAGTTAGTCATAATTATGTGTTGATTAAAAATTAATTGAGTTTAATTATGGATTAATTTTTTTAATTAATTTAATAATGAACAATTAATCATTCCTAAGTAAATTTAATCTCTTAACAATTTAAGTGCATGTTTATGTTGATTATTGTGCCTTATTATTTCAAAAGCTAAGATTAATGCGTTTTGAAAATTTAGAATTTCTTCCAATCCAAAAATCCAAATTTCAAGAAATATTATTAAAATAAAATTTATTTGATTGGGTGATGTATGTAAATTTTTTATTAGGTATCTTGTGAACTATTAGAATTGTTTTAAATTATTTTAGTGCATGTATATAAGAAATTACCTAACTAGCTCACCTCCTTTTACCATATTACGTTAACATCCCTTCCTACCTAGTCCAAAAGAAAAAGAAAACCTTCCTTCCGAAAGAAAACCACTACCCTACTCCCCCATTCTTTTATTTCATTTTTTCTTTTTCATACACAACCACCTCTTGTAGGTGAAAAAATGCATGAGAAAGAGGGGTTGAATCGTGCTTTACTCTTTCTTCCTTCTTTAGATTTTTGAAAGCTTAAACAAATTACTATCAAGCATTAAGCTTGGAGTGTAGTGAAAATAGTGTTAGTTACTTCAGAAACCTACTTTCTAAACTACCAAGAATACGATAGATTAGCGTAAAAGATAATGGTAAGATAAACATAGATTAATATTCACAAAGCATAAAATATAAAAGAGTTAAAGAAAGAAAAATACTGCACAAATATTATATTAGTTTGGCCAATCTTGCCTACATCCAGTTCCCAACAACAATTGAGTTCCACTAAACCTTTCTCAAATTGAGAAAGAAATATGATAGTTTTTGTAGTAGCCTTCCCAAGCTCTTCCTTATGACCAGGAGCAATTTCTGCTGTAACAGACCAAGTAGTTATTCACCAATCTTTCCAAGCTGAACAGTGAACATCAAGTACATTCTCCTGTCACAAACCAAGTAGTTATTCACCAGCCTCTTCAAGCTGAACCCAAGTAGTTTTGTACTAGCTTCTCTAAGCTAACCTTGAGTAGTCTTTGACCAGCCTCTCCAAGCTAAATTGATAAGCAAGAACACCTTACTGATGTGTTGCAAGTAGTTTCACCATAACCTCTCCAAGCTATCTCACACCGATCACTATTAAATAGAGGATACAAAGGTTTGTGTTTGGGTTTGTCACTCAAACTAACCTACACTCAAGTTTCCATAAAATATACAATGAATGTTCTTGGAAAAACTTTAATGACTTCTTTCTAACTATTCTTCCTTAGAAGAACGTGTTATCTACTAAGAATGTAGAAAGAAGATTTTTACAAGCAAGGAAACTAGATTACAAGAAGTAATAAACTTCATAGGAAAGATAAGGAGAAAGTTTTGCGTGTCAGCACTTGTTCTTTGTTAAGATATATTCTTTGAAGGCTCAGCATCTCTATTTATAGATAGTCACATTTATTTTGACCATTGCTCTTGATCTATTGTCCAAGTGACATGTGTTGATCATCAGTTTGTGTCTTGGAAATGCTCTAAAGGAGTAGCTCGTCTTGTGTGAAGCTGTAGAAGCCATTGTGAGATAGTGGTTTATGAGACTACCTTCAAAACTATACTTTTTACTTTCTAAACGATTGGTTTCTGAACACTTCCTTCTAGAAGTTGGAGTGGTTGACCAAGTTGGCAAAAGAGATGACGTGCGTCTAAATTGGGCTTGACTTCAAATTTGAATTTCAAATTTTCCATTCTTTTCCAATAAAGTTTAGCGTTTCACTGAAGTGAACTTTCTAAAGTGCGGTATTAGTTCCTTGATGATTCTTTGGTCTTCTAGTCTTCAATCAGTGCTTGTTGATGATGACAAGATTGCAATCATGGTGATTGAAGGTTGTAGAACACGTTGGCTTTAGAGATAGGTTGATTATCTTTGTTTTCTGAAGTCCAGTGCTACTATCTAAAGACCCGAGCCTTGATTTCTTGTGCTTGTTGATTTTCTTCAACCAATTACATTTATATGCTCATTTTGCAATATAATTATCACTTCCATTTAGTTCCCATCTCTTTACATGAGATAGAACATGTTTGCACATGTAAAGTGAAATTATTTTCGCTATTGGAGCCATGTTATGCTAATGAATGATCCTATTTGCTATTTCAAGAAACTCAAGGTAGACATTAGTCATTTCTTCAAATATTTTCTTTAAATTGGCTTTGTTGTCATTCAAAACATATTGCCTTGAAGCTTTCTAAAGGGTTCTGGAGCTAACAATCTCCCACTTTTTGATGATGACAAACCAATTTGAAGAAAATCTTTTGAAGAGATATTGAAAGAAATATTACAGGATATATAGCGTGATAAACAATATTCTTTCAAATCATCACAAGATGTGATTTTAGGAAGTCTTTTTCTTAAGGCATGATATGGATAATATCAAAAACATTTTATAGCCTTAAGTAACTTACATCAGAAGCGTTTTGATTTTCAAAGAAGTTCATGAAGTTACTTAGAGAACTTTCTTAGAGGTATCAGAGTAGTTGAAAGGATATCATCGTTTAAGCCCTTTTTGATAGAAAACAGCTTGATTTTTGTCATTTAGATCTTTATGAAAATACATGCTTGAATAAAAACAAGTAATACTTATGATATATAATCTTGATTAGATTTCTTATTCAGCATAAATTTATCCGAGCATATTTTCAAAATGCGATGTAATATGTGTGTATGAAAACACTTGTAACATATATGCTTTGCATACACGAGATTTCTGAGGCTCACAAACATATCTCAGTTGTATCAAAGCATATAGGGACAAGTTTTTAAATATCAATAGAAACTAATCACAACTATATTCAGATCAAGTTATACAAAGCTTATGAAAATTTCATATATATGTGTCAGAGTATACATGTTTCATGAAAAACGTTTTGCGTGTAATCAAAACATACATATTGAAGCACACAACACAAAAAAAAACATATCAGAGCAAAGATGGTGCTTGTGCTTAATCGATACTTACTGGTGCTAATCAAAGACACATAGATAAGCTAATATCATAGCATACTAAAGAAAAAGCATATAAGAGCAAATGCTAAGAGATAAAAGCATACATCTCAATCATGATACTAGATTAGCTAAGCATGATAAGGCATCGATATGAACTAGAGCTTTTTTAAAAAATAGATAAGTATTAGAGCTTAAACAAAACATAACACGCAGAGAACTTGAGCAATGATAACTAAACTGATATATACCATGATGAAAATAGTATCAAAGAATCAGAGAAACAAAACAAATAGATTGTTCAAAATAAAACAAAATGCATGTTGAATGATGAAATAAAAAAATATTTGGGCTCTCCCTCAACATAAGCTCCCCCTAAGTTCCACAGCACTAGATTTTCTTCATATATTTTCTTCTCCCCTTAGTCTGTTGGAAACAGGAATAACATCATTAGCCCTGCACCTTAGTTCTCTGAGAATTTCCTGAGTGTTTTGAAAGATTTGAAGCATTATATCCTCATGACCCTGTAGTTACCGTGCCTGATACGGCAAATTCAACCCGATCCAACCTAAAGGCCATGTCCCTGATTTTGCAGAAGTAGTTGGATGTGTGGAGAACTGGTTGAAGGCTCTGATGAGGGCTAGTAGTAGATGGATTAGTGCGAAGTGGATGGAGCAACTCTTGGAGAAGGCTTTGGTATGTCTCGGGGTATATTCTCCCTGAATTTGGCGATTTAGCCTTAGTTTCAACATATGCAATAGTAGAAGGTGGAAATGATGGAACATGAGCAGCGGGAGTAGCAAGAGTAGAAGGGCTGGAGAAAGAGCAAAAGCAGTGTTAAGCACTTGATCTTAGGTAGAAGAGAACTTCTTTAGCAAAATGAGCACCAACATATGATATCCTATCCTCTTCCTCTTCCATGGGAGTTATATGAATGGAAAGAGTAAGTTGATGAACCATCAGAAATAACGGAGCTTCTAGTTCATTGGCTTCCTTCATGGCTCTTCAATTATTGGCTCCTTGGATGGTTCTTCAACAATTGGTTCCAAAGTAGAAAAGAGTTCATTCACAAGGAAATTGAGTCCATCCAAATTTTCTTCCTTAAGGTTCTAATTCTGACTCTAAGGATTTTGACATAACTTCTAGCATCTGATTGATAGTCATGAGATCATCATTGTCACCTTGGCTAGCCATCTGACTAGTAGAGATTGGAAAGGAAGTAAAGCCAAATTGTTGGGTCATGGGCCTAGTTAGCTATTCTTTCGATTACCACAAAGGGTTCAGGAACAACGGGTTTTCTTCTTCTTTTGCTTGAAGCCCTGAATCCCTTAAGCCCTTTCTAGATTTTTCGCTTCCTTTAATTTCTTTTCTCTTGAAGAATTCTCTACTCTTGAGCATTTGATATGCTTCCTCTTCATCTTTAGAGGATTCAGTATCATTGGTGGCAAATCCTCCATGTTCTACATCACACATGTCCTTTAGAATAAGTGCTGCTCTCACCACTCTTTTTGGTAGGTTTCCATATTTTTACTCAAAAATTTTCTTATGGATAGGAAGTTTGACAGGTTTGCCCTTAGGAAGCTTGCTTCCGAGGTTTGCACTTCACTTTCTAATGATTTAGAAGGCTTTAGGTTTCTGCTAGTTCTGCCTCTTTTTGCCTTTCTGACTTATCTTGGGAAGAACTTCCTCAACACAGTTTTCAGAAGCTTACTCTACTTCTTTAGTGTTTCAGTGCTTTTAGGAAGGATAATCTTCCTCTTTGTCCTTTCCTTCTTCTACTCTGCCTTTTTCTTCTTTGCTTCAGCGTGGCTTTTTTGCTTTAGCATCCCTGATCTTGGGGGTTTTGCTTTCTAGAGCTTGTATTCACCGATATAGACTTGGTCTTCTTTATCATCCTAAAAGAAAGAATTGTCTAGTCTATGCTAGTAAGGTATTAGAACCATTTTTCTACAAAGGGATATTTGAGGTGCTAGAAAATCTTCATCATCAACATCCCATAGGGACTCTTGCAGTTCTTCTCTTCTCCTTTGTGACGGCATTGAGCATGTAGTCCATAATCCTTTTGTAGATTTACTTTTCTTTTAAACATTAAGCAGAAAAGTCAGTATACAATCCATGCCTAGCAGAACATCTGTACTTCCTCCTTGGAAAAAATAGTGAATTGGACTCCAGTGAACACTTTTCTCACTCTTGAACTTAGCATAGCCATGGTAACATCACTAGGCTGATATCGTGGGGAGTTTGTGAGATACTTTGATACTTCCTCAACACTCACCCTAAGAAACTTGAACCATTCGTCTTGAGCCAAGTAGTTGACTCTAGTATCTGGAGCCCTAACCACTGGAGATAAATCGAACAACCCAATCTCTATATAGGTGTCCCGAATGGTGGTTTTGAGGGTACTCCTATCCTTTGCTCTAAGAAAGGAGTAGAAAGTAGTTACCATACCAAGGAACACCCTATTAGAGATGTCCAGAAAGTACTCCCAAACTTGAAAAGTGAATACTTCCTTAAGAGTAGGAACTTGGTTCAAGGGATTTGTTCAGACTTTTCCCAGAGGCTATCTTTCTTTGAGAAAAGCCATCTTCATAAAGCTCTTGTATGTGAGATTCATTGTACATGATGAAAGGTCCCTACTTGATAGAAGAGTGATTCAGATCTTTCTTAAGCCACTATAGGATTGTGTATGTAATGATTGAAAGAAAGGTTGGAGCTTAAGAGGGTTAGAAGATGAGGGTTCAGGCACAGTTCCAGAGAGGATTAGTGGGTAATGAAGGATGAAACGGTTGAGGCTTAGGAGCAAAAGGTTGGAGATGAAGGTAAAAGTGTTGTTGTGTGAGGAGTAGGGAGTTATTTAAGTGATGGGACATGAAAGACTGAAGGTGAAATGACGTGAGAGAGAAACATAAAAGAGTGGAAAATATCTTGCCTTTTTTTATCTGTTTAAGAAAGAATGGTTGCTAATGCTTAGGAGCACTTTGCAAGAGTTACTTTTTGAGCTTCTCCTCAACTTTTTGACCCATTAAAGTGATCACCACTTTCTCATTTTTGGATATACATGATTCTTGAATCTCTTGAGACCATGTGTACCCCATTTTCTTGATCCTCTGAACTTTCTTTTTGACCCTATAATCTTCTTTCTGAGCTTGGAACTGGCTTTTTGATCATTAAACCAATTTTATGGCCTTGCAAACAAATGTTATGATCTTGCAACTGATGACTTCATATGGGATTTAGTTTAGAGCAATGAAGAAGGATTCCAGAGATGTTTATGCAATATAAAAACCTTTGAGTTCAAAAGTCTTTTCAAAACCAAAAATGATTTTCAGCTAATGGTTTTGTGAATATATCAGACACTTGGTCGTCAATATTTATAAGCATTAACTCAACATTTCCTTTTTAAAACATGATCCGAAAAAGAGATTGACAACGATGTGCTTGGGTCTAGAATGCTGATTAGGGTTCTTAGCAAGATTAATAGCATTAGCATTGTCACAGAAGATAGGGATTTTGGAATACCTCAGGTGATAATCTTCTAGCTAATTCCTTATCTACAGGATCTGAGTGTAGCAATTTGTAATAGCTCCATATTCAGCTTTAGCAGTAAAAAGAGTAATAGTATTCTACTTTTTTGCCCGACCAAGTGATAGGTCTTCTTGAAGAAGCAACAGGACCCACTTGTGCTTTTCCTTTCAGGCTTGAAGAGCTTGTATTGATCCATACAATGCCTTTGTGAGCTTGAAGACATGGTAAAAAAGGTCTTCACTTTTAAAACTAGGAGACTGTTTTACATAAGCTTCCTCAGAGAAGTCCATTTTAAAAAGAGACTTGACATCCATCTGGCAAAGAGTGAATCCCTTGAAGGCTTACTTTGATCCGAATGACTTTGGTTTTCTTTAAGAGGTCAAACACTTCTTGTATAGCATCCACCTAACTTTGATTACTCAAAGCGTTTCACTACATTCAAGGTTATTGGTGGAGATGAAAGCACAGTTCGACATATTTCTGAGGGATGATCTGATTCTCACACTCCTGGAAATATTTCTAAGAACTTTATTTTGAGAAATTTCCCTTTTTAAAATAGAAACTCTCTTTAATTTCTATATCTTTGAAGTTCTTCAGCTTCTCTTTGATCTTCAGATGGTTCTTCTTTGTGTTCAAAAATAACATTTTCTATGCCTTTGTAGTCTTGAGCAAGCTTTCTGAAATATTTTCATTCTGAGAATAATTTCTGAAGATCTTGCTTTCATTTGCTTTCTTTTCAAGGCTTCCTTTAGATCCATTTCCTCAAGTCTTTTTTCCAATTCTTCAAAGACATCAGCAAGGTCCTTTTTTTTTAGCGCTCCTTCCATCATTGCATTTGACTTATCCAGATCTTAGGCTTCATGCTTCTGATTAACTTTCTAGATCTGGACAAGTGCTTGAGGCGGTCACGTGATGTCCTTGGTACCCAAATCAGTGTGTTTTTAGACACACCTCCATGAAAATAGTTTTTAATTTTGGTACCCAGACTTTCTTGGATCCTTTTGGGTTAGTTTTCCAAGAAGAAGGTTTCTCATCTCTTTTGACAAAAATTTTTCTCAAGAAACACTTGTCAAGAGGTGTCCCTTCTTAGGACAGAAGGTGCAAGAAACTTTATTTTTTACTTTCTTGGCTGTTTGCTTTCCCTTCTCATCCATTTTCTCTTCATATCCCAACCTAGTCTTTTGAAAATATGGCCACTAGCCTCCAAGCATTAGCTCAAGATTTTTTGAACCCTTCACCATCTTTTTGAGGTTGAATTTTAGAAGCTTTGAAGTCCTTTCAAGTTTAGAGATGATTTTCTAATTTTTCTCATTATTAAGGCATTGAGTTTTATATTAAAAACTTTGTTTTCTCCTTTTATTTGTTCTTTCTCAAGCCTAAAATTCAGCTTCTAACTTGGCCAATTTACCCTCCATAACGGCCTTCTAATATTTTCTTTTCAGGTTCAATAGTGAGAGGAAGAGTTAAGAATTTCAGCAACTCATCATACAAAGCTAATAAATCATCATATGAAAGATTGGAATCAGATTTATTTACCTCAAGTTCACTTTTTGAAGTATAGCCAGTCATGAAGCATAGATTAGCAACATCTTCTAACTCATCATGGCCTTCTGATCCATCATTTTCTTTGTCAGAGTCACTCTAGGTGGCTAGCATCCCTTTCTTCTTAGAGTAAGATTTTTTGTGGACCTTTGAAATTTGGACATTCAGGTTTGAAATATCCTTTCTCACCACAGTTGTAGTAGATGGGCTTTTAGGCTTTGTTCTTTTTGTCCTTCTTGAGATAGATGTCTCTTCTTTTTTTGTCTTGTCTCTCCAACTTTGGACATCTTTCTCACCGGCATGGAGATCTCATCTCCATCTTCTTCTTCGGTCTCATTTTCAGATTCTTCCTCTTCATCAAAGGTTTCAGCAACTTTCATTGCTTTAGCTTTGTTCTCTTCTCATGAAATGACTTCAAGGCCATAAACTTGCTCTTCTTAATAGAGTCACCATGTATTTCACGAGCATAACCTTATAGGTTTTAAGTGACCTAATAAGAATGTCTAGGCCAAGAATCTGTAGGTTTTTAGCTTCTATGATGGCTGTGACTTTGGCGGCCATTTAGCAGGAAGGTTTCTCAATATTTTTCTAACCATTTCTAAGTTAGAATACCTTTTCCAAGACCCTTTAATTGGTTTATGATATGCATAAACCACATGGTCATTTCATTAATACTTTCTTGATGTGCCATTTTAAACATTTCATATTGATGGACCATCATCCTGACTTAGTTTCTTTAACTTGATCAGTCCTTCGTGCAACATGCACAATTTGTCCCATATCTCCTTTGCCGTGTTACAAGCAATAATTTTATCATATTCGGCCTTACTTAGTGCACACATGAGTAAGTACTTAGCTGTGGAGTTCAACTAAACTCTGGCTTTGTGTTGTTCTATCCACCTACTCCTTTGGACTTTTCTTGATGTTGAAGGTGCACCACAGTTTCTAGAACCTCTTTAGTTGGAACATAGTCACCTTCTTGTATTATTTCCTACAAGTTAAGATTTGTGTATTTTTTTAACGCTCTATGTTATCCCCAATAAGCATAGTCTCCACCATCAAAGAATGACGACTGTTAATGGAGTGTCTTTTTGCTATATGAATATTTTGTGTCATTTTCCCTGAGATCTTTTTATTTAAAAGCTTTGATACCACTTGTAGGTGAAAAAGTGCACGAGAATGGGGGGTTAAATCATGCTTCACTCTTTCTTCCTCCTTTAGACTGCTCATTGGATTGTTTAGCCCCTTTAGGCATGAGCTCTAATGCCACTTGTAGGTGTAAAAGTGCACGAGAAGGAGGGGTTGAATCGTACTTCACTTTTCTTCCTTTTTTAGATTTCTAAAAGCTTACAACAGATTACTATCAAACATTAAGCTTGAATAGTGGAAATAGTGTTAGTTGCTTCAAAACCTACTTTCTGAACTACCAAGAATATGATAAATTAACGTAAAAGGTAGTGGTAAGTTTAGCACAAATTAATATTCACAAAGCATAGAATATAAAATAGTTGAGGAAAGAGAAAATACTACACAAATATTTTTATACTGGTTCGGCAATCCTGGCTACATCTAGTTTCCAACAATAGTTGAGTTCCACTAAATCTTTCTTAACCAGAAAGATTAGCCTTTACAGTCTTTCCAAGCTCTTACTTATGACCAGTACTAACTTCTACTATCAGACCAAATAGTTATTCACTAGCATCTCCAAGTTGAACAGTGAATAACAAGTACACTCTATTGTCACAAACCAAATAGTTATTCATCAGCCTCTTCAAGTTGAACCTAGTAGTCTTGTATTAGTCTTTCCAAGCTAACCTTGAGTAGTCTTTTATTAGCCTCTCCAAGCTAAATTGTGATCAACAAGAACACCTTACTAATGCATGCAAGTAATTTTACCGTAACCTCTCCAAGCCATCTCACATCGATCACTCCTGGATCGAGGATACAAAGGTTTGTGTTTGCGTTTGCCACTCAAACTAACAAATACTCAAGTTTCCATAAAATATACAATGAATGTCTTAGGAAAAACTTGAATGACTTCTTTTAAACTATTCTTCCTTGGAAGAATGTGTTATCTATTAAGAATGTAGAAGGAAGATTTTTGCAAGCAAGGAAACTAATTACAAGAAGTAATAAAATTCACAGAAAAGATGAAAAAGTTTTACAACGTAGCACTTGTTCTTCGTCAAGATATATTCTTTGAAGGCTTAGCATCTCTATTTATAGATGGTATGCATTTATGACCGTTGCCCTTGATCTGTTGTCCAAGTGACACGTGTTGATCATCAGTTTGTGTATTAGAAATGCAATCTAGATGAGTAGCTTGTCTTGTGTTAGAGCTATCAGAAGCCATTGTAAGACAATGGTTTATGAAACTACCTTTAGAAATTACTTTTTTACTTTCTAAATGATTGGTTTTTGAATACTTCCTTCTAGAAGCTAGAGTGGTTGACCAAATTGGTAGAAGAGATGATGTGCTAGTCTATAACTGGCTTGACTTCAAATTTGAATTTCAATTTTTCCATCCTTTTCCAGCAAAGTTTAGCATTTCATTGTGAAGTGAACTTTCTAAAGTACGGTATTAGTTCCTTGATGATTTTTTTGTCTTCTAGTCTTCAATTAGTGCTTGTTGATGATAACAAGATTGCGATCATGATGATTGAAAGTTGTAGAACACATTGGCTTCAGAGATGGGTTGATTATTTTTGCTTTAAGTGTATTTTCTGAAGTCTAGTGTTACTCTTGAACCCGAGCCTTGATTTCTTGTGCTTGTTGATTTTATTTAACCCGTTAAGCATTTATTTTCTCATTTCGCAATATAATTATCACTTCCATTTAGTTCCCATCTCTTTACACAAGCTAAAACATGTTTGCACATGTAAAGTAAAATTATTCGCTATTGGAGCCATGTTATCCTGACAAATGATCCTATTTGCTTTTTCAAGAAAGTCAAGGTAGACATTAGTCATTCCTTAAAATATTTTCTTTAAATTGGTTTTATTGTCATTCAAAACATATTGTCTTGAAGCTTTTTGAAGGGTTTTGGAGCTAACATCTCCATCTTCAACCTATCATTATCACTACCTCCATTCTCCAGTCTAAACCCATACTCATCTCCACTATTCAAACACCACCCATCATCCACAATAGAAAAAAGACCACAAAAACCCATCCCCATAGACCCCATGCTTGCAACTATGCTAGAAGAGAGGAGGGGAGTTTGTTCTTTCTTCTAACCTTTGAAGCTCCAAGACTTCTCTTTCCTTTAGTCTTCAAGTGTTTGTTGGGGTCATTTTATAAAATTCTCTCATTTTTATGTATTTGTTGAACCCTAGCTTGATGTTTGAATGATGTGTATGCTTGAGTTAAGTTCGAAAATGACATGATAATGTAAGGTTTGTGTTTGTTTTTTCACAACCTCTGGCTTTACTTTCTTTTTCGGTCTTTTTTTATTTTTATTCTCACTGGTTGTTGAAATTTCTGGTTTAGGAGCCCAAAGGATGGAAATATGAAAGATATATGTTAGGTTCTTATAGTTAAATGTGCAAAAAATTTTGCATTTCCCAAGCCATGTAACTCTCAAATATTTTTGGCCTTGTTCTTGCAAATGGGGTTGTTGGTTGTGCAAAAAAAAAAGGGATCTAGGGGTTGTTTTATGTGTAAAGAATTAAGTTATGAGGGTAGAACTTATGTATTTAAGTGTAGGAAATTGATTGTGTGTTGTAATTTATTTGGCATGTGCATAAAAATTGTTTTTGGGATGATGTTTGATAAACTAATGTGTTGAAAAATTTTACAGCAACTAAAGTCTTAATGCTAAGTGATGGTTTGGGTTCTAAATGAGGAGTTTGGGTTGATTTTGAGTATTTTAGCTATTGGGTGTTTAAATGGATCTAATGAGTGAGTAAATGGTGTTGAAAAGATCTTCCAAATTTTGTAAAATTTGTTTTGAGTTATGTAATGTTATGTGAAAGTGTAGAGTTTAAAGTGAAAATGGAATTTTTTAGAGTGTTCTAAGAAATAATGGAGGATTGATTAGTTTTGGTTGAACTTAATTTGTTAGGTTAAATTTGACAATATGTTGATGTTGGGGACTTGAGATGTTTATTTGTTGATGGTAATTGGAATATGTGAATTGGAAATATGTCAGGGTCCAATCCTTTTCTTTGGCACTTGGTTTAGGCTTTATTATTCGTTGAGTGGTTTTCAAAGTGAAATGTTAAATTGATGGAAAGCATATGATTATTGGTTATGTTCATGGGGAGCATCTACAGATTACGTGACATAGCCTAACTCGTTCTAACGTGAAGTGTGGATTGAAGCATTAGCATGGGTTGGAATTATGTCTCATAGGCTTTGGAACACAATTTGAAGCATGTTGGATGGAAATGTTAAGCTTTGTCATTAAATGCATAAAGGGTATGTTTATGTCTCCTAATAATTTGAGAGACTTTTACATTATGTTATAAGACAAGATGTAAGGAAGTTAAATTGCTAGGAATGGTGATGCAATTGGTAGAGATGACATGAGAGATATGATATATTAAAGGAACATGAATTTAAATAAATAAAAGTGTTAGAGAATGTGTTATGTTTTATTCTCTTACTTTTACATGCATGTTTCATGCTATATGTTTTAATATGTTAGGAATGCTATGTTCCCTAGTTCATTAATTGTTAACAAGAGATTTTCACAAGGTATAAAAAATATGTGACTTTGGAATTTAAATTTACGAACTGATTGAATGAATTAAATCATGTTCAATTATTTCATAATTAAACCAAAGTGATTAGAGGCGACTACAATAACACTTGAACTGATTTTCTTTAACTATGAGTTTGCTTTGGGTTCTCACCCTTTTTTTTTTTTAGTTTCAGCATCATCTTTAAATGAGCTAGTGGACTAGGATGCTAGAGTCTCTTGAGTTCATGATCTTGGAGTTAGCCCATACTTAGAGACTTAGTTATTAACTTGTATTTATCTTTTATTTGTCTTTTGAGCATGTGGACTATTGATCCTTATTTATGTTTTCCTTGTTTTAAGAGTCCCTTACTTTATGGATGACTGTATTTGAGATCGGCCTTTAAATTGGCTCTTAGCTAGGATTTCTTTATGCGATGCTCTTTATTAGGATATAATGTTATATTTCCTATGGTTTGTATTAGGTGTGGTCGTCCTTTATTGACCCATATTCTCGTATGACATATTAGTACCTTATTATATTATGATATGATTACTTGTGATGTTAAAAGCTTACTATGTCCAAGACATGTTCTTATATGTGTTTACTATTATGGGAATGTAATTCCGCTCATAGGTTGCACTAGTCTAATTTATGTGTTAATGAACAAGACTCCTTTTGTTTTATGTTTTCAAAAAAAAATTATATGTTCTAATTTTCGCTAAAAGTATTTTTCAAGTAAACTAAATGAATGAAATCAAAAGTAGGAAAACTAATAATTGGCTAATTCTGACGTACGTATAAAAGGTTGATAATTAGGGTGTCGAAATGAGATGATTTGATTAGATGACAATATAAAAAAAAGTTTTATATTGTAAGTGCATAGAAATTAAACTCTATCAACAAATGCCATCATAATACATCTTCATATAAATAATCAAAATGCATTCTCATGCGAAAATTCTTCTAAGTTCATAGTTTTGATGAAAATCCGATGGCACAACGGCTAAGCACAAAATTTCCCCAAAATTGCTATCTATCATAATCCTATCACACACTAATCACATGTTATCTGCCAATATACATACAAAATCTCATTAGTACATCAAATAATCCAATAATCACACTTCATGCATAAGAAAATCACAAGGATCATCAAATCAACACCTCTTGAATTTTATGAACTCTATTTTCAAAATTATGTTCAAGGTTGCTCCTTTTTTATTCCTAGGGCCAGCTAGCACAGGGTACTCAAATGTTAACCCTTTATTAGGAAAGTTACTAACTTTAGCATAAAGTTTCCTCCTTTATTTTATTTTCCTATCAAAGGTTGCTCTTTTATATTTAGTTAGGGTAATTATTACCTAAAGTTCAAATTTTTTCCAAATATGACACTTAAAATTCTAACATTTGTGTCCATTGATATGAAGTCTCAATACTTAAAGTTCTAACCTTTCTACTTATTATGACAATATATCTCCTAAAGTTGTAACCTTTTACTAGTCATGGGACTTAAAGCTCCTAAAGTTTTTATCTTTGAACTCATTATGATGTCTAACATCTAAAGCTCTAACATTTTTACTAATGAAGTCTTTGGACACCTAAAGTTCAAATCATTTTACCAAGTTATCTCATTATATCACCTAAAATTCAAGCATTTTCAATTAAAAACACAAACTTTACCTTCAAGATCCTTCTTTTTTCTCAACACAACATTAGAAATGGCATCTTTTACAATTTTCCTAAACAAACATTAATCATAACTACTAACTGACACATAAAGTCACAAGCTTTATCATTAAGATCATAAATTTACGAGCTTTCATACCAAAGGTTGAAGCTTCAGAACAAATAACATATTTTTAGCAGATTGAGCCTTTCATAAAGCTCTAAAACAATAAAGAATGCATTTTAACCAATCAAATCCTCCTACAAAGGTTTAGAACAATAAAGAACACATTTTTAACCGATTTAATGCTTCCATAAAGTTTTAGAATAGCAAAGAATATATTTTCAATTGATTAAATCATTCCACAAACCTTTAGAACAACAAAGAACACATTTTTAATACATTAAAATTATTCAACAACCTTTTACACATCATATATCACCAAGAACAATTAGTTTCAACAGATTAAAATTTAAAGTAAATCCAACATACTCATAAAATCATAGTTTTCAAAACTACAAGTCAACGCTAGTCAAACCCATGGTGAACTGGACTAGCACTTGGAAATTCCAAAATTTTTCCAAAAATTTCAATTATGTGACTCGAAGCCAGGTCCACAACATGGTTGTGCCTCCTTTACCATTGAGTCAATCACAAGCATGTATCATTATACTTCATTTTTTTATATATTATATATCTAGCAGCATTAAATTGTCTTTTAATATATTGATTTAATTATATTCAGATCAACCAGTTAAAGCAGTGACCAAGTGATCCATGTCTTGATTGAGTTGGTCATTTGTCCTTTAAAACTATACATAAAAGGGCATCTTGAGCTTGTCTCAAGAAACCCAAGCTCATAGGCCAAAGGCTTTATATTTTAAACCATTAAAAGGGCTTAATAATTAAACTTTGTTCAAAAAGAATGAAAACAAACCTTACCAAAATGAAGAATGATGAGGAAATGAGCTTCTTGATCTTAAGGCTTTGGTTGGTTGAGTGGAAGTAAAATCTCCCTCCTCGTTGGTTCATCTTGGTTGTGGCTTCTACTATAGGGAATGAGAGGATTTTTGTGGTCTTCTTAGCTTGGGGTTGTGTGTTTAAAGACTCGAGGTTCAAAGATGGTGGTCTCAAGAAGGCTAGTGCAAGAAGAAGAAGAAGAAGAAAAAGAAGAAATCCAAGCTTATAAGGCCAAAGGCTTCATAATTAAACGATTAAAAAGGCTTAAATGATTAAACTTTGTTCAAAAAGAAAAATAAGGAAAACAAACCCTACCACAATGAAGAATGGTGAGGAGATGAGCTTCTTGATCTTGAGGCTTTGGTTGTTGAGTGGAAGCAAAATCTCTCTCCTCCTTGGTTCATCTTGGTCGTGACTTCTCATTGGGAAATGAGAGGATTTTTGTGGTCTTCTTGGCTTGGGGTTGTGTGTTTAGAGAATTGAGAGACCAAAGATGATGGTTTCAAGAAGGTTAGTGGAAGAAGAAGAAGAAGAAGATGATGATGATGATGAAGATGATGATGATAATGTGAGTGTGTAAGAGTGAGGGAGGCCATGAATACATAGAAGTATTGAGGAGAGTTTTTTGTATTTTTTGTGTTAGTAGAGAGTGGAGTTGATAAATATTTAGATGTAGGGACACTATTGTCTGAGGAAAATATGAGTGTGTGTGGAGGAGGAGGAGGAGGAGAATAACATGTGGGTGTGTGAGAATGAAAGAGGCCACGAATACATAGAGGTATTGGGGAGAGTTTTTTGTGAGTGTTGGTAGAAAGTGGAGTTGACAAATATCTAGATATTTTGTAGGGACACTCTTGTCCTAATAGAAAATGCCTTACAAAGGACAAAATAGCACATTCTCTCTCCTAGTTGGCACCCTTTAATTGGCCCATTTATTCATTTATTTGATTTGAAATATAAATAATAAGAGTCTTACACAATTAAGATTTGTAATTAGCATGAAATTAATTTAGGCTATATTTGTGAGTTAGGATTTTGAAAGGGAAGAGAAGAGATAAGACTTACACTGTAAAATTTTAAAATTTTATACTACAAACTTTTCTCTTCCTTCATTTTCCTTCCAAGATCAAAACTCGCAACGTACCTTAAATCAAGATCATTAAGTATACTACCAATTAGGATCAACTCAATCTTGAGAAAATGCTATTTATGAGCCCTCCCTCTCTCAATCTTAAAAATGAAAGCACAAAAGAGCATTGAAAAAAAGGTATATCTAGTTCAATCTACATGCATATCCATCTCTTCCTAGATAGCATAAAACTAACATTCACATGCCATTGTTCCAAAGGGAAGGAGGAAGAAGAAATGGACAGCATAAAATAGAAGAAACAACAAAAATCAAGACAAATTGACTATAGTACCAACTCCACTGCCTTCAATCTAAACACGAAATTCATCGAAAGAATATAATTTCTGCCACACAGTGATTTTTTTTTTTTTTTGGTTTTTGATTCTCAATATGATCATGTTCGCATGTCAAACCCAACACATTTAGCCTGGAAGGACTACTTTAGATTGGCCCCAAAACATAAAATCACATTTTCATATTTTTTGAAAATAAACTGACTACTTAATGGAGTGTTATAACTCAAGGTAAGTGGTAGTTTATGGTAGAGTATCTCCTTATTTACAGAACATTTGATCTGATGCATTTTTAAATGTACAGTAATAATGCTTGGTACATTGAATGTTCCAAGTTTAAACCGGAGCATTGTAAACGCCACCCTTTTCATTTTGCTTCAAACTTACTTTGTTTGGCGCTTTTCGTCAGTCATCAAATTGGAGGTATATTTTTAGTTTTTATTGTATGTTTCGATCAATTGCTTTTTCCCTTCTTCCTTCTCCATCATTTTTGGCTTTTTGCCAAATCTATCTCTCCATTGAATTTCATAATATCATATTTTATGTTTTGCCTACAGGTTGGATCAATTGTAGAGTTCTCTCATATCTACAATAATGGCAAAGCGTCGAGCAAAGAAAACAGTCAAAGCAACTGAAAAACCCGAGGAGCCCCAACTTCACACGCAGCAGCAAACTCAATTCATGAACCACGAAATCGAAGGTACGACAACAACAGAAACAAATTTCTAAATTTCTGTTACCTACAAATCAGTTTCAATTTCAATCAATTTTTCCTTTGTGTATGTGTGTGTGTGTGTGGCAGTGAAGCGTCAAATTTCCGCAATTAGGGCAGTTCGGGATGTGGAGATCGAGCGTTTGGTGACCGAGTTGCGTTTGCTTCGGTCGTGTTTCGACGAAGAGCAGCTCCAGAAGCCGGTGTTACAGGTCTTCGAAGAAACCCTCCCAATCTCTCGGTTGTGAACGATGAAGGGAACAAGAAGTTTGATGTGAGGTGGAAAGAGAGAGGAGGGAGCAGAATGTCCATGAACTGTGGTGGGAATGGTGATGGAAGAGACGTGCATGCTTCTTTGCTGCAAAGGCTGTCCATGGCTTTTCCTGAGTGCTCTGCTTCGTTTCCTCATCTGGGCGGCTTTGAGTATTCTAGCAATGCAGGTAGTGTTTGCTGTTCATTAATGTGGGCTGAAAATTATGAGGAATGATCTTTTGTAGGTATTGTTAATTATGTCAATTTGAAAAGGGTGAGCCTCAGCAGTCAGCAGCAACGGTAATTAAGGTTGCTGCCTTGTGATGGTTCAAATTCCAATACAACCTCTCTGCAAAGCAGGGGTAGGGCTGCACACATCTACCCTTTACCCTTCCCTAGACCCCACCAGCTAGGAGCTTTGTGCACTGGGTCGCCCTTTCTTATTGTTAATTATGTCAATTTGGCATAAGATAATACACATGTAAACAGTGGAGATTCCATGTTGATTAATGGGAAATGAAAAATTGCAGTAATAAGTGTATAATGTTGTAGTTTAAGTGGGGAGTTATGTGCAAATGGCTGGAGAGCTTATGCATATGACTGAGGAATTGGGGTGACATAATTAATGTAAGTTCTCCACTGTTTATATGTACATTAAGGTCAAATTGACATGCTTAACAAGTATGTACACATAACACTACTCCAAAATTATTGCAGGAACCCCTTCAATTACAGGCCATAATTACAGATTTGAAAACTCAGACAACTTGATTTCTTGAGGTCTTTTGAGCATACGTGAGGGATTAAAGTGTACATTTTATATAGATCATTTGAGGTTCAGGGAGATAAGTTGTTGAATTTTGAACCTCATGTTTTTACCTCTAGAATCAGGGTTCATATGCATTTTGGCCTTTACTAGAAAAACTTTATTTTCTTTTGGGCATGGATTGTACTTGACTGCAGTACTTCTTTGGTGGCAGGGAGAACTAGCTTTCTGGGTGCTGATAACCTGCACTTTAAGGACATTGTATGTTCTCTTTCTTATATATGCATTGCATTTTGATTAGTGGTACTCAGTAATAACCTTTGCACGCACCTTTGGATCACTTATACAGACTTGCAAAGGGGTATGAGTTATATTATGACATAAAATGGGGGTAGTTGTGTAAGGGTAGCATTAATGTTACATTCTTATTTGCAACATGTTCTGAAGCATCCATGAATTCAGAAGTAAAAGAATAGTTTTTTTTTTCACTTCTTTTATTATTGAATATCTATTATATAGGTTTTGGAGGAGCTATCCGAAGCTCAGACTCTCGCAATGCAAGAAGCTCTTCAGACTCCCGGTGTCTGTATCTTCTTCGTTCTTTTTTGTTCTAATAATTTTTTATGAACTCTGGTATTTGTTGCTAAGGATGTCCAGATGAATTTTAACTATCAACGTCAATGGTTGAAGAGTTTGCTTTGCCTCTATTGCATTTTGCAGGTGAGTAGTCAGAGGTTGTCCATTGGGATGACACCCAAAACACTTAGGCTGCCCAAACTTGGCGAGATGCTTCTCTCGGTTCATGGATCACCCCTTGGTGTTTACAAGGAAAATAACATGGAAGCCATCCATGGTATGAAAAATGTTTCAGTTGAAACTATTTCTGTATCATCTTGCCCATTCTACTATTTACCATGTTGTATGAAGTGGAGGTGGCAACACCTTTTGACTAATGTCAGTTTATTTCCCTGAAACTCACTTTATGTTTATGAGATTATGCATTTCTGTTATTCCACACTAGACGAAATTCATGAGATACTGCAAACTTCTTGTGTTCTGATATCTATTATGATTCGCAGAGTCAGAAGAAGGTTGAATGCCTGCTAAATCCATTGTGGTCCAGGAACAAGCTGATTAAGTCATGGATGTCTTTATGTGCACCAATTGCGCCATTCATCACTTAGATGAGGCTACATTTGAATTGTATCCCCTTGCCCTTAGGTGTTGCCTTTGACAACCAATTAGGTGGACTTTAAATGCTAGTAGTGATTTTGGCTCTCCATATATTCACCCATTAGACTTCATCAGAATCACACACTACTTCCGTGTATTGGATCTCAAGGTCATGATTATGTTGCGAACAGAGTTTTTCTACTTATTTGTGCGAGTCATTCTTAGTTAGGTGTAGGCTATCATAGACATGCAAATCATTATTTGACATGTGTAAGGTTGTAGGAACCATAATAGAATTGCATATATTATCAAAGATATTTTTAATATGCTAAATAATGATTTGATTGCATAAAACATGACCTTGTAGATGGTTCCTAGCAAAGAATTTATTTAGTTCTTGTGAGTGTATTAGTTGGTTATGCTTACTGTATCAGTTACATTCCATTAGTGTATAGTGCTGTATAGATAGACTCTGCAACAGTTTATCAATCAGAACTTCATTTCCTCCTCACTCAAGTTCTACCAGATTTCACAAATTTTGGAATGGGATGCTGCTACAAGAGGGCAATGTTGATTTCTACTTAGAGGAGCATAACAAACTGTTAAATATTCGTTCCACCCTATGAATTCCAGTCTTTCTTCCGATATGATGCAGTCAGCAAGATAGATTTAGTTAGGTTGCACTGGCACATTTCTTGTCTCCCCAGAAACAGTCTCAAACAGAACAAAACTGGCTAGTGTCATGGCATTTTGATAACTAAATAATTGTTGCAGCATCAAATTTCTATATTTTGTTAGAATAACTAGCTTGCACGGAAATCATATAAGCTTTTGAGTTCAGAGATAACTTGTTATTGTAAAAGGTTGTCTCAATAGAGACTAAAGTTGTAAGCATAATTAAGAGCAACTATAAGTGAGCTAGTTGTGAGAGTAGAACTTCACTGTCAAAGATATACCCCAAAAACAAAAAGGAAGAAGAAGTTGCGAACACTTGTGATGTATTTGTATTATTTTTTATTTTACAAAAAAAGTGATTTTATAGAAGTTATTCGGATAGCATTTTATAGAAGTTATTTGTATCAACTTCTATTTAAAAGTTAAAAACATTATTTTAAGTGGTTTTTAACTTTTGAGTAAAAATAATATAAATAACTTCATTAGAAGGTGAATCACTTTTCCACTAAAAAAATTGAAAGCAAAGGCATCATTAGTCATTGAATTTTATTTTCAAATTAATTGTTGAATTCTTTTACAGAGTTAGTTATTTTGGGAAAATGTTTTATGTAGTTTCCATCTCAATTTAAAATTGAGCTAAAATTATTGAAAGATATTGCATTAGCAATTAAGTAATCATTAAGACTAATAATAGACTATGCTCTATATCTGGGACTATTAAGACTAATATTCAACTAAACTCTAAATTTAGGGACGTTAAAGAGCAATAGCAAACATCTAGGGACTTATTAAAAAAAAACGTTATATTACCAAAAAAAAAAAACATCTAGGGACTAATTTTGCAATCGGGCCTTTTGTTAAATTAAAGAAAAAAAAGTGAAACTTTGTCCTGGGGCTATGTTTGTGAGATTTGAAATGGAGAGAAAGGAATGGTCATTAATAGAAATGTATAGAAAAGAAAGTAAAAGAATAGGTATATACATGCCACATCCTTATTTGAGATTTTATAATATAAGTGAATGAAATGAAATGATATATAAATTTTATTTTTCATTTTTACCCCTTTATTTTGTAAGTATAATTTCCCGGTAGGTGTCAAAACAGGAAAAATAAAGAGGGCAAAAATTGTGTCCTTTCTTGACCCTCCAATTTGGGAGGTCACTAACTTAGTGTGCGTGATGAAATCTTTTTGCTATTCCCCGCCACTCCATCGATTTTTAGTCTCTCAAATAGATCTATAAGAAGCGTTTCATAAATGACCAGAGGACAATATAAAGATATTGAGGACGAAAATATGTTTGGAGAAGGAATAGATATAAAAACCCTAAAATTGTCTCAGTCTCAAAACAAGTTTTGAGCCAATTTTCATATCTCTAAAATTTGAGGACATTGGAGATATATAATTAAGTATACGTTATGTGAAGAGGAGATTGAAATGAAATATTTCATATTACATAGAATATTCTATTTTTTTTATAAAAATAAAGACTTGATTAAAAAATCATATACTATAAAGAATCTATTTATAAATTTTTAAATTATAGAAATCTAATTAAAAATTAAATAAAATTATTGAAACCTCCGGTATAATTACACCTTTTAAAAGGTGAAAGATTAAGAAATATAATAAAAAAGAAATAATTTCTAGATTATGCACGAAACAAATGAGATTTGTTGTAACCAAAAAGGCAAAAAGGATATGCAATTACAGTTAATCGCACGCCAATGGCGGCCACACTCGTGGAAGCAAGCAAACACAGCACAGTCCAAAGCCTCCCTAAAACCCTAATTTCCAATTGGCGTTCTTCTTCCAACAACCACTGTAGCTACTGCTTCTGTTCGCGCTTAAACCCTTTCTTTTTCTAGAACCCCTTTTTTGTCCTTCGCTTTCTCGTTGATAATCAAAGTAAAAAGATCGAAAGAGTTGTTACCACGCTTTTCCCTCATAAGAAGACCCATGTAACAAACGTCACCAACCTCAAACCTCTTCCACTTCGAGGTTTCCCAGGTTTTAATTTCTTTTCTTCGAGGACTCCGAATATTTGTTTTTTGGGGTGTACGTGGTGGGGTGGTTTGAAAATGGAGGCGCGAGTGGGGATGGCGGCGGTAGAAGGTGGGCAGAGAGTTGTGAAGGAGGGCGGGCGTTGCGGCGGCGGGAGGAGGTTGTTGCAACAGAATCAGCAGTCACAGTCACAGCCTCAGATGGGAACTGTGTCCCAGCTTCTTGCTGGTGGCATCGCAGGTGCCTTTGGCAAGACCTGCACTGCACCGCTTTCTCGCATCACCATCCTTTTTCAGGTTTGTTATTGCTTTTTGCAATTTTCTTTTCTCAATGTTGTTTTTTTTTTCCTTTTTTTTTATTGTAAATTGCACTAACCTACTCGAAATTGATGTGCTCTATTTGTCCGGTGACGAACTTTTGCATGGTCCAATGTGAGATAAAGGAGAGGGTGGTATAATGATTTTAGAAATGAAGAGAGGTGGTTATAATAATTTCACAAACTTAAACTTATGAGCAAATTGTATAATTTGAGGGGAGGAATTTTACCTAACCTCTTGGAATGTCAGGGTAATTTGCCCTTTTTTGTTGATAGTTTTGCCAATAATAAGATAGAGGGTAGTGTAATAGTTTGTGGAGGAGGAAAATTAACAGAAGTTACAGACGAAACCTAGTGAGAAAAGGCTTAATTGTCATTGTTGTTATTAGTAATTTTGGTATTCAAAGTCTTCCAGTGTGACCCGGCTTAAGGTATTCATTTTTAGCCTTTTTAGAAAATTTTATTTTTTCAATTATAAGTTTATAACATTATAGTTTTATATAATTAAACAAGTTATAACTTTTTGGCTGAGAAAAAGGTTATAATTATTTAATTTATTATTTATTTGCCATTTCATATTTTTTTTATCAAAAAATTATTTAGATTTAGCACATACCTCTTCCTATAAAAAATCAGTGGAGGGCACATTTAAGCATTAATAGTAAGCATTTGAGTACCTAAAAACAGTACATAACGAAATATAAAAAATTTCCGCTGGTGTCTCTGCCACTAATTGATTCAGTGTGTTAAAACGGAAGATTGATTTGAAGGAAATATTGCTTCAAACTGGCCTATTGCTTTCTGAAGCTTGATTTCTTGTTGACAAGTTGAAGAGATTACACATAAAGCATTGCTTTTATATTTTGCCTTCACATTTCTAAATTCTGGATTTGAGTTACAGAAATGTCTGTGTTATCTGTTTTGTCATTTTGAAGGTTATAAGTTCAGAGTCATGAAAAGTATCCATCTCTCCACTCTAGCATTTTAAATTCTTCCTTTTTGCCTTGGGAGTAAGGTTTTCTCTTATTATGTCTAAAGCTTTTGAGGGCTAAGTTGAGAAAGTTTCGCAAGCTAAAGACAAGTTTGCAACTTTGCATTATTCAGGATTCATATGTACTTTTGTTGTTGTTGTTGTTTTTAATCTTAGCCCAAATTGTCAGTAATTGTGTCCAAGTAACCATTTAATGTTCTTTTCATTGTTTGCCTCTATTTAAACTTTGCATGTTTGGAGGCAAATTGTGATATGTGAGAGATAAATGATTATTGTTCTATTGGTAATCATGATTACATGGTTAATTGGTTATAACTTCTGTTCTTTCCTTTAATTACATTTTAGAATCTCAAAATTTATGTTGATTGATTTGATTAAAAAGGTTTGAGTGTATATTCATCATTCATTTTGTTTATTCAATTGCAGTTCTTTTAACTAGTGTATACCTGAATATATTACAAGGCTTAATTTTATCAGGTGCAAGGTATGCAATTTGATGTGGCAGCATTGAGCAAGCCTAGCATATGGTGTGAGGCTTCACGCATTGTCAATGAAGAAGGGTTTAGAGCATTTTGGAAAGGCAATTTGGTGACCATAGCCCACCGTCTTCCGTATTCTGCGGTCAACTTCTATTCCTATGAACGATACAAAAGTGTAACATCTGATGCTCTTTGCAGATTGTGTATGCTGTTTAGAAGTTGTTGCGTATACTTCTTGAATCTGATCAATTTCATCTTCCTTTTTATTCTGTTGCAGCTATTGCATTCAGTTCTGGGGGAGAAACATAGGGCAAGTAAAAGTGCAGACCTCTTTGTGCACTTTGTAGGTGGTGGTTTGTCAGGTATAACAGCTGCTTCTGCCACATATCCGTTGGATCTAGTGAGAACACGGCTTGCAGCACAGGTAACCAGTTTCTGTGAACTGAGATTTTCTGGAGAATTTCTTAAACCCTCAGTTGTTTGCATTAATGACTTACCTATTTTTTTTATTGGTAATTATTGTTTGATTGAATTTGATCTGATTTATCACTTCATTTCTGTTTGTGATTTTATGACTGAGAGTTGAGAGCATTTTATTGTGTTCCTTTGCAGAGAAGTGCCATTTACTACAGGGGCATCTCACATGCTTTTAATACCATATGCAGAGAAGAAGGATTTTTGGGTCTGTATAAGGGTCTTGGGGCAACACTATTGGTATGCTCATGACTCGTTTTCAATTTGTTCTTTTTTTCACTGTGTTAATCCTGTTATATTTTACAACTAACATAACCATTTTTTTTTTGTGTGGTACAGGGTGTTGGGCCCAGTATAGCCATAAGTTTTTCTGTTTATGAAAGCTTACGTACCTTTTGGCAGTCTCAAAGGTGAATGTCTATATTTTCAATTTAATGAGGATGGTTTATGGCTTTCTGCTGAATCTCTCCTCCTCATGCTTGGTGCATATGGTTTTATAATTAATTGTATATTTCCTTGTAATTTAGGCCTGATGATTCAACTGTCATGGTCAGTCTTGCTTGTGGCAGTCTTTCAGGCATTGCATCATCAACAGGTGGGTGCTTGCTGATATTGATATCTCCATTCTGCGCATTTAAATTTCGAATACTGATGTTCGTTTAGATAAAAAAAGATATTCCATATTCTGTCCCAGCAGAGACCTGCCTTTTATGTTGAGCCAAAATTGTCTGTTTCACGCTACAGCTATTGCTTGTGATTGGTGTAGAATCTTAGTAACTAAGGGGAAAACTTGCTGTTGGAAGTTGCATGCTTGGAGTTGGTGGTTTGATGCATTGCCTCTAGTGGTGTAAACTGACTGTTCTTGCTTGATGCATAAATGCCCTTAACATGAAACACATTATGCATTGGTGACTTTAAAATGAATTATTTGAGAACTATTTTTCATTGAAAGAATATATAAATTTATCAGATTTTGTTAACATTGATTTTCCCAAGGAAGAAGTCACATGAAAGGAACCAGTTATATTAGGTTGGATAGTAGTTTCCACATGTTGCATGATTCTTCCTTACTGTGCTGAGTTTCATCGTCTCGTCTCTCGTAACATGCAGCAACATTTCCTTTGGATCTAGTAAGGCGCAGGATGCAGTTAGAGGGCGTTGGTGGTCGAGCACTCATCTATAATACCAGTTTGCTAGGGACATTCCGACGCATAATTCAGAATGAAGGGGTACGAGGCTTGTATAGAGGCATTCTGCCTGAGTACTACAAGGTTGTTCCCGGCGTGGGCATTTGCTTTATGACTTACGAGACATTGAAGATGCTTCTATCAAGCATTCCAAGTTATTAGGCCATTTTCCATCGTGTATAATGCTCATCACCTTCATTTAAATACCTTTGCTAGGAAATTTTGTAGTTGAGTTTTGCTGTCCCTACCACGGAAACATTTTTGTGTGTATAAGTATTTGTGATCAAGAGTGAGGGATGTCAATTGTACCTAATTCAAATTTTCGGTCGAAATCTTTTTGTAGTTATTGATGAGCAAAGCAATTTTGTTGTAGAGCTTGTCACTCTTAACAATAGGTAGAAGCCACAATTTTTATCAAAATTAGCAGTTTATTAGGGGCATCTTGTTTTGAGACACTGAATCTATGTACACCAATTTTGCTTTGTTCATCTGAATGATATGTTTATGGGCATGCTATGTGTCCGAATTTGTTCTTGTTTGACTCATTGACGACACATTAAATGAATGATTTGGCAGTTTATATTCAAATGTGACTTATATTTCAAGCAAGTGTAAAGTGAGAGTTTTCATTTCATTTTTTTCAAACAATCGCTTATTACTTACTAAACTAGATTAACAAAAGATAAGGGTGTGTTTAGTTGAAGGATATAATTCGGGAAAAATTTTCATGTATGAATTTTTGCATAAAATTGTATATGAATTTTATCCATGAAAATTTACAGTCCATTTTAACCTTTAATCAAACACCCCTTTAGGCTATAGACTTTAATACACCATTGAACCAAGAAGATAGGAATGGAACAAATCGGCATGTATCAATTTCTCACAAATGACCTAGAAATCTCACACTTTATATATATTGAGTCAAACCTTATATTTTAAGAGTGATGTTGTTTGTCCTCATGGAATGAAACATATATAACCTCATCTATCATTGGATGAGGTATTAACTCCATTAAGTAAGGTTGACACAACATCTAATGGTAGATGAGGTTTAGTTGACATCCAGACACATGATAAATAGAATTAACATTTCTCATATTTTAACTTGTCTTGTGTTTTTCAATTGATTTAATTTGTTTTTTTGACTATGTCGAAAATCCAATTATGACCCATTACAATGATCAACAAAATAGTCAAAACACAAAATTTGACAACATAGAAAATAAAAAACGAAACTTGTGAGCTAATTTTTTATAGACGCGCTTGATTTCCTATGGTATACATAGGGCTATGCAAAAAATACTGGTTTTATAAAACCAACTATAACCAAAAAAAAAAAAAGCGTTTTAGATAAGCGGTTATAAAACGAAACTAGGTTATAACCAAACTACACCAGATTAGAGAAACTGGTTTTTGTTTAAATAGCTTTAAAACTTAACCGGTTTTCCTTCTGCAACAATATTCTGTCGCATCAGGTCTAGTGAACCTCAGGTTGTTTTGCCGCAGATCCCGACGAGATTCTCTCTCTCTCTCTCCCTACCAGATAGAGTCCAGTAAACCTCAGGCTGTTCCGCCGTGGACCCCAGCGAGATGCTCTCTCTCTCTCTCTCTCTCATTGTGGCGTTTGTAGGGAAGGAGGGAACCCCTCTCTCTCCCTCTGTCTAATTACATGTTGGACTCGGAACTTAATAAAACAACAGCACACAACCGGTAGCATTGAAGACAAAGATGACCGCGGTGTTGATAGCACTGTTGGTAAAGACACTGAGGGATCTCTAAAACTAGTTTAGTTATTTATATCCGGTTCAAAACTGGTTTGATGGATCTTGGACCAGTTCAAAACCAGTTTGAACATATTAAAGCCGTTCAGTTTAAAACACTAAGCTAGATTTCTGGTTCAAGTTCAGTTTAGTCTAGTTCTCTAAATAGACTGAACCATGAACAGGCCTAGGTATAGCAATGTGGCTATACCTTTAATTTAAATGTATTTGAATTTTGGGCTACCCAAATCATCTTATTTGTTATATTTTTTGGCTTGTTATATATTATGCTTCTCACAAGTTCTTTTAAGTTAGGGAGGTTTTGTTTCCATTGCATATGTGTCACATTTTCCAAAAGTTGGCACGAGAGTCAATGGTTTGAGTCAATTGTTCTTAGTTAAGTATTGAAGGGAATGGTGGTGGTGGATCCATGTGTGGGATGTTTTGTGTCGAAGGTCTTTCTAGTAATGTGGAGGTCAAACATCATGTTTTATGAACAATGACAATACAAGTAAATAGAGTATGTATGACTCTATCTAACATTGATATCATTGAACACTCGAGAAATATAAAGATATTGCAAGAAGAGTGTTTGTGCAAATAATTGTTGCAGCCAACTTTTGATGGAACTATAGGTGAGAAAAGGGCACGAGAAAGAGCGTTGAATCATGCTCTCTTAAAACCTTTTGAAAACTTTTTGAAACAAATACTCTTAAGTTCTTAAAAACTTATAGAAGCATAAGTAATGTTAGTTCCTCAGAAAATTGAACTTTTCAAACAAAAGATAATAAATGAAAACTAAAATAAAGAACACATAGGCAAGGGAAGTATATAAATGAGAAGAATAAGGAATCACTCAAAGTGATTTATCCTGTTTAGCCAACCATTGCCTACATCTAGTCCCTAACTTAATAGTTGAGAGTTCCACTAAAATAAGTGTTCTTGTACAAGCTTCTTCAAGCTCATAGGCGATATTCTTTCTCTAGCCTTCATAGGCTAACCTAGAGTAGTGTTGTCCTAACCTCTCCAAACCAACTTGTAGTGTTCACTAACAGGTCAAGGTTACAAGTTTCAGAAAAGATGTGGTATTTATGATGCTCTCACTAAGGAGAAGATAACACTCAAGCTCTCAAGATATTACAATATGATTAGAGAGTCTATGTATTCACTTCTTACAATGATATAACTCATGAATGAGAACATTTGCTAAGATGAAAATAGCAAGAAGTTTTCAAAGTGAGATGATTCTTTCTGAAGAACTTTCTGAAGCGAACTTTCTAAATTTGAAATAATGTTCGTTTTCTTTCAAAAGATTAAATAATCATTCAATCTTCAAATGATGGTCATTTTATAGATGAAGTTTGAATGTAACTGTTATTCCTTGATTGTTGGATCACTCTACATGTGTCCATTTTTAATCTGTTGTAAGGAGAGAAGTCTCCAAGCTATATTTGCAAGCATGTTCTCTTTTTTGGCTAGGAGTGCATTAGACGGCTATAACTATTGTCCTTTCATGTACGTGACATTACACGTGTCAACTTCAAATTGAGATTCTTCAAAATGAGACGGGTTGTATTTCAAGCTTCTTGATGATAAAGAAATTTCTTAAAATGTTGGTGTTTTCAATCGAGTTCAGCACAATGTTCCTTCAGAAGAAATCACTTCTTTATGAAATTTCTTTTTGATGGTGTGTGTTTTCTTTCTAAAGGCCATACTTTCTTTCTTATGACTCTAGTTTCTTTCTAAGATATGTTATGCATTTAACTTCTAAAACTCATGAGAAATAAACATAATTTGTGCAGAGTTTTGGAATTTGAGTTGCATTTTAACATTCTCATTAAGTTTATAAAAGAGTTTGAGTGCGAGGTTCATGATATTATCCTAAACTTAAGAAACACTCAAATGCACAATTAGTCATCTTTCTCAAGTGATTCTTTCAAGCTTGGATTTGTTGTCACTCAATTCTTTCAAGCTTGGATTTGTTGTCACTCAAAACCAAACTATAAATAAGCTTTTTCAAGGGTTCTGAAGCTTACAATTTCCCCCTTTTAATGATGACAAATCAATGTTTGAAAATTTTCATTTGTGAAAGGAATAAGATAATTAGAACAAAAGAGTACTTGACACTCTTGAGTTAAATATATCAGAGAGTTTCTTTTAGAACTTTTCAGAATAGAAAGTTTCTTATGAAACTTAGATATATATGAAAACTTCTGAAAGCAACAGATGTTGTGTTTCTCAACTAAATATGAACACTTGTTGGAGATCACGTGCATATGAATCTTTAAAGCAAGATAAGCAGAGACAAAGCATAATTTTATGTTTGTGATAATGATTATCATTAGATATAACTGAGCATTCAAAAATATATAATTGGAAAAAATAAAAGTACGAGCTTCAGAAAAAAAAATCAAAGCGAAATAAATATTCAAGACAAATATGCACTAGCCCTAGATGTATGCATGGAAAAATTTCCCCCTAAAAATGAGCTTCCTTCTTAGAAACATAGCTGAGACTTTTTCATACTTTTCTCCCTCTTTTGTCATAAGCAACAAAGGGTTTTTTGAAGTAGGAAAACGTCATGGAAGCCTCCTCTTAATGCTATGAAGCACATACATTGACAGGACACAACATGAACACGACACGGAGGCACGTCAAACTCAAAAAAGTTCCAGGACATGGACACGGTATCTATATATATATATACATATAATTTTTTTATTTTTTTGTATGATTTTTTTGTCTTTTTTGGTTTGAATTTTTTTTATAGTGTTTGTATAAACTTTTTTTTATCTAATTAATTATTCTTTTATTTTTTTTTGTGATCAACTGAAAAATTTTCAAAATGACCAAATTAGTTTTTTGTGTTTGAACTCAAAAAAGTTATTTTTTTAATTGGATGTGTGTCAACACGTGTCGTGTGCATGTTGTGTGCATGTCGTGTTCAAAATGTGTTTGACACACGGACACACCACCAAGTCAGCATGTTCGTGCTTCTTAATTCTAAACGTCTTTTAATAGCCCAATCATCTGCAACATAAAGCTCCTTATGCCTTCGTGCTAAAGCCTCATGGGAGGTATTGGCATTCTCTAGGTAGTCCAGCCTCTAAGAATGTCCCTTTGATTTGTAAGAAGCGGATTAATTCTATAGAGGTAATTAAGTGCAACTCTATTGAGGATGAAGGTTGAACACTCCAAGGATCGTGGTGTTGATGGAGATCAGGTTAGATCTGTGAGGTGTTAGGGGTTAGCTAAGCATAGGTTTGAGTGAAAGGTGGAAGAAGTAATGAAATTCTTAGAAGAGGTAGGTGTGTGAAGGATGACTTGATAGAACTTGTTGATTGTCTGAAATTTAAGTGTTCCATGTCATTGGAAGATTATCCAAAGTGATCCTTAAAAAAATGGCTAAGTTGCTCAGGCGATTCAACCATTTTTGTTGCCAAGTCATCAAGGGAATGGCCTTGTCCTTCTTCTTCTTCATGTCCCATATCTTAAGAAATATGCTGAATAATCTCATCATGATGTTTCAACTATTGTTCATAGGATTGAAGGGAGTCCTCCATTTTATTCATCATTCCTTCTTAAGCATGTGCAACTCAAGTGATAGTTCTTTCAACTGGTGGTTGTGGTTGCCAGCAAAAGATGTTGTGTGGTAGTGTTGGAGCAAATAGTGTTAGAAATAAGCTTGAGGTTTGCAGCTTGGGTGTAGACTTTATCATATTTTCATAAAAGAGGGGTGCCTAACCATTGCTGGTTGAAGGACTTGTGATACCCCAATAGAAGCTATTGGAGCTTTTTCAACAACAAGAACAATTTCTTAAGAAGGTTGAGACATTTGTTCAACAACTTGAATCATCAGAGTCTCAGTTGAAGGTGCTTCAAAAGCTTGAGGAGGAGGGGTTGAAGAGCCAATTCCTTGAGCTGAATCCTTCTTCTTTGTGCCTCATTTCTTGAAGCATCTTCTTTTCTGTCTTTTATTTTCATCATCAAAGGATTATTCCTCATCACTTCTTAGGAACCCTCTGTGGTCATCTCAGTAATTTTAAGGGTAGTCATAAACAATCCCTTCTTAGTGATTTAGCCTCGATTTCCTTCTTGCTCTTCTTGGGCATAATTCTTAATTTCTTTTTCTTCTTCTTGTTTGCTTTTTCTTCCTTCTTCTTTATTTTATCAGCCTTTTCTTCTTTTTTCTTCTTATTTTTTTCTTTTTCTTAGTTCTTTTTCTCTCTTTCTTTTTCTTTCAACAATTTTCTTTTTCTTTCTTTTCTCTTTAGCAACTTTCTTTTTATTTTTTCTTCATCCTTCTTCCTTTTCTCTTTCGTGACATTAATCAGTTCTAAGATTTTATTAGTAGAATTAGCTGATTCATTTTAGAGCTCTGTTCTTCCTTTGAGTTCATTTCTTCCTCCTTATCAGAAAACTTTGTAGAAACTTCAATAATTACCTTTCTTTTCTTATTTTGGGGCTTCTTATTTGATTTCCTTTTGGTTCTAGTTTCTATTTCAAGCAATCTAAACATCCTCTTCTCCACAATAGCAATGAATGTTCTTTTAGAGATTCTAGGGGCAAGACCATTTTTAACAAGCCTGCTAAAATCATAGCCTAAGTTTTTTAGCATCCTTGTGATCAGCATTCCACAAGGCATTCTAGCATGTTGCATTCTAGCATGCTGAATGGGATTTCTAGCAAGATTTATTACATTTGTATTGCCACACAAAATTAGGATCTTGGAATATCTCAAATTGAAGTCTTGAAGTTGATTTCTGATCCACAACATTTGTGCATAGCAATTTGTAGTAGAAACATATTTTGCTTCAATAGTAGAAAGAGCTATTGTATTATATTTTTTGCATGACCATGTGATTAACAGTCACTAAAAAAATAATAGTAACCACTAATGCTTTTTCTTTCCAATCTATCCTCAGCAAAATTAGAATCACAATAACCTATAACTTTAGATGAAGTGCCTTTCTTGTACTAAAGACCAAGATTAGTCATATTAGCAAGATATCTGAAGATTATTTTCATAGCAATTAGGTGTGATTGTTTGGGATTAGATTGATATCTAATATAAGTTCCTACACTTAATTGAATGTCAGCTCTCAAGGTTAGGTAAGAAAAGATCCAACCATATCTCTATAATGTTTCTTAAAAACTTTTTCACCATTTTTATCACCATCAATTACTTAAGAGGAATGCATAGGAGTGCTCATTGGTTTGGCTTCATTCATCTTGAATCTTTTGAGAAGATCCTTAGTATATTTTCTTGGTGTATAAGGATCCTATTCTTATCTTTCTTAATTTGAAGTCCTAAGACAAACTTCAATTTTCCTATCATACTCTCCTTGAATTTGCCTTACATTAACTTAGAGAAATTCTTGCATTGAGAGTGATCAGATAGCTCAAAAGATAATATTATCAACATAGATTTGAACTATTAAAAAGTTTTCTTTTTGATAAAATATAAAAGAGTGGTGTCAGCATTACCTCTTTTAAACTTATTTTCAAGTAAGAAGAACTCAATTTATCATACAAAACTCTTGGAACTTATTTTAAGCCATAGAGTGGTTTTGTTAACTTGAAAACATGGTTTTGGGAAGGATTCATTCTTGAAGTCTAAAGGTCGCTTAACATAAACTTTTTTAGAAATTAATTCATTTAAAAAAGTAAACTTCATATCCATTTGATAGAGAATGAAGCCTTTGTGAGTAGCAAATACTAAGAGCATTCTGATGGTTTCTAGTCTTGCACTGGTACAAATGTTTCAACATAGTCAATTCCTTCCTATTGATTATATCCTTGAGCAACCAATCTTCCTTTGTTTTTAAAGACTTTCCCTCCTTCATCAAGCTTGTTTCAGAACACCATCTTGTACCAATGATAGATTTCCCTTTATGTTTCTCAACTCGAGTCCACACTTGGCTTTTCTCAAATTGATCCAACCCTTCTTGCATGGCAAATATTCAACTTTCATCACTAAGATCTTCTTCCATCATTCAGGTTCAATTATGATAAGAATGCACAATTTGATTCATTTCTGAATGAGGATCTAGTCCTAATTCCATGAAAAAATCTCCAAATTATATATCTGAATTTGAGACACATCTAAAATTAGATATTCCTTTGTAGTTTGGTCTTTTGGGTATCTCTTCAGAAACATCTGTAGGTTCTTCAATAATGTCTTCATTCTTTCAAAAACATCTACATTTGATGGTGAATTTGGAACATGAACAATATTTGTTTGTTCTAGAACTTCTCTTTGACTAGGAGGATGAGTTTCTTCAAGATTTAGATTGTCAAATTTATCTTCTAGGGACCTCAACTATTGTCCCAAATCATTCTTTAATTCTTCTAGGGAGCTCAACTATTGTTCTCTTATTGTATTCCTTGTAAGCTTTAGAAACTTAAGAGTAATATAGAAAGATTCCATTATTAGACTTGGGATCAAACTTACCAAGTTTGTCTCTGGTGTTAAGGATAAAACATTCATAATTAATGTTGGGTTTCTTTCCTTTTCAAAGCTCATATGTTGTTTTCTTGAGAATAGGCCTTATGCAAAAACTATTTTGAATATAGAAAGAGGTGTTTACATCCTTTACATAAAAACCTTTTAATAAAATAATTTCTAAAAGCATTGTTTTAGCTATTTCTTATAGTGATCTATTTTCCCTTTCAAAAACCCTATTTTATTGAGGTGTTTTAAGATATGAGAAACCATGAGAAATACCATTTTAATTGCAAAAACTTTCAAAAGGGTGATTTTCAAATTCACCTCCATGATATGATCTAATGGTAATGATTGAAATACCTTTTTCATTTTGAACTCTTTTTGAAAAGGTTTTAAAGCCCTCACAAACATATTTCTTATGAGCAAGCCAAGGAATAGAAGCCATGTAAATCTTGTGTAAGCATCCACAATGAGTTATCTCTTACCACCTAAACTAGTAGTTTTAGTTGATCCAAAGAGATCAATATGTAAAAGCCTAGGTGGTCTAGTAATTCAAACTACATTTTTGCTATGGAAGGAGCTTTTTGGTTTGTCTTCCTTTTTCACAAAACTCACGGGTTGAATCCTGTCATAGTTGATTTTGGGCAAACCTTTCACTAGCTCTTTCTAAGATATCTAGATATCAATCCCATATGAGCATGGCCAAGCTTCTGCTGCACATCCACTTCTCATCCACAAAGGAAGCCAAGAATTTTACATCTTGATCTAATAGATAACATAAATACAACACATAGGTGTTGTCCTACTTGTTACTAGTAAGAATGATCTTGCCAGAAATAGGATTTAACACTTTGCAACCTTTTGCTTCAATCTCAACCTTATAACCTTGGTCATAGAATTGACTAATGCTAATACGGTTATGATGAAGACCTTCAACCAAAAGAATATTTGAAATGGTGTGGGATTAATGTCAGGTAACGAGGGTGGGAGTGATCATCGTGCAAGAAGGCACGGGCAATGAGCGAATCCTATCAAGCTTTTAAGTAGAGGGGTACATGAATGAACCGATTACACACCAAATGAGAGAAATCCAGAGGCTGTATAGGTATGGGACTATATAGTTAAGGATGACTTATATGAATTGATTGGTACTACCTATGTCAATAAGATGCATATTCTTCGGTAGCCCATCACTAAAGAACTACATAGTTAAGCATGCTTGACTTGGAGTAATTTTGGGATAGGTGACCTCCTGGGAAGTTTCTCAAGAAACATGTGAGTGAGGACAAAACATGTTGAAAGACCGGTGTTAGTTTGTGGCAATCGTCAATCCATAAAGCATCAGGGGATGTTACAAATGGTATCAAAGCCTGTACCTCTCCCAGTATGGTGTAGTTCGGGACAAACCAAGCGGAAGCTGGTGGGCATGTAATGTCCGTAACGATGGTGGGGAGTGATTGCCAGTGCAAGAAGGCACGGACAATGAACAGCTCCTGTCGGCTTCTAGTGGAGGGATACATGAATGAACCGATTACACACCAGAATGAGAGATCCTGAGGCTGTATAGGTATGAGACTATATAGTTAAGGATGACTTATATGAATTAATTAGTACTATCTATGCTAATAAGATGCATATCCTTTTTGGTAGCCCATCACGAAAGAACTCCATGGTTAAGCATGTCTGACTTGGAGTGATTTTGGGATGGGTGACCTCCTGGGAAGTTTCTCAGGAAGCATGTGAGTAAGGACAAAGCATGCTGAAAAGGCCCGTGTTGGTTTGTGGGGACAGTCGTCAATCCATAAAGTCAGGGGATGTTACATGGGAGTTATTACTTTACCAATTAGTTTAGCTTTGACTCCATTAACCAAGGTTCTAAAATTGACCAAACATCGAATTGGTTCAGGGTAGAGGTTTAGAGGTTCAAGGGTATAAAATCTATTCAAATAGAACATAACACATCCCTTAACCATATTAAGAAAAGGAAAAGAACTAGGAAAAATGAGATTTTAGTTTTTTTTTAAAAAAAAACCCAAAATGATGCCATTTTGCATTTTTTTACAAAAAAAAAAAAACCGGTTTGGCTGGCTGGGCCAGTTTGGTAGTTCCAAGCCAGTTCCAAGCAGTTA
The DNA here is from genome assembly GCA_030441495.1 of Dalbergia oliveri. Taxonomy (NCBI): domain Eukaryota; kingdom Viridiplantae; phylum Streptophyta; class Magnoliopsida; order Fabales; family Fabaceae; genus Dalbergia; species Dalbergia oliveri. The sequence goes on along the minus strand of JAMLFY010000005.1, from coordinate 14,412,389 downwards.
TGTGGAGGGCGTTTTCAGGTCCAACTCGGACAGGATAAGGCCGATTCCTAGTTCAACCGGTCCAACAGCGATCTCTGTCTAGTTTTCAGAACCATGCTATTAACAAATTTCATTGATCTTCCATTCACCGATTTGATCTTTCTGAAGCATCATTTGTTTCTAGTCATGTGTCCTGAGCATCCACTGTCTATGTACCATCTTCTATCATTCTGAGCATGTGTCTTAAGACACACTTGCATTAAAAACCATTTTTCTTTAGGTACCCATATTTCTTGGGTCCTTTTGTATTAGTGATCTTTTTAGGAACATCATTTTCTTTCTTTTTTATCTTTTTGATTAGAGGACATTTATCAAGAAGGTGTTCCATTTTAAAATAGAATACACATGGAGTCTACTTTTGATGAACTTTTTGATCATTTCTCATCCAAAACTTTCTCAAAACTAATTCCACTTTTTTCATAATATGGCCTGTCAAGCATCATGTCAAGATACTTAGAACCATCAACTGTCATTTCTATATCAAATTTAAGAAGATTTGATGTTTTTCAAAGTTCAGAAACTTCTTCAGAAATTTCTTAGAAGCTTCAATTTTCAAGGCATTAGTTTTTATCTTTAGAAGGTTATTTTCTTTCAAAAACTCAACTTTCTTATACCTTAACTTCTCATTTTCTGATTTGATCTTCTCTGATTCAAGAGATAATTTTTGAAAACTTTTCTATAGAGAAGTATAATGACTAGTAAGGATTAGAGAAATTTCATGAAGTTCATCACATAATTTTGATTAATCATCATAAGATAGTTTAGACTCTTGTTCAGAGAGTTTTACCTTAGTTTCTTCTTCAGACATATAATCTTCCATGAAGCACATATTTGCTTCTTCTTCAGCTTTGTCTTGAATGGTGAGCCATATCTCTTCTTTTGAATTATCCCATGTTGATAACATAGCTTTGTTTTTTGGGAAAAGATTTCTTCTGAACTCCTTCAGCTTGGGATAATTAGTCTTGAGGTGATCTTTCTCAACACAGTGATAGTAATTTATATTTTCTAGCTTCATTTTTCCTTTTCTATCCTTTCTTCTTGAGCCTAACTTTCTAGTCTTGCTTCATTTTTCACAAGCAAGGACATCTCATTATCATTATCATCAGAATCTTCTTTTGACCTTCATGGTTAGATTCCTCAGAGACTTTTAAAGCCTTTCTTGACTTGCTTGTTATGAGAGGACTTCAGGGCTATGGATTTGTATTCAATGAGGACATCTAAAGTCCAAGTTTTTACATTTTTGGCTTTTGTAGTGGCAGTGACTTTAGGAAGCCATCTAAAGGGTAAATTGTAGGGTGAAAGTTGCACGAAAATGGGGGTTGAATCGTGTTTTAACAACTTTTTCCATGTTTCTAAAATCTTTAAACAAAAACTATCAAGTGCATACTTGAAATGTAGTAGAAAAGAGTGATTAGAAACTAATTTTCTGAATTGAGTTGAAGATATAAAAGGGTTAAAATAGATTTTTAGAATTGTATTACTATGAATAACAAAAGAAAATGTAAAAGTGATGAAGGAAGTAGAGAAATACTACACAGAGAGCTTTTATCCTGGTTTGGTCAATTCTTCCTACTTTTAGTTCTTAACAATTTGTTAAGTTCCACTAAATCAACCCAGAAAGTAAGATAGTCTTTCAATAGCCTTCTTAAGCTATCTTACATGACCAATAGCTCACTATCCTGTTACTCCCAAGTAGTTTTTAACTAGCCTCTTCATGCTAACCTCACAATGATCACTCCTGGATCAAGGTATAAAGTTTGCTAAAGGTTAGTTCACTTCAATAAATTAACACTCAAGTTTTCTCAAAATAAAACAGTGTATGACTTGAAAATTTGAATGACTTATTTCTAAAAATTCTTATTGGGAAGAAGATGTTATTTAATAAGAACTTAGAAAGAAGAATTTTTTGTTTCCAGAAACAAAAACTGATTAAAAGAAGTAATGTCTTTACAAAAAAGAAAGAGGATTCTTATTTTTGCGTTCTTGATAGATTTGCAAAAGTTTCTGCCAAAAAGTTTTAAGTTGTAAGTACTTGATATACTTTTATACTTGATTTTCAATTTTAGACTGTTATCCTTTGATTTGTTTTCCTTGTGACACATGTTGATCTTCTTTTTGTATCTTGAAAATACAATCTTGAAGACTAGCTTGGTTGTATCAGAGTTACTTTTGCAATTCAGAGACCATTATCAAATGAGTTTTCTAGTGCAGTTTCAGAAACTACTTTTTACTCTTTGTATGAAGTTTTTTAACTTTTTCTTTCAGAAGCTGGAACAATTGACCAAGTGAAAAAGTGAAATATCATTGTCAGTCATTTTTTGATTTGACTCTAATTTGAAATTTGAATTTTCCCTTCCATTTTGTAAAGTGTGCATAGTTTTTGAGTAAACACGCTTTTTGATGCACTCATTCAATTTCTAATCTTCTTATTAGTCTTCATGTCTTCAACTAGAGGTTGTTGGTGATCTTATTATCATGATTGAAGACAATAACCATGACTTGCTTTGGAGGAAGATAGATTTCTTCATTGCTGTGAACACCAAATTTTGTTTGGATCTTTTTACAAGTAAGAAAAATAAAAATAACAAAATAAAATCTTTTTCTTTCCATTAGATTTTTTTTTAAAATTAATTTAGTTTTCTTAATTAGCATCAAATCTTTTTAAATTAGTTTAGTCAACATCTTTTTAAATCAGTATTCATTCATTCCCGTTTTAATTTTCTTTTCAATCAAATCTCTTTTTGTTACCATATCTTTTTTAATTTTACCCAATTAAATCTTTTTCAGCATTAAGCAGTATTCTTTTTATTTTGTTAGTATCAATAATTCATTATTGCATCTTTTTTTTTTTCCCTTATCTAATTATGCATAAGTATGTATTATTTTTCTTTGTAATGGGGCCAATCATAATAAAAGAAAAATTCTGACGGCAATCACAAGACAAATAGAGGCGGTACATTCTCACTTGTAACCTTTACTCCCTAAAGCCATTATTCACAGTCATAACACACAGACTCAATAGCGGCACCACACACATTCCTTTGGCCATCAACATTACCGCTACAATCTCTAACCACCATTTCCATCAATTTTCTCATAACTAACAGCAAAACCACGGCCACACACTAACCACCATCTCTTCTCAAACCCAGCATCAATCCTCACAAGTCAAAACCCAAAAATAAAACAGAAGAAGGAGAAAAAGGGAACCACAACCTGCAACCAACCAAACCTCTGCCTCCCTCCAGCACCGCCCTGATCAGGAAGCCAGCCGCGAAGCATACCCGAGACCATCAAGAGCAGGAGTGCTCCTTGCTGTGAAGCACACCATAGGCCACCCTTGAAGTGCCTTTGTAGCATCTTCCTCATTGTGACTAGCCATCGTGAGACTTCTCGGAGAGCCACCATCAGCGACCGCGTTGTCCTCCACTTTAGCATGCCAACACCACCATGCCTCCACCCGCAAGCACCGCGACACCAGCCACGAACCCCGTCTGTGTTTCTACTCTAGCTGTGAAGCCTCGCACAGCTGCACCTCTCAACCCAGCCAATGTCGTGCTCTGCCCAGCTCTGCCGTGAACAGCACTCCCCATGCTGGACTGCTTTAACTGTGCCTCCTCCTTTGCTGTTGTGGTGTGTCTTCGTATAGCCCTCACAACTCCTGCTTTGCTTCCATCTTGGGTACAACATAATCTAGATTTACAATTAGGGATTAGATTATTTTGTTTATTTTTTTTTGGTTCAGAATTCCTGGATCAGGCTTTAGGGCCAAGTCTTATGGGCTTTGGTTTTGGGAGCTAACCTTTTTTAGGGAGTTATTCTTCTTTTAGTTTTGGTTGGGTTTATTTGTTTGTTTTTTTTCTCAAAATGTATAGGTTGTTGTTTTCTTTTTAGATGCTTAGGGGCTTGATGTAAAAAAAATAAAAGAATAAGAAAACAAAAATAATAAGAATAAAAGATGCATTTTTTTTCCATGCAACGATTAGCGGTTATGACTGGGAGTTGGTCTCCCTTTATCATTGTTGAATCGTAAGGGTTAACTGAGTAGCCTAGTGCTGCCTTGAACCTTGCACAATGGATTTCTTTTTAAATAATTGGTTCATAAAAATTCTTTTTCACAATTAAAATCAATCAACACATCTTTTTTTTTTCCTTTTAATTAAAATTCATCAACATAGAATCATTTTCTACAATAACGACGTGACTTTGAGTTCCTTATTGCACTAAAGGATACGTCAGTAGTCAACAACTATCAAGTCAATTTTTTTTTATAAAATATTTCTTTTTTGTTTTAATTTTGGTTTTATTTCTTTGTAAATATTTAATGGTTATACTTTTCAGGGAAAAATAAATATTATTGAAGTTATAAATTAATTTGCATAATGAGCTCTAGGGTAATCATATTTATATGGATGTATTAAGGGTGCAAGTGGGATTAAGTTTCCACCATTCCTTAATCATAATTAGATTTTGAATTCAAATCTTTTTCAAGACCAGCTTTATCAAATTAAAAGGTTTTCCAATTTTAACCATAATTAAAATTGGTGGCGACTCCTTTTTTCAAATTGATTGTCATTTCTCGTCGTGGCGCCTTACGTTGTGACAGTTGGTGACTCCATCTGGATCCTTAGAGAGTCAAGCCTATTAGAGTAAATTATGTAAATAATTATAACTTTATAATATTTATTTTTCCCTTTATATCACATCTATTTTTTGTAAATATATGTCTTCCTCTTATTTATTTGTACATAATTGTTTATTTATCTAAATATATGTCACTTAAACCTTAGGGTAGTTGACCTTTTTGTACATATATTGTTTGAACTTTTGTCTTGCAGGATAAGTATGCTCCTCACACATAGTACACAATCACTATCTCACACATATTTTTGGCTCTATACCCGAGCTTGTACAACTTTAGGATTATGTGGGGTCCCAACATTGTCATTGAGGGGCTTCATGCCCACTTGGCATTTGGCGGTACCCAGATTGTTCCTGGTATCATGGATCGGTCATATTGAGAGGGTTCATCCCTACTTGTGATCCTTTCATGAACTGGGTCTCTATCCTATGGGTAGGGGCAATCTGGGAATCACGACCTTTAGAAGTCTTGACCCGTCCCAAAGCACTAATAAAATGAACGTAGTGGCTGAACATTTGTCCTCTGGGTTTCACCCTTTTAGGACACAAAGGAGCATCCATTTCCCTGATATCTCACTCATTCATTGTATATATCTCTAACACACATTTATACATTTTCCCATTTTAAAAAAAACTTTCTTGTAAACATGTCATACATTATGCATCCATTGCAAAAAAAAAACTCATTTCACTTACATTCTATTTCATGCATACATGGCATGCATTCACTTTCCTTCACTTTTTCTCATAACAAGCATGTCATGCATAGTTCACCGTTATCACCCATTCATGCATACATCTCACTGACATGCATACATCATTTACATTGACATTCATTTTCATGTAGTCATAAAAAAAATGACATCCATTCATGTACACGTCTTTTTTTCTCATCCATAGTCCACGTAAAAAAAATCACTTGACATGCATTCATAAAATCATTATTACATCCATACAAAAAAAATTCAAACATGCATGCTCATCTCTCATATATCCATTCCTTAGTTTGCATCATGCATTTTTTCTCACACTTTTTTATTACACGCATTCATGCATGAGCAAAAAAAAAAAGTCATCATTCCATACATTCATGCATTTTTCCTTACATGTAGTCCATCTAGCATGCATATATCATGGCACATTAGCATAATGTCAATAGGAAGATCTTTTTTCCTTTCATTCTTTACTCTCTTGGTTAATTTGTTTTCTTTAATTTCAGGGTTTGTGGTTTCCAGACGTTACTCCCTCCAAAGAAACTTTATCCAATTCCAAGTAGCTTTGTTTGAAAAGCCTTCGAGAAGCCATGGCAGGAGAAAGGGATTTTGGAAAAGAGCTTGACGATTTAAAGGCTGTGATGCATGAACAAGTATAGGTAGTCAAAGAAGCTATCGCATCCATGCACTAACCTAGGGCACTGGAACCAACAACTTCAACCATGAAGAACCAACATATGATTCAGATGGGAATGATAACAATGGAAGCCGACATGACAAGCCCAGGAAAAAGGTGGAGCAATTGAAACTCAAACAAGAACTGGAAGAGCCTGCAAGAACAGTTTTGAATACTACGGGCCGAACCCTATGGCCTAATGAGTATCAGTGACCTATGTCTAGCTCCTAGTGTTGCCATTCCTAAGGATTTCAAGATGCCCGAGTTCATCAAATTCGATGGTAGCACTAATCCTATCATGCACCTTCGGTGTCCTGCACCAAGATGGGAATATAGTACAAAGATGAGAATTTCCTAATCAGCTTTTCCGAGAGCTTGGACGAAGCTGCATGGAAGTGGTACATGAAAACGATCAAACACAAATCAGATGTTAGGAGGACTTGGCATAAGCTTTTACCAATTAGTTCAAATTCAATTTGAATGTCACACCCACCAGACATAAGCTAAAAGGGTTAAGAAAGAAAGGAATGAGACGTTCAAAGATTATGCCCAAAGGTGGAGACTATGGCCGCTAAAGTTGTCCCATCAATTCTAGAGCAAGAGATGTGTTCCTACTTTGTTCACATACTAAAGGGTCCATTCTTCAAGAATATGTTAGGGACCCATGTCAGGGAGTTTGTGGACTTAGTGGAAATCAAAGAATTGAGGCAAATATCCAAGAGGGGAAGTTGGAGTTAACAGAAGATGAGTCGCAACCCAAGTAAGGGTCATTCTATAAAAGAAGGAAAATACTATGAACCTCGTACAACCACAACACCCATCCCAATCCTACAAGCCAACCTTCTAACCAAACCACTACCTATTCTACCAACACCTGCACTACCCATCTTCCACACCTTATCCATTCCCTACACGCTATCCACCTTAGCCATATCAAGTCAATGACATCTCCTCCCTTCCACTATGTGCACCTTTCAAACCTAGACCTTACCATATAATGCCTCCACATCACCCAAGAACTCCTTTCAATACTGCTAGCTCAAGACCGCTAAGAAACAATCATCCCTTGCCTAATTTCGGAGTAAGCAACTCTAAACTGTTTAAGAGCTTGTATGATGCAAATCTATTAGCCCTAGTCTTGCTGGTGTTGCAACGCCACCATATCCTCACTGGTTTAATCCAAATCATGTGTGTGAATATCACTCCAACACTCTCAGCACTCAATTGATGACTGCAAGGCTTCAAAGATGCTGTGGATCTAATTGATGCCAAAGCTGTCAAAGTACAAGATGCAAGGGTAGAAAAAGGCTTTGTTGGAAATGATAATACTTGAATGTGTTGTTGTTGGACCTATTGTTGCATCTTTACTAGACTTGTTTGCTTATGTCCTGAGACTTACTTATGATTATGTGCGGTTTTCGTTATATCATTTGTTTCCTTTCTTATCACTGTTATTCTTTCACTTCATTCTTTCTTTAATCATCTCCTTTCTCTAAGATTAAGGTAGAAAATAATCATGAAAAATCCATTAATTGATTGTTATGAGCTTGAATAACTATGGTCATGATGAAGATCCTAAACTATCCGAATAATTTGTTCAAATGTTGACACATGACAAATCAAAGATCAAAATGTCACCATTACCTAAGGGAATCATGCAGTTTGTTGTCATAATGGCAAGAGCATTTGACCTCAATTGTTTTAGTTGAATAACTCAGTTTTGAAGTGCATCACATCACACCAAGCAGATGATCCAAGAAAATACGCAACATCCTACAAGAAAACTATGCAAAAGAAGAAGTAGCAGGACACTCTGTCAAAGCGCCAATTTTGGAAAAAGGCTCGTTGGATTGATAATAAAAAAAGTCTAGGCAAAAGTTAGAACAAAAAAAAAGAATAAAAGAAAAGAAAGAAAGAGCTCGCTAGATTGAAATCCCAGGATGATCTAGGCAAAAGTTAGAGCAAGTAATACCCATTAGGTTGAAAATCTGAAAAGGCGACCTAGGAAAATGCATCAAAAGAGAGCTTACAAGAAAAGACTTTTGATGAAAGCCCAAACTGGGACAATTTGATTTGGTGACAAAGGATCAATGAAGAGGCATTTGATAGAAGATGAAGCGTCAACTTTCATATATAGACTATTTTGTCGCATAGCAAAGGATTGTAGTCTTGGTCATGGCTTCAAGTTCAATGTAACTCAATAATCAATTAAATGGGTTAATTTGATTAAATCTGCACTTCTTCCAATCTTTCATACTCACCCTCACTTCTTTCATCCATTTTCATCCTTTTCTTAAATTATGCATAATCATGAGATCGTACAAGGTCAAGGGGCATTAGCTAACAGAGTTTAGGAATAAGTTCACTACATTAAAAGCATGAAAAAAAAAAAAAAAAGGAAAAGAAAAGAAATGCTCGCTAGATCGAAAACTAGAAATGGCGGTCTAGGCAAAAGTTAGGGCAAGCAAAAAGAAAAGACTCACTAGATCGAAAAAGAAATAGCGATCTAGGCAAAAGTTAGAGTGAAATCAAGATAGGTTCCGAACAGTGCAAGGGTAAGGGCTGAAAATAAAAATCCAAGAGTCAAAAAGAAAGATAAATAGACTGTCCAAAAGAGAAGTCAATGACAGTGGCTCTTTGAACAAAATGGCTCATTTGGAATTAAACAAAGGCTTTTCAAGGAAAACAATGTTCGAAGTAGCAAACTAGGGCAAATTGTTTTTCTTTATTTTCTTTTTCTTTGCTTTCCATTAGTAAAGTGTACATATCATATTAGATCCTTCATTCTTTCATTATCAGATCATCCAAGCATGTCATTATTCTTTAAAAAAAAAAAAGAGAGAGAACTCTAAATTGGGGCAATTTATTTAACCACTCGGACAATCAGGTTTCTTTCTTCTCCTTTCTATGTGGAATCATTCATCATCAAATCATCTAGGCATAGTGTTATAGTCATTAGATCATTTATCATATCATCATTACATCATCTAATCATCCCTAGGCATTCACATCATGTGATCATTCACTGCAAAGCATTTACTCTTTTACATATTTCTCTCTCAATCCTAATCATTCATCTTTAACTTATCACATCATCACATCATTTAATTTTCAGTTATCATATCATTTATTTTCACATTATCATATTTTAATTTTCTGCAATTATCATATCATTTAATTTTTTTTCATTATCACATCATTTAATTTTCAGTAGTATCACATCATTTACTTTCTGTAATTATCATATCATTTAATTTTCAGTAGTTATCATATCATTTACTTTTCTGAATTATTATATCATTTTATTTTCAGCAATTATCACATCATTTACTTTCTTGCAGTATCACATCATTTACTTTTTTTTTCATCATAATTATTTACTTCTCTGCCTTATCATAATCATTTACTTTTGTCTCAATCATGATCATTTACTTTCACATGCTTTTAATTTCACAAGTTTTTACTTTCACTTGCTGTTAAATTTCACAAGTCTTTACTCTCAGCCTTTTAAATTTCACACCCATTCAAATTTCATAGTTTTTCACTTTCACATGCCTTTAATTTCGCAAGTTTTTACTTTCACATGCTTTTATAGTTCATAAGTCTTTACTTTAAGTTTTCACTAATCATCACATTGTCATTTTTTGGTAGCATCATTGAGTCATTTATCTTCATCATCACCATTTGTCTTTGCACTTCCACCCTTCTGGACTCCCAATTCATGCATCCTCATCATTTCTTTTGGTCGGCCAAAATATGTGTTCATATTTTTACTTGTTCCTTACAAAGAAAATATCGAAAACTATAGTTTATATTTTCTAGTAAGAACTAAGTAAAAGGGGCAACTGTGAACACCATATTTTCTTCGTCTAATTGCAAATAAGAAAAATAAAAATAACAAAACAAAATCTTTTTCTTTCCATTAGCTTTTTTTAAATTAATTTAGTTTTCTTAATTAGCATCAAATCTTTTTAAATTAGTTTAGTCAATATCTTTTTAAATCAGTATTCATTCTCGTTTTAATTTTCTTTTCAATCAAATCTCTTTTTGTTACCAGATCTTTTTTAATTTTCCCAATCAAATCTTTTTCAGCATCAATCAACATTCTTTTTATTTTGTTAGTATCAATCATTCATTATTGTATCTTTTTTTATTTTCCTCATCTAATTATGCATATATAGGTATTTTTTTATTTGTAACGGGGCCAATCACAATTAGAGAAAAAATTCCAAGGGCAATCACACAGCAAAGAGGCGGCGCATTCTCACTCACAACCCTTACTCCCTAAAGCCATTATTCCCAGGAACAACACAGAGACTCGCAGTGGCACCACACCCATTACTTTGGCCATCAACATTACAGCCACAATCTTTAACCTCCATTGCCATCAATTTTCTCATAACCAATAGCAAGACCACACCCACACACAAACCACCATCTCCTCTCAAACCTAGCATTAATCCTCACAAGCCAAAACCAAAAAATAAAAAAGAAGTAGAGAAAGGAACCCCAACTTGCAGCCAACCAAACCTCCGCTTTCCTCCAACGTCGCCCTGGGAAGCCGCCGCAAAGCACACCCGAGACCATCAAGAGCAGGAGCGCTCTTCTACCACGAAGCGCACCGCCCCACCCTCAATGTGCCATTGTAGCATCTTCCCCCTGTGACTAGCCATCGTGAGACTTCTCGAAGACCCACTATCAGTGACCGCATTGTGCTCCACCCGCCAACACCACACGCCTTCGCCTGCAAGCACGGCACCGGCCACGAACCCCGTCTATGTTTCTACTCCAGCCGCAAAGCCTCGCATAGCTACACCTTTGCAACCCAGCCAATGTCCCGTTCTCCCCAGCTCTGCCATGAATAGTACTCCCCGTGCCCTTCCGTGCCTCCTACTCGCTCGGTGCGCCACCGCACAACCCTCACAACTCCTTTCCTCCATCTTGGGTACAACATAATCTAGATTTACAATTAGGGATTAGATTGTTTTGTTTTGTTTTTTTTGGGTCATAATTCCTTTTCTGGATCAGGTTTTAAGGCCTAGTCTTATGGGCTTTGGTTTTGGGAGCTAACCTTTTTTGGGGAGTTATTTTTCTTTTGGTTTGGGTTGGGTTTATTTATTTGTTTTCTTTTTTCTCAAAATGTATAGGCTGTTGTTTTCTTTTTAGAGTCTTAGGGATTGATGTAAAAAAAAAAAAGAACAAGAAAACAAAAATTAATAAGAATAAAAGATGCATTTTTTTTTATCCGTGCAACAATAAGCGGTTATGACTAAGGAGCTGGTGCTCCCTTCATTTTTGTTGAATCGTAAGGGTTCATTGAGTAGTCTAGTGCTATCTTGAACCCTGTGCACAAGTGGATTTCTTTTTTTAAATAATTAGTTCATAAAAATTCTTTTTCACAATTAAAATCAATCAACACATCTTTGAGTTAATTATTGCACCAAAGGATACGTCAATGTAGTCAACAATTATCAAGCCAAATTTTTTTTATAAAATTTGTTCTTTTTTGTTTTAATTTTGGTTTTATTTATTTGTAAATATTTAATTGTATTACTTTTCGGAAAAATAAATATTATTGAAGTTATAAATTAATTTACATAATGAGCTCTAGGGTAATCGTATTTATATGGATGTATTAGGGGTGCAAGTGGGATTAAGTTTCCACCCTTCCTTAATCATAATTAGACTCCGGACTCAAATCATTTTCAAGGCCAATTTTATCAAATCAAAAGGTTTTGCAATTTTAGCCATAATTAAAATTGGTGACGACTCCTCTTTTTTAAATTGGTTGTCATTTCTTGTCCGGTGACCTCTAAGGACATTGTGACAATTGCATACTACATTCTGAAGGTGAAAGTCATTTTCTAAAGATTTGGACTTCATTTTTGGCTTTAGAAATCATTTCTTCATGTGTAAAACATACTTAAGTTTGTTTCAAGGATTATTTTTAACTTTATTTAAGTTCTAAATCTCTTTGAATGAGATTAAACATGTTGAAACATGATAACATGAAAATAAAAATTGTTGATGGAACTTGTATGCCAACGAGAATGGTCCTGTTGAGTGCTCAAGAAACTCAAGTAAAAGATTAGTCTATTCTTCAAAATATTTTAACAAAATTAGTTTTGTTATCACTCAAAGCTTCAAGCTGTAACACTTTATGAAAGGTTTTGGAGCTAACATAAACTTCTAAGAATTTTTCAGACCATCTCAGTATTTGTATATCTTTTGCCAATGCCTTTTAGTAGATTTATGTTATGCATAAATCAGCAGTCATTTCATCAATGTTTTCATGTTCAAGCATCTTAAACATTTCATATTGATAAACCAACATGCTAATTTTGGTTTCCTTTACTTGGCCAATGCCTTCATGAAGCATTTCAAGTATGTCCCATATTTTCTTAGTAGTATCATAAGCAATAATCTTGTCATATTATGTTTTGCTCAGAGCACAAGTTAGAATATACTTAGCTTTGGCATTCAACTGAACTTTGATCTTTTGTTGATCTGTTCACTGCTATCTAGGGATCACCTTCCTCATGGATAGACCAATTTCAACTTCAATAAAAACATTGTGTTGGACTTCTATTGGAGTGTAGTCTCCATTTTGCATGATTTCCCTTATATCCAGGCTAGTTGACTCATTGAACAACTTCATCCTATCTTTTCAGTAATTATAATAATTTCCATTGAAATATGGGGGATGGTTGATAGAGTGACCTTTAGGAATGTAGATTGTTTGTTGGGTCATTTCATGTAGGGATCTTTTACTACACAACTATTAGGTTAGGTTTTTTGGGGGGAACTAGCTCTTGTGCTAAATGTAAGTGAGAAAAGGCACGAGAAGGGGGTTAGTCGTGTTCTTTTAAAAATTTCTAAAAGCTTTTTAAAACAAATACTGTTAAGTTCTTAAAAACATAGAGAAGTGGACATTGAAAAGTAGAAGTAATGCTAGTTCTTTAGAAAGTTGAACTTTCGAACAAAGAGAAGGATATGCTAGTATTTAAAAGAGAAGGATAAGGAATCACTCAAAGCGATTTATACTAGTTTGGCTAACCATGCCTACATCCAGTTCTTAACTCAATAGTTGAGAGTTTCACTAAAATAAGAGTTCTTGTACAAGCTTCTTCAAGCTTACAATAGATATTCTTCTGGAGCCTTCACATGCTACCCTAAGAGTAGTGTCATCCTAGCCTCTCCAAGCTAATTACAGTGACCACTAACGAGTCAAGGTTACAAGTATAAGAAAAGATTTTGTGTTTATGATGCTCTCACTAAAGAGAAGATAACACTCAAGCTCTCAAGATCTTACAATATAATTAGAGAGTCTATGAAGTGACTTCCTACAATGATATCACTCATGAATGAGAATATTTGCTAAGACGAAAATAATAAGTATGCTTCAAAGAAAGATGATTCTTTTCAAAGAGAACTTTCTGAAGCTTTTTGAATTTGAAATAATGTTCATTTTTCTTTCAAAAGATTCAGTAACAAGATTCAGTAACCATTCAATCTTCAAATGATGGTCATTTTATAGATGAAGTTTGAAACTAATCATTATTCCTTGATTGTTAGATCACTTTACATGTGTCACTTTTTAATCCATTGTGAGGAGAGAAGTCTTGATCTATATTTGGAAGCAAGCTTTCCCTTTTTATAGCTAGAGTACATTAGACCTGCTATAATAGTACTATTGTTCTTTCATGTATGTTACATGACATGTGTCTGCTTCAAATTGTGATTCTTCAAAATGAGATTGATTATGTTGGAAGCTTCTTGATGATAGAGAAACTTTCTTACGATGTTAATATTTCAGTTGAGATTAGAAAGATGTTCCTTATGAAGAAATCACTTCTTTTCAAAAGTTCTTTTTTAATGGTGTCTATTATCTATCTGAAGTGCATAGTCTCTTTCTCATGACTTTAATTTCTTTCTAAGATACATTATGCATTAAACTCATCTAAAACTCATGAGAAATAAACATAGTATGCATAGAGTTATGGAATTTAGGTTACAATTTAACATTCTCATTAAGTTTATGAAAATGCTTAAGCGTGAGGTTCATGATATTATCCTAAACTTAAGAAAAGATAATCAAATACACAATTAGTTGTCTTTCTAGTGATTTTTTCAAATCTTGATTTGTTGTCACTCAAAATTAAGCTATAAATAAGCTTTCTCAAGGGTTCTAGAGTTACAAGAACTTTGGTTTAATAGGAGGATTTATGACATTTAAGCAAAAGTTCCACATTGAATGGGAATAAAGCCTCATGGGACCTATACTGTAAATAACACCTTTGATTTTTCTAGTTGACACATTTTTCAAAATGCAGTAGTCAAGTGTGTATTTCTTATGTGTACTTATAGAATGACAAAATCAATCTAATATATCAACCTTAATGATTCTAAATCAATTTAAGATATACTTAAATATTATTTACTTATAATACTTCCCCTCCAGCTAAACCTCATCAAGCTCTAAGCTTGTTAGATTTGAACAAGTTTGAGTTTGCATGAAGCTAAGCAGAAAATGTGATGATCTGGGTGGAGGCATAAAATACAACATGTATACATGGAGGTAAAGATGATAAAGTGTAGAGGTAGAGCTATAGGTGCTAAATGGAGAAAACCATGGACAAAGGAGTGATCTATTGGAAATTCATGGTATGCCGACAAAGGTTATCAATGGTATCAGACTTATCCAAAATCCAAAGGATTACCAATGGGATAACACTTTTTTTACATGTCTTTTTCTTTGAAAAAAAATAGACGATAACCCGTTGGTAGTGCTTGGCACCAATAAGTGTCATATGGTGCACACCAATTCCAAGGGGTATACTATAATACCCAAGGCTAACGAGGGCGAGGAATAATTACCAGTGCAAGAAGGCACAAACGATGAGCAACTGGCAGGCTTTTAAGCGGAGGGGCATATGAATGAACTAATTACACACCAGAATAAGAAGGATCCTAAAGACAAGGTATGGGATTATATAGTTGAGGATAACTTATATGAATTGATTAGTACTACCTATACTAACAAGATGCATCTTCTTTTCAGCCCATCACTAAAGAACTCCATGGTTAAATGTGCTTGACTTGGAGAAATTTAAGGATGGGTGACCTCCTGGGAATTTTCCTAGGAAGCATGTGAATGTGGACAAAACACACTGAGAAGACCTGTGTTTGTTTGTGGGGATAGTTGTCAATCCATAAAGCAGCATAGGATGTTACATATACTGATAGGAATACCAACTATGTGGATATTTATTACAAGCCCATCAAAAACTCGTTGGTAAATGCTTCCGTGCCATGTAGCGTGAAGAGGACACCAACGGGTTGGCCGATGGTAATTTTTTATTGTTTTGTTTTTTTATATATTTATCCTATCGATAGGTATAAATGAAATTAATTATTACTTTTTAGTCACACTATTGATATGTTTTCAACGTGATTTTACTTTTTTATTATTAATTATTAATAGGATTTTGAATTATTAGGACATTGGCAAGCATCTTTTAGAAGTCTCGTTGTCCATCGATATACCAGTCAATAATTAGTGAAATTTGAAATGCATCATTTCACCAATTAATTATAGGTGGGTTCATCAATAAGCCGCATATTTTTCATTCACAAAACCCATCTTCTTCCTCATTCTATAACTTCTCTCTCTCTTCCTTCTCTTCCATCTCTCTCTTGTCGCCACCACCCTTCTTTTCTATTATTCGCCATTGTTGGAGCTCTATTTGTGAAACCAAGGCCACCATTGCAATCTAGGTATGTTTCTATTTTAATTGATTTAGTTTTTTTCATTTGGCTTAATTTTTCAGTTCATTTTTGTTGCCCAAAGTGTTGAGTTTAAATTCATTCGAGAGTGATTGTTGTTGCTATTTTGCTAATGTAAAAGTTCTATTGGAGAGAGCACTGACAATGTTGGTTATGGGAGCTTTTGGTTTAGTTTTTGTTTTATTTTTATTGTGTATTTTCTTTTTTAATTTTATAATTGTGTAAAATTAAATGTTTATTCATTTTGGAATTTTCAAGATTGGATTTGGTTGCATGCGGAGAGCTTTTGATTATTTGTTTATGTACTGCTTTATAGGTTAGTAACGAAATATATGTTATTTGTATGCTTTAATATATATGTAGGATAGAGATTTATGATTTCTAGGATAGATTTTTAGGAAATGGGGATTGCATGATTGAGGGAGGGTGTAGTGGTCCTTCCTTGACTCATTTGAATTTTTTGCGCTGAATTTGATTGTATTTGTAGAGAGGATATGCATGTTGTAAAGTTATAAGGGATGTGCTCTACAATGATTTTTAGGATTATGTGAAATGTATGCATTGTTAAAATGTGATTGTTTAAATAGATCTATTATGTTGTTATTTACTAATGTCTCTAATTGTTGAATGCATTGATTAATTGATGATGGAAGCTCCAAATTTAGATGGAGATGTTGTCAAAATTTTGTGAACTTTTTCTTAGGAAAATATAATTAAAATAGTATGCATTTAAAAGTAATAATGTTATGTTGTTAAAAAATTGTAGAGGTTAGGATTACTAATCACAAGCATGTTTCCTTCAAATCGATCATGGATGTTTGATAGATTGCTTCCTAATAGAGGGGATTAAACCAGAATTATATGAAGGTGTTGAAGAATTTATGAGGGTAGCATGTCAAACACAATAGTTCATTAATGAGGCAAAAGTTTGATGTCCATGTAATAAGAGCAAATGTAGGAAGTATTTAGATTATGATACCATAAGGGTTCATTTGTACAAGCAGGGATTCACACTGACTATTGGATTTGGATTGAGCATGGGGAGGTAGTTAATACATGGAATCAAGTGGGTATGTTTTAGGTTAGAAGTAGTTCTAGTGGCCACATAGCTCTGCATGATGTGGGTAATGTGTTATGAGTGGACAATCTACCTAGACATCATGAGATGGTTTTTGATTCTACTAGTCCTGATTTTGTGGCGCATTATTCTCAACCTTCATTGAGGAGCCCAACCATGATGCTGTAGATTTTATAGTATGTTAGAGGTTGTAAATCAACCTTTATGAGAGGATTGTGTGAACTCTGAGTTGTCATTAGCAGTTAAGATATTGACTATTAAGTCTAAAGGAAACCAAAGCCAAAGTTCTTTTGATCAGTGGGCTGTATTGATCAATGAACTAGGTCCGAATCCTAATCTAATTCCAAAAGATTTTTATAAAGCTGAAAAATTAGTTTCGAAACTAAGGTTGAAGGAAATAAAGATTGACTACTATTTGAAAGACTACATACTTTATTATAAAAATTATGTCACATTGAATGAGTGTAAGTTCTGCCATGAGCCTATGTTTAAACCCAAGAGATGTGGAAGTGAGAGACATAAGGATGTCCCTAAGAAAAAATGCACTATTTGCCCTTAATCCCTAAACTCAAGAGACTATATGCATCAATGAGCTTGACTTCTCATGAGGTGGCACTATGAAAAAAAGAGGGTAATGATGTGATGGCTTATCCATCGCATGGTGAAACGTGGAAAAATTTTGATTGAACATATTCTGATTTTGCCTTTGACACCCAAAGTAGTAGATGGAGACTTTGTTTAAATGGATTTACCCAGATAACTAATTTAGTAAACCCTATTCGTGTTAGCCCATAGTTGTTACACCATACAAACCCCTTCCTGAAATATGCATGAAAGATCCTTACCTATATTTAACATGTATAATCCCTAGTCCTGATAATCCAAAAGCTAAGATTAATGTGTATATTCTACCTCCAATTGAAGAATTAAATGAGTTGTGATATGAGGGTGTTCTTACTTACAACATTTTAACAAAGTAGAATTTCATGATGAGGGTAGCATTAATGTGGACCATCAATGACTTTCTAACTTATGGAATGTTGTTTGGATGGATGACACAAAGCAAATTAGCATGCCCAATTTGTATAGAAAATACTAAGGCATTCATTTTGAAGCACAAAGGAAAGAACTCTTGGTTTGTCATAGGAGGTTGTTAGATGAAGCACGAAGGAAAAAACTCTTGGTTTAAAAGTACATGTGTCGAATATGATGAGCCTCCAGTTAGACTAAATGGTCGCCAAATGTGGGATCGAGTTAAGGATTTCCCAAAAAACAAAAGTCAGAAAGGTAGTGCGATTGCCAAGCTATAGGGTTAGGCATAATTGGACCAAGCAAAGTATTTTTTGGGAGTTGCCATATTGGAAGAATAATTTGGTGCATCATTGTTTAGATGTCGTGCATATTGAGAAAAATATGTTCAACAATATTATTAACATTGTAATGGATACAAATCAAACCAAAGACAATGACAAGGCAATGCATGATTTTTCTAAGTATTACACATGATCTTATTTACATTTACAAGAATTAAAAGATGGCAACTTCTATAAACCAAAGGCCAAATATGCTTTGAATTCCACTAAAAAAAGTTGTTTGTTAGTGGCTTCAAGAGTTGAGAATGCCTGTTATGCTTCTAACTTGCATGAGTGGGTTAATGTTAAGGTAAGCTTGTTGGCATGAAAAACCATGATTTCCACGTCTTCATGGAATGCTTGCTTTTCGTTGCATTCAAAGAGCTACTTGATGTTGTTAGGAAGCTTCTAATAGAGCTGAGTTAGTATTTTAGGGATTTGTGCTCTTTTACCTTTCGGGTTAATGATCTTTTTGTCAAGGAAAAAAATTCTCTTTATTCAATGCAAATAAAAGGGAATATTTCCTTCTGAGTTCTTTGACTCAATGGAACACTTGCTAGTACATTTGACATATGAAGCACGAGTGTATGGACCGGTTTAGTACAAGTAGATGTATCCATTTGAAAGGAAAACAAAAGGGTCTAAAAGAACCATGAAGAATATATCTCAAGTGGAAGGATCAATATGCCAAGCATATCTATTGGAAGAGACTTCAAATTTTTGCTCATTTTACTTCCAGCTACATGTTCAATCTTGGATAACATGGATTGGTCATAATTACGATAGAGGGGAATGCTCTATTGCACCAACATTGTTCATCTTCAACCAACCTGGTCATGCCTGCTAGAAAAAGCAAGCCCCAATAGTTGACTTATAAGGAGTGGAATTTTGTACATTTACATATTTTCATAAATTGTGATGAAATGCAATCATTCAGAATGTAAGTCAATAACCATTTTTCTACATGATAAATTGTAATGTTATGTATCCTTAAAATGATCTAAAAGATATTTTCAATAATAGTTGTTTTGAACAACTACATGAACAAGATTCTCTTCAACAATTTCCGGATTAGTTTAGATTAAATGTAAATCCATTTAGTTAAATTATGCATCCCAATACATTGTTAATTAATTATGTTTGATACAAGTCAATTTGATATTTGAAACTTTATCTATGTTGGTGCATGATAAAAATAATAATGTAACATGTCCCCATTTGGTTAATTAGCTTGGGGACCTAAAAATAAAGTTGTAAGTTAGCTCATGTACTATGTTAATGAGTACAAAGTTCCATATAGTTGAATGGGCGCGAACAAAAATCGACAACACTAGTGTTTGTGTTAAAGGTGATGTTGGGGATGGAGAATATGATTGGTATAGTGTAGTTAAGGAAATCCTTGAGTTTGAGTATGTTGGTGAACCCACAAAAAGATGTATGTTATTCAAATGTGAATGATATGACCTAACATGACTAACTAGGACATGACAACACAACAATTACAAAATCACTTAAATCAATCACACCAAAGATATGCAAGTTATGATCCATTTATTATTGCTCCAAATGCTAGAAAAGGTTATTATATGTCTTATCTTAGGAATAGTATATCAAATTGGAGGGTTGTAAACAAGAGAAAAGCAAGAGATAGGGTTGAAACTGAGGAAGATACTATTGAAGAAGCTTATCTAGTGGATGATCCATCCCCTTCAAGGGCAGTAATTGATATAAACAATCTTGAAAATCCTCTTCCTTTGATTACTAGGGAAGTTGACATAATTGAATGCATAAGTTACTACTCAATGAGAAATCACGAAGATGAAATAAATGATAATAGTGATGTCGATGTATAATGAACTTCTTCATGATGATCATGAACAACAACAAAGTGATATGAAAAATAGACCTCAACTTTCAGATTAATTAAGGTGTTAAATATTATATGCAACAATGTTTTGAACTAACTCTAAATTCATATATGTAATTATATCTTTTTTGTAGATTGTATAATTATTTTAGTATAGCTACTAAAGACAGAGGCCGATCTTCTAAGGTTGTTTTACCTACCACCTTTACCACTTGGAGCTAGCACTGCCCTTGCCATGACCTCCACCACTTCCCTTGCCATGACCTTCACTCCTGTCCCTGCCATCACCACCTTAACCTTTTAGACGATGCTTACTGCGGGTATGGTGGCTTTCCATTTCCACCCTATTCCCAATTACATCCTATCCATAATAACGACCCCAATCCAAGCCCTACCATGATCTACTCGCTGCCCCTACATCTCATCAGACCCCGCTTTCTCAAGTGGGTCATAGACATGAGGACCAGATGGTAGGCTACTAGAACTAGATAGTAGGTTGCTCCCCTAGCCAAACAATAAAGACTGGTAAGCTAAAACATGTTTTATTACATATTTTAATTTTATGTTGTGTATGATGTTTAAAATGTTGTCATTGTATTTAATGTGTCTCATCTATGTAACATATTTTATTCCTTTCATGAAGGCTTCCACCAGATTATAGAGGTTATACAGAGTAGGTACAATAATTCATGGCCTACCTAGACTAAAATCCTAAAAACAATAGGGAGATATGGTGGGAGGAGTGGAAGGTAATTCTATAATTATGTTAAAATCATTTTATATTATTTATATGCTTCTGATTAATTATATATTGTGAGTGTTGTAACCTGGAAAAAAAAGGGAGGGATAGACTACCTTGGGCCTTAAGTGGTGAGGACCACTATAGGCCCTCCCTTTCTTTCCTTCCCTTCTTTCTTTTATCCTTCCCATGAACTTCCTTCCCTTCTTTTCTTCATTTTTTCCTTTTTTCTCTTTTCTTCTTCCTTTCCTCTCTCCCTAATCTCTCTTCCTCACATACCATCACTACCTCCACACTACCTAACTACCATCACCATCTCCTCCTCATCACCATCATCATCACCACCACCATTAAAATCGCGTCTTTCTCTTTCTCTTTAACTCGCGTTTCTCTCTAGGTGGAGGAATCGAGCGTGAGTTTTGGATTGTTCTCTACCTCTAATCTTCCTCGTAGAGTAATGGGTAAGTGAAAATCTTGCTCTATTTATCTTATTGTGCTCTCTATGTAGTTCTTCATAGTAGATTGGTTTTTAGGACCCTAAGTGTATAGATTTGGGGTTTTCTAGTTTGTACGGCTAATTAGTGTAAATTAATGACATTATTAGCTCACTGATATTGTACTTATCTTGTTCCTAGAGTTATAGAGCATTTGAACATCAACCGTTGGATTGGTGGCACTTAGGAGTTGGTCTTCAGTTCTTTGAACCAGTTTGTGAGTAGACATTATGTCTATAATTATTTTTATTCATGTTAAATTAACTCTACATATATTTTAGAAATTTGGCTGAAAAAATATTTATTTGGCTATGTTACGTAATTTTAACGAAATTATATCCTTTATATTAGCTTATGTTTAAAAAAAAATTGACATATGAGACGATCTGTTATTGATTCTGAAAAATTATTTTATCTCTGTTATGGACTAGAGGAAAGGACTTGAGAAATTATGGTAAGAATTGATTTGATTTGATAAGTAAAAATCTTTATTATATGTTTTGGGAAAATCTCTAGGATTTGTAGCTAACGACAGGTGTTAGCCTTGGAGCACCTTGACTATATTTGATTAGGACCACACAGTGGATCATTCTGTTTACGGCTATCGCATGGGTAGGATCATTCTTTTTAGGATCACACGAACGAATGACCGCCTTAGTATGAATCCTTCTATTTATCCTGAATTTGACGATTCCCATTGTTTTATATAAAGCTGGTTGTTTTCAAAAATCTTTTCTGTAAATAAATGAATTTGTTGAATTTATATAAACTATGAAGTTATTACGTTTTACTTATGGATTATATATTGTCTCATGTGAGTTATAGGCATCCTGCTACCACAGTTGTAAAACTCATTCCGTTGTTCCTTCTTTTCTAAATAGTGTAGCTTCAGTTCCAATCTTGTGGCTCCTCAATAGCCGAGCTCTCAGTTGGTGAGCCTTCTGAGAAGGCCTATTTTGTATATTGGAACCTAATTTTCTTTTTGAGTATTGCCTGGTTAAAACCATCCATAATACTCCATATGTCACCAAGGTCCTCGGATTAGCTTTTTGTTTATGTTTATGCTTATATATGTGAAGTTAAGACTAGATATATATAGATTATATTATGCAAAGGATTGTTAAACTGAATTTAGAATTATATTTTGAATTACATTCTTAGTTATGGTTGGACATATACTCTGTGGTTATGAAATTTCATTTGAAACTAGTTTGACAACTAACTAGACTTTGTGTTTGATTTTGGGATTGGGTTTGATGTAAAGTACATGATAGAACTTGAATTGAAATTCATATGCTAAGATGATTTTTTGAATTATGTTGAGTTGCTTATTTTGTTGCTGAGGGCGCATTCTAGAATGTTTGAAGCTCGATTCTATATTTTATCTTTATTTTCATACAGGTTGTATTTCTAAATTTGGGGATATCTAAAAAAGAGCAAACTCTACCCATTTTTTTTTGTAAAAGCTTGCATGTTAAGGCTTGTGAAGGAACGTGTTCACTACACGCTAGTCATGGCCATTGAGTCACGACAATGAGTTTTGCATATGCAAAGATCCTTCAACATCTTGCCAGAGTATAAAGCTCATCAAGATGGCTTGGAGGATTAGGCCCTTCACACACTTGCGGGACATGTTCCATGATTTTTAGGGGGTATATGAGCATCTCTTGATTGAATGATTCCACCCTCCACGAGCTCCAACCCATTAGGCATCTGGCATGAGCTTCAAGGAAAGGTCCTAGAGGGGTAAGACAAACTAGGTCTCACTAAAGGGCAGGTCATTACACACGGTAGATTGAGCACATAGGACGGGACCTGAAAACGGATTGTAACTTTAATCTTTTTAGATTTAATTTATTACTCCTTCCACTCTTTATTAACAGTCATCATGGGAAATTATGTCATTTTGGTAATTAAAAAGTTAATCTATCTCATCACAATTTGTGACCAATACATTAGCTTTTTAATGTACCAAAATAGCACTTTCCTACCATGACTATTAATATGGAATGGAAGGAGTATTAACTTACATCATTTGAATTGTGTTAAAGGTTTTGTTATTATGATTTTAGTGTACATTTCCATGCAAGCTAGGGAGTTAAATCACCCTCTAATCCAAGGCGAGCTATTTGAGAGGCTCACACCCAAAAAGGTTAGAGGGAAGAGACAAGAGAGGTATAGGTTGACCCTCGCTCATAGACAACATACGTAAGTCTCAAATCGAACCCTTTAATATTTAATTTTTTATTACTTCTTCATTTATGTCATAATTATTACATACAATGTGTTATATCTTTTTTTTCTCTAGAATGAATATACATATCTATGAGAGTAGGGAACCCAGGACTAGACCTTGTTGAGGAGGCTAGGCTCGATGTTGACATCCTTTCTCCAAATAAGGAAGATATTTGGCCGAGATAGTTGGTGGCCCTTACAAGGGTTGAATGTATGGGATAGGGTACTACCCTGAGTAGATCCCCATCCTCGCCACATGTTCAGTCTGTAGGGATAGTGCATTGTGGAAGCATGTGCATGCCCTAAATTAGGAGCTGTAATAGTAGGCATAAATTATCCAATGGTAGCAGGAGCAGTGGGCATAGTCTATCCAGGAGCTTGAAGAGCAAGCAATGGGCTGAGCGGAGTTGAGGAGGTGTTGAGGGAGATCCGATAGTTGAAAATCTCCATGGAGCAAGTAGCAACAAACTGCCAAGAAAGAAAAAAGTAAATTCAAGAAGATGAAGAAGAAGATTACAACTAATGTGATGAAATTCTTCAAGCAGATTAACACCTTATAGGATCCTCCAGCAAGAAGTCCCCCAAATGCCATTCCCATGCATTACCAAGGGCTCCTCATTTAATAATGCGGACAACTTTAAGGATTAAATGATGATGAAGGGAGGAATTCAGCTAGCTATTTCTATCACTTATTGGATATTTTTTATAGTTATCCCACTTTTTATTTGTATTTATTTTATTCTGATACCTTACTATTGTTTATTTACCATTTCATTATTTCCTTATTTCATATCATTTTAGTTTATCATCAAATAATCAATATTAAATAAATAAATAAATGTCAAATAATTAGATAATTTACATAAGTATTTCATATATGGCAATTTAATTTGTCCCCCCCCCAAAAAAAAATTCGATGGGTAAACCAATAAAAAATATATGAATATTTTAATTGTAAAAAAAATAAACAATGCAAATTCGCTAGTAATAAATAAATAAAATTATTTTTTATTTTTGTAACCGATCAATACAATTAAAAAATAACTCGTCAATAATATTAATTTTGACCATATTGACGCCTTTAATACATGATTATCAATTTTTAATTTTTCTCCATCAGTATTCCCATTGATAAATACCATAGGCTAACACTATCCATCGGTAATAATCTATTGACAAACGAAAATTGACATCCTGTGTCCATCGGTAAAATAAGTAGTCATCAGGATAGCTGTTAGTATCCCTAACAAATCTTGATCAAGAAAAGTGAGTTCTATGAATTTAGAGACAATGGCGGAGAAATAAATTCAAGGTGGGTGCCATAGCTCTAATACTATGTTAAGATCGATGATAAAATAGAGAAACGTAATCAGAAGATAGAATAAAAAAAATAGTAAGAAGTATTTCTTATGCTGCTTTGTATAATGAGCTAAGCCTATTTATAAGTTAAAAATAAGATCAAAACATGATAACAAAGTCAATCTAATATCAACTTTAATCATTGTCTATTGATCTAATATATACTTCTAAGTTCTAACACTCCCTCTCAAGCTAAAACCCATCGAGCTTTAAGCTTGTTACATTTGAATGGAGATTGTCGTGAAAGGCAAGAGCCGCAATAGGTCTACATGAAGGCAGAAACAACGCATTTGAGTTTGCGTGAAGGTAGAAAAGGCAAGGGGTCTGCATGGAAGTAGAGGTGGAGCATGGATGTAGAGATAATAGAGCACAAAGGCAACATTGCAAAGTGGAAAAAACCATGAAGAAAAAGGAGAGATATGTCTTAGCAGAATCAAGAAAAGTTGGTTCTAAGAACTTGGAGACAATAGAAAAAATAGAAAAATTCAAGATTAGTGTCAAAGCTCTGATACCATGTTAAGAATTATGGAAAAACGGAGAAACACAATCAGATGACAGAGAAAATTGTAGTATGTGTTTATTATGTGTACTCTACACAATGAGAATAAGCCCATTTATGAATAAAAAATGTCACGACCCAACTTAGTAATTAGGGCACATAGGGAACACGTTCCCCAAGCCTCAATATGCAAGCTTTTACAAAAAAAGGGTAGGGTTTCATTTTTGACATTCTGAAATTTAGAAATATAACATGTATGAAAACAACATAAAAATACAGAATCAGAACTTCAAACATTCTCAAAATGTGCCCTTACAACGAATCAACCAACTCAAGATATATATTTCAATCCAAATTCTAATATGTAATTTAAATCCAACACTATCCTAAAATCAAAGTGAAGTTAAGTAAATTTTCAAACTAGTTTCAAATGAAAATTCAGAACCACAAAGTATATGTCCAACCATATCTAGAAATGTAGTCCAAAACATAAATCCAAGTTAAGTTTACAATTCTTTTCATACCATAATTTATATAATTAAGTCTGGAATCTCAAACATAAACATAAACAGCAATAACAACCCAATCTAAGACCTCCTGTAATATAACATTAAACGTTCTAACAAACTAAACTGAAAAATATAGGTTAGTATGCCAAAGGCCTGGAAAGCTACCAACTTAGACAATCGGCCTATAGAGCCACGGATTGAAGCCTGAGCTGCATCTATATCTGGAAAAGAGGAAACAACGGAGTGCTTTTGACTTGGAGATATGATGTCTATAACTTACATGAGACAATATGTAATTCAAAAGTAAAACTATAATAATTCCCTAGTTCACATAAATTCAACAAATTCTTTTATAACAAAAAGGAATTTTGAAAACAACAAGCTTTATATTAATTAATAGGGAATTGTCAAATTAAAATAAATAGAAGATTTCACTTACAGTCACCCATGATTCCAATGAATTCCCATGCATCCACTATTAGCCATAACAAAGTAGACTATGTGCCCTAATCAAATATAATTATCATGTGATCCTAAAATAGAACGGTCTACCCATTCCTTCATGTGCAGGCTAACTTATTATTATTAAAATCCTAGAAGATTATCCCCAAAACATGTAATTATTCTATACATATCAGCAAAAGGTCATCCCCACTATCCATAAATAATTTCTAAAATCCATATCAGGGTCGATAGCCTTCAATTATTTCAAATATATGAAATTTAATATTTCTTTATCAATTTCCAAATCATGTGATTTTGTCTCATGTGTAAATTTTCAATTAAAACATAAGCTATATGCATCGGATTTACTTTCATCAAATTTATACGCATAGCCCAATAATTGTTTCTCAGCTTCTAATTTACTAAAATACATTTAGAGCTAAATTAGCATAATTAAAAATAATTATAGCATAATGTCTACTTAAAACTGGTTCAAAGAACCAAAGATCAACTTAAGTGTCACAAATCCAACAGTTAATGCAAATACTCTATAACTTAGGAACAAGATAAATACAATATTAGTGAGCTAAAAATACCATCAATTTACAGTAATTAGCCAACGTACTAGAAAGCTCAAATCTATACACTTAGGATCCCTTAAACCCCCAATCTACATGAAGGACTTCATAGAGAGCTAAATAAGATAAATAGAGCAAGATTGTTATTTACCCACTACTCTAGGAGAATGATTAGAGGTAGAAAGCAATCCAAAATTCACGACACTAATTGGTTCCTTTACTTAGAGACAGAAACCGAGCTAGAGAGAGGAGAAGGAGGCGCGATTTTGATGGTGATGTTGGTGAAGATGAGGAGGATGATGATGATGGGGAGGATGAGGAGGATGGTGGTTGCTTGTGTTGGGAATGAGAGAAATGAGGAAGAGATGAAGAAGAGAAGGAGAGGAAGATGAAAAAGAAGAATGAAAGAAAAGAAGGGAAAGGAGCTACGGGAGGGAGAAGAGAAAGAAAAAGAAAGAAATGGAGGACCTAAAGTGATCCACACCACTTAAGTCCATGATAGTCTATCCCTTTTTTCAAGTTATTACAAAAATAAGATCAAAACTTAACAAAATCAATTTAATATCAACCTTAATTTTTCTAAATCAATCCAAAATGTAATATTATTTATTTCTAATAAATTTTGCAATAATCAATCAAGTTCATTCGTTGTTCTCAACATCTGATTGTTCACTCTACTAACTGATGATAAGGTTAAATTACACATCAAGTTGGGGAACAAAACACGTGTCACCGTCAACATATGTCGACTTGAGGGTACAGTTGTTAATTTGTGGACTTCGATGGAATCTTAGGCATTCATTAACACACATCATTATGCATGAATATGACCCCTTTTCTTATGGGTCCATACCATGCACTGATGCAGCTTTCACACCATTATTTACAATATCCAGAATTTGGACCACACATTCCATCGAAAATTATAGAATCAAATTTTACAAAACGAAAATGATAGCTCCCAGACCAAAAAAATTAAAAACGAAAATAATGGCATATTACACAATTGTGTATGCTTTCATTGCTTTATGATTGTTGAGAAGAAAAATACAGTACTATTTATGGTTGTACAAAAATTGTTTTATCTGAACATTATTTTAGGCTAGTCCTCAACAAACTGAGATTCTATATTTTGTGGCCCTCAAGTATAGAATACGACCTAGAAAGTTTTAAATTTAGTTAATAATGCACCGCATAACATTTATGCCTACCAATGCAAAACACATTTGGTGGTCTCAATTCTTGGTGGGATAAGATGTCATCTGTGAATGACGTGAAGTGATGCATCCCTTGTGAGACTGCTTCTAAATGGTATTTATTCTGAAGTAATAAACAAGAAGTTCAAGCATAGAGGTAAACTGAATGTGACATGCGATTATTTCAGTTATTGATTGCATTTATGCTTGATCCATACTAAAACCACCAATTAACTTTGACATTGTATATTTTACATTAATTCACAAAGTTGTGTCTTAAATTTTGCACCAAGCTCTAAATTGTACTACTCAAACTTTTCTGATTCAGAGAGTGAATGATGAATTTCCTAACAAAAGCTACCTGAGAAGTTTCTTGTTGTATATATATATATATATATATATATATATATATATATATATATATATATATATATATATATATATCCATGTAAGTCTTACACACTTACATCATTCAATAACTCTTCACAGAAATTAAATTTAATTTTATTCGACCATTGAATTATGTGATATTATATTGAAAATGTCAAATTTCAAATAATTGGATAGCAATAGACATGTATTCTGATAATTGATATTTATTTGCACTTACAAAAACATATTATCCGTTAGAGTTAATGTTTATTTTAGTCTTTAACTTTATACTTGTAAATCATTTTGCCATAACTTTTAAAATAAGTCAAATTAGTTAACATTGTAAAATATGAGTCAAGTTAGTCCCTCATCCCATTTTTATTTAATATTTTGTTAATTAAATGATGCTTTGTAATATCAAGTGATACCTTGATAAGCTATGTGTTATCTGAAATATAATGAAGTTTAAAACAACTCATTTTTATAATTAAAATTGTATAAAATGAGTCATTTTATGATTTGAAAAGAATATTTAAATGAGTTATTTTGTGTAATTTTAGACATCAAAATGAGTCATTTTAAACTTAATTCAACTTAAAATTATTGAAAGTATCACTTAAAATTATACATCATTGATTATTTGATAGAATGTTAAATAAAAGTGAACGAATGACTAATATGACTCACATTTTGTAATGTTAGAAACTAATTTAACTTATTCTAAAAGTTAGTGAATAAAATGAATCGTGAGTGTAAAGTTAGCGAGTAAAATAAATATTAACTCTATTTGTTAAAATAAAGTTACATGATGAAATATCAAATCATTTTTAATTTGTATGAAATTTGTCATATTTGATCAATTAGGTAAGAACTTTAAATGCAACGGTTGGATTGATTAAATTTTATACTCATAAAAAATTATTAAAGAAGATAAGTGTACCAAAATTTGAACACAGTGAAAACACAAATATCTATATATATATGTGTGTGTGTGTGTGTGTGTGTGTGTGTGTGAGCGAGGTAGCTTGCATGTTGTGAGATGAAGACACTGAGGTGCAATCCTCCAAAGTCGTACTATGTATTAGTGAGACGAGATCAAGGGGTCGACCTCCGCTGGGCTGCTCGCCTTCTCCCCATCCCCATTCTTCTTGTTACTCGCTTTGTGAGTCAGTCGATGCGTCCCTAATTTTTTACCTTCAAATTTTTTTTTTAGACTAATAATACTTTCTAGTCAAACAAAGTATACCCATTTTTTTTATAGACATTATAGTAGTGGTTAGATGAAATAAAGTATGACTCATTCATTCAAAACTGAACAATCATCCACGTAATTCTAGCCGTTAAATTCTGCCAAAATTTTTAACTTTATTGTACTTTTAAGTGAGTAGGTACTTGTTGAACCACTATATATATTTCTTCATACAAATGGCCCTCAATCCAACCTACTACAAACATTCTTTCTTGTAGCTTATTTGCTGTGTACTTTCTTCCACTTCCATAGGCTTCCTACTGCTTGGAAGTTGAGTTATTGGATTAGGATTGGGTATTCTGCATCCTGAGGTTTAGAGCAATACTTGTCTGGTATCTAATAATTGGGATGGAGATTACCTCTTCCTTATCACCAATTCATACCAATTTAATCAATTTGAAAACTTCTATTGGTTCTAATATTTTATGTTTCTGTTTCAGAGTCGGGTTCTTAAATACCAAAGAGACAAAAAAACAAACTAAACAAGAATAAATGATATAAAATAATATGAACGAAACAAGAACAACAATCGAAATTCCTCTTTTTATTAGAAATTCTCCTATTTGATTACAAAAGGTGTTTTTTCTCTCTGACTTATTTCTAGAATCAAGAAGCAGTTTCCCTCTCTAAAATGAGTGGGAATGTTGTTGTGACATGAATAATATCACCCCTATTTATAGGCAAGGCTAGGAGGGCAAATTGGATTTTTCCCTCTTCCTGTACTATTTCCATGTGTTAAGGCTTATGTGGCATATTTTCATTGGTTATCCATCATTCTTGGTCCATGAACTCTTAATTCAAACCCATATCCATTTAGTCGGGTGTTAGTATAGTCTATTCAAGTCCTTTCTCATTTGATGTCCTCTTGGACACATCTTTCTTATGCTTCTTCCTACGCGGTCTTCCTCATCCTCCGTAGGCATGGCTACTCTTCCTTGGGCACCCTCTTCCTTAGGTGTTCCTCCCTCATAAGGTCTTCACGTCTCCTCTCATGGATGATCCTCTTTCTATTCCTTGCTAAGTCTGTAGAAAATTTTAATCAATGTTATGCTCTAATTTTATGGGAAAACCAAAACGAAAGCCTTATCATGTACATTGGATACCATGTAGAAGTTGTATTTTTTAGGTTGTTGCTCTCATATTTTGTGCACCTATGGTTCATGCCATTATGCAACAGTACACACTATATACTATGGTTTAATTAATGGTGCGTTCCCATCTAATATGTAACCCCAATTCAGTCCCTCCTTCAGGCTTCCGAGCCATCCGTAGGACGCTCACATCCTGTATTTTGCCGCTTGCCTCATAGTGCATATAATGAGGGCTCTCCTTCACGAAGTTGTGGCACTCCTTATAAGAGTTACTCACCTCACATACATTCTTCAAGGATGACTCTAACATGATTTTGGGATATCTCCATACACATAAAATTCATATTCCTTGCATATATCATCTCATCATCATCTCATGCATAGAAAATTTTAATCAATGTTGGTGGTTAAAATTTTAATCTTTATGGTTATGTGGTATTTTATAAGTAAAGGATACAAAATCACAATACGAAAGCATGGTAAGTTTGTAACTTATCATGTACATTGGATACCATGTAGAAGTTGTATTTTTTCAGGTTGTTGCTCTCATATTTTGTGCACCTATGGTTCATGCCATTATGCAACAGTACACACTATATACTGTATGGTTTAATTAATGGTGGCAGAGAATTTTGTAAGGAAAGTGGGAGACATCAACCAATGCGGTGAAAATTATATGATATGGAATGATAACTAACATTGCAAGAACTAATATAAACACTTAATTTCTTATAACAAGGCATATCCACCAAGACTTCTTAACTAGCTTATGAGCAAGTAGAGGATCAGTGCATTGAAGCCACATAAAATATGAGATTGAGTTATGACAACTCATGAAATGCAAAAATTTAAACATGAATATGCAAGTTCATTTATTCATAGACATAGAAAGTAAACATGGTTATGCAAGTAAACTTAATGGATGCAAGTGAGCTAAGACTTTAGAGAAATATAAATTCTATATCTTATGTACATGTTAAACTTGTATCAAGGGAACTTGCTTTGATAAATATTTCAAGATCATCAAGCCATCATCTTAGTTAATACTGAATATCTTCCATTCTCATTTTGAACCAAGTTTAGCTTTTACGATCAGTCTTGAACTTGAAGACTCTTTTGGTTCCTAAAACAAGTTATGAGCATCTGCATTATTTATCAGCTGGACCTGATCATTAAAACATCAAATGATTCTTTGTTTTCAATTTTTGTGTAATAGACTTGTGCATTAGCCAAGACCATGGCCTAAGCAATTGTAAGCAATTCTAATCAATGACTTTTAGTGAATCTTTAATTTGAGCCTAATATTGCAGGTATCAACTTTCTTCATTCTTAAAAATTCCTGCATTTTTGTGAATTTATTTACACAGCTTCTTCTAAACACACAGACCTTGTAAAATAACCTCATTTTGCATTTTACAACCAATACAACTGTTAGTAAGAATGGTAATTCTAACTACAGAAATTTACAGGCTATACCAATCTAACTAGTTTCATTAAATGCTGAAGGTTGCATACATATATAACTATTTTGACTCTACACAAGCATACCTAACAGGAAACTCTTGCATTCATGCTTGGAGGAAGTTTAGACATCACAGGCCAGTTGAACAGCAAATTTATGTTTTAATGCCATTTCAGGTGAATCAAGCTGTTTCATAGTGAAGTGATTACGCAGCTTGCATGACCTTGAATGCCAACTGTGTAGGTTCATGAGATTCTTCAACTTGTTACTAGTCAAGAGTGACACAAGGTCAAGCACATATATACTTGACCTGTACTGGAAGCATTAGCGGTATCACCTGCGGCCTTGCGCGAATTGCGGCCGTTGCGGCAGGATTTTATTTTATTTTGCACAAAATGTAAAATAAAAAGAATTACAACAATTGTAGCACCAAAATAACAAGTCTCCAATATATTTTATGCAAATTTGTATCTCTAACATATTTAAATACGAACTTTTCATATTTTTAGAACGATAATCATACAATAAAATTAGAATTTCTAAGAGAAAAGAAAAGTTGCTATAAATGTGATCAAGTAATCCATGAATAATTTTATAATACTAACTCACAAAAACAAGAATTAAATTCAACACAAAATTTTAATATAGAATACTATTAATAATTAACTAAAAATGAGTAACTTAACTAAACATACACAATATAAATAAATTACAACATAATATCAATTATATTACAATTAATTATTTTACAAATACTCACTTTAAAAGGAAAAATAAAATAAAAGCACTCTGGTCCCAATATAATTCCACCCTTTTTTACAAAAAAAAAATATTAAAGAAATGTATAAATTAAAAGCCCACCCATTTTTTTGGCACGGCAGACAACAAAGCAAAACAAGGAGAAGCTAAAGCCTTGGAATGAGGAATGCCTATAGCATCCCCCGACAACAGCAAGAAGCCCACCCATTAAATGACAAAAAAAAAAGATAAAAGAAAACAAAAGTAAAAGACAAGTCATCCAGCAACGTCCCCATCTCCCACTCACCCCCACTTTCCTCTAGATCCTTCTTGCCTTCCTAGTTCTCTTGTTCATTGTGACTGAACAAACAACAGCCCAAGCCCCCAACTTTAGCTATCGATTTTTTTTTTCAGAAAACCCACATTCAATCTTCAGCTTGAAAGTCATTTTCAGCATAATATTTAGCATTTTTTGTGTTTTTTTTTTGTATCCCCTCCCCTTTCAATGTTTAATCTTTCTTCAACTCCACTCTTAGTTCCCCTTTCTTTGCTTCTTCTCTATTTGCCACCAGAGCACCACTATCTGCCATATCTCCAATCGACCTTCCACCATCATATTATGGTTAAGGTGGTGCAAGAATGGAAGTGCAAAGGCGGGATACATAGTCGATTTTTGGACTTGTTGTGTTCTATTGCGGTGCTTTGCGGCCGCATCACAATTATGTTGCGGATTTTTCTGGGATTTCAGTTCACCTGAATTGCGGTCCAGCGGTTGCGGACATTACGCAACCGCAATATTGCATCAACATTCGACGCAATTGAATCCCTGGAATAATGGCATTTTTTTTCAGGTTTATGACTTAGTGTGGGTAAAGAAGTGTGCTAAAGTACGAGCCGTATTATTGCATCCACTGTTGGTCTCCAAGATTAAACGTAAAAACGAACCGATCTTTTATATTCCTTTTAATGCAAAAGTGGACTTGTCATTTTGATCAGTCTCTTAATTTTGGTTTCTAATGGTGAGTGATAAATTTACCGGGATACATTCAGGTGTTTAAGTGAGACTTCTCTCAACAATATTTTTTCCATACACATGGATCTCAAGATCAAACCCAGGAGATCAAGCTTAAGGGACCTGAACCCCCTCTACTCAGACCAAAACCCCATTGGTTGTTCCATCTCCTTATTATATATTACTACATGGAACAATGTTACACGTTAAAAGATAAGTACAGAATCTTTGATAAAAATCATAATGGTAATTGAATGAAATAAAATGTTATAATCCATTATAAGGCCAATAATCATGTTTTAGCATCCTAACAATAAGATTCTGACAAATTTCTCATTGCTTAGCAATTTTCTTACTTAGTTTATAAGACAATTACAGCTACTAGCAAATGAAGGGCAATGGACAAAGTTATTAAACTGAGAGTTTAGATAAACTCATTTTTATGTAGTAAGATTGTAAACTTATAAGAGCTTAAAAGTTAACTTGTGAGTCTAATAACTTATAGTCTTATAAGGTTATCAAACTTGAAAGTTTACATAAACTTATTTTAGTGTGGCAAGATCTTAAACTCATAAGAGTTTAAGAGTTAACTTGAAAGTTTAATAATCCTGCATGTAGGATGTCTTAGGAGAAAGAAATACTATATGCTTCATTTTTTGAAAACCTTAAATTAGTTCTTAATATGCTTTTCTGGCCCATCAAAAGGATTTTTTTTTTTGGTATAACATCAATAGGACCTTTGATCTTGCTCCTTGATTTGTTTTTTTGTTTTTACTTCATAATTAATGCTCAAATCTGGTCCAAGGAGATTTTGTTAGGATTTCCTAAATAAAGTAAACTCTAAAGAACAT
Source organism: Dalbergia oliveri (assembly GCA_030441495.1). Taxonomy (NCBI): domain Eukaryota; kingdom Viridiplantae; phylum Streptophyta; class Magnoliopsida; order Fabales; family Fabaceae; genus Dalbergia; species Dalbergia oliveri. Next base: position 14,377,409 of record JAMLFY010000005.1, on the reverse strand, counting down.
ATATTTTGGCCTCCTCACCCCTTTGCACATAAATGGATAAAGTCCAGAGTTCTTTTGCTTGCCCCACCACTCCCACATTTTTCAGCTTACGAAGAAAAGAAATTGCAATAGCATACGATATATCCCGCCATTTAACCGTTGGCAAAAGCAGTTTTTTAAATTTGTAAGTAGATGGGTGAAGATTTTTTTTTTTTAATACTATAGGTGGGTGAAGAGCTATATATATATTCTTTTTCTTTTTCTTTTCCGAAGATATCATTGTATACTTCGATATTTTATCTGAACATCACAAAATTGTAGAATTTGCATTTTTTATTTTTCATCTTGTTTGTTCGAGTCTTCAGTACTTTGATGTAATATCTAAGCATCAAAATTTTGTGAGTAAGTATAGATGCTCATTATGCACGTAGTTAAAAAATATTCTTACTTAATTTTGATAATTATGACATCTCGTATTCTTTATATTTGACATGTTACATGTTTTTAGTCCAAAATCACATATTACTTGTTAAAAAATAAAGTCTCCACTTAAAAAAAAAAAAAGAAGCAAAAGTCTCCATCATAAATAAGAGCAACGGTAGCACGGCCGTCAACCTCCCAACATTGTGATAATATTTAAGCGAGTGATTCTATATCCTACTAAAAGTTTTCTTAAACATCCTCCTAATTACTGCATGAGATAAAAAAAAATATGTACAATCAATGTCTTAGAACCTTAAAATATAATCAATTCTTCCTTTATTTAGTATAAGTCGGAGATATTTAGAAGGATTTATTAGGAGGATAAATTATTTCTCTATTAAAATAGAGTGATGGTGTGAAAAATTAAAAGGTGAAGTAAACCCCAATAATAGTCCCTACAATTTTTTTAACGACAAGTAAGTACTTAAGAAAATAAAAATGATAATTTCTAGCCACTCAAAATATCACACAATTTAGTTCCTATATCAGATCTCTCCATTAAACTGTGAAGTATAGTTAATGTGATAATGTTATCTTCCATTTCGCCATCCCATATTCCCAGTCATTCCAATATAATTAATAAACAATGTTGGTTTTTTTGTCTCATTCTTACTCTCACAAGCACAATTTTACTCACAAATTTCACTATAAATGCACCCAAAACCCAATAAGCCATGTTTTATCAATGAGAGTGGCTAAGAAGCGATGTTTTATCAAATGAGAGTGGCTAAGATGATATGGTATAGAATAACAATGCCATGTCAGCTATTTAACAGGTAATGTCGTAGCATTCAATAAAGAGATTTGATCAAAGGACCAAATTGTTTTATCTTTTAAAAAGTTAAGGATCAAAATGTCACTTTATTTTCCTTAGGAATTTAATTTGTCTAATACGAAAATAGATAGAGACCCTTTCTGGAAGATTTACTCTTTAAAGGTGGCTTCTTGAGTGCCTTTTTTTCATACATAGGCAAAGAAAACGAAAGAACAACCATAAACTAAAACTTATCTCAGGTGGAGAGTTCCAATAGAATCTCCAAGGAGAATAAGATGCATGCCCGGTGGTGGTTGGTGCCAAACCATATCACAAACATCTAAGGAGGCACCCAGTTTATAAGAAAATCCAGTTTGGTTATCCTTGCATAGCACATAGCAAAAAGTGCAAGCTCTAGACATGAAGAAGCATTTGCTTAATGTCCAAGATCAAAATACCATAGATATCAAAGAAAAACTCCACCTGAACTACTTGGATAAGACAAATGATTTCCAGCAGTCCACTTCACAAATGACTTAAGATAGCTAGCATCCCATGCAAGGCATAGCCCCCGATGTAGGGCCAAGAGCTCAATGTAGAGATTGTCTACATGCCCAACAAATCCAAAAAAGTCTGCAATCCAAGCACCTCGGCTATAACATAGAAGACTTCAAAACCTGGCCCTCAAGGATTCCCAAAAGATGAACCATCGGCATTGAGTTTAACAAAAGAAAGGGGGAGGAGACCACCAAACCAGAATGGAGGATCAACAACGAGTATCAACAAGAAAATACTATTATAGATATCCGCCAAATGAGAAATAAACCTAAGCAAAGCGGAAGGTTGGAAGAAGCCCATCCAACACAAATGTGTTTCGAGCACACCAAATGTGCGAAGAGAAGCCAGGAAATGATAAAAACTATGTCATGTACCAAAGGTGTGCAACCAAAAGATGTCTAGACCCAAAAAAATCCATCTCCAAATAAAAACCAAGACCATGCCAACCTCCTTCACAAAGGTACAGTTGTTAGTGATTGTGCCCTAGGTCATTTATTGGACCTTTATTGTTAGTTATATTTTCATTAATAAAAGATGTTTTATTCATTTATTATTATTATTATTATTATTATTATTATTATTATTATTATTATTATCATCATCATCATATTTCCATGTTACATATAATAACAAATATACCCCTAGTTGATTATTAATATTATGTTATGAGACTAATATAAGCTTAATCGATAATTATGAGATAATTATGTGTATGGTATAAAATTAAGCTTATAGGTGTTTGTTAGAGAACAAGATCCTGGATAGACCTGTTGTGACATCACTGCATGTATTAATGTCATAAGTGATTCTCAAAACAGTTATGTCAGTAAATCCTCATATCTAAGTTTACATAGTTTCCTACATAAAGAATATTATTTTTTGATATAATTAAATGTTATCTTTAACCAGATAATTATAAAAATTGTGGTTGAATATTAAGTAATATATGTAGAGGATAATGATTAAAAAAGATGGGATTTGCCCATCTTTTATTTAAAGAGATATCTATTAGGCCCTTTAATAAGTAAGATTGAGAAATGCACGACCAAACTCAAATAAACTGAAAAGTCATAAATGCATTTGATTTATCAGTCTACTTGAGATCGAGAAATTATATTTGAACAATATTAGGATGGCATTGCATATGCTTTATGTTCAAATTAGATATCATACGACAAAATGATGATGACATATTATATTGGTTAAGTTAATATTGACTTTTAATTTATTATTACTTGGGTTAGTTATAATATCTTACTAGAGGTCACTTATGACTTGTAAGCGTAATAGTGGTATTAGGCCTACTACCAATGTAATATAAACCTTTGGGTTGCACACTAAGAATGTAGTGAATAGATTAGTTTTTTTAGGAATTTGAATTTTAAATATATAGATATTAAAATTCGTGATTCTATTTTATATTATTAGATAATATAAATTTGAAAGCTAATGATAAATATATTGGATATTATCAAATTATATTTAAAAAAGATTTGCTTTCATTCTGAAAGATATTTTTTTAAAATTGAATATCCTTTTCATAATCTATTAGGAACGTGTATCTCTTATAAATAGAAGAAATAAGGATTTTGGTGTGATATGCGTGTTATATTCAAAAAGAACAACATTGAAGGAAAACCTAAACCCACGGTTTGGAATTGCACGCTAGCACTCGACAACCATCGTGACCATTTGTATGTGGATACTGATAGAGGGCAATCATTCATTGAATAATGCCTACAGTCCAAGTATGAGAATCAAGCTCTGTGAAACACGCTCCTGGGTACATAGCTTGAACCTTTCCTTCAAAATGATCGATTCGCATGGATCCAGTTTTGGGTTTTTGCAAAAAATTTAAAATTCCATTGTGCAACCCACATAGTACGATTATATAAAAAACCTAACACAATCGTGCAAGCAATGGGTGACTAACTCCATTGCCCCCATTACACGAGGCCACAAATCTAAACACATAGATTAGTGGGCAAATAACCATGCACATCCATCCAAGAGAGAAAACATACCTTAAAAAGGCCATGAAGCTTCTAGATCCACTTCAGGATACATGATGGGGGCTGAAGACTTGGTCAGATTGCTCTGATACCCTAAGGAAGTAGAGTACATCCTCGAGAACGAACCACTCCTCAACACAATCCGATGCATCCTGAGGCACAGGAACCTCCAAAATCAAATCCTTTATGGCTATAGGGAGAGCAATACACAAATTATCTAACTTCTAGACCCCATTATCCAAGCAGTACATAATCATGATGTTGGTATTAGAGATGTGAACGTAATCAACCATGTTACATAAAGGCCCCTTCTTGGTCAATCGATCATACTAGAAGGACAAAAGCTTATTCTCAAGGTAGAAAAGAAACCCCCTTAAAAATGAGGCGTTCTGCAAATTGTCTTAAGAATAGAAGACGGAAGCGGAGATAATCACATCATCATTGAGAATGTTCTTCCCTGGAGGTATTTACGGATAGGACTTAAATCCTAAACTTTTGGTTTTAGTGGAGTACGGCCCAAACAAGCTTCCTAAACCAAGTCACATTAGACAACGCGCTTGTCGCATACCCAAACCTCTACTAGAAATAAGATTGCAAATGTCTCCCAATTTAACAAGTGCACACCCTGCTTAGCATTGTTCTTACTCCAAAGGAAGTGTGATGACCCGATAATTTAAATGAATTTATAAAAAAAAATATTGATAATATTAATAACAGTTAATGGTGAGTACGATAAACTAAAAGTAAACATTAACCTTGTTGTGATAATACAATAATTTATCCTTATTTGTGCCTTTAAAATATTATCAATATAGAAAATAAAATAAATAAAATGAGATTTGTGTTTGATATATGCAAAGTTAAATACATATTGGATGTTACAATGTTAGTGGGTGGAACCCTCTTTCTTTCTTTTTCATTCTTTCCTCTTTTCTTTCTTTTTCTTTTCTTTTCTCCCCTTACCCACGGTCTTCTTCTTCTTCCATTCTTTTTTTTTTCCTTTCTCTTGTGCGCTCTCTCTCTCTCTCTCTCTCTCTCTCACGATGAACCCATTCCCCCTCTCATTTCTCTTCTTCTGGCTGGCTATTCTTTCTCCCTCTCTAGGTGGAGAACCCACTGAATGATGGATTTGTTGTGTTCTTCTCCTTTTTCCTTCCTTTTTGAGCAATGAGTAAGTCCTAAAATTACTTTGGACTCTATAGCTCATGCTAAGCTTTCTATTAGTTTTTAATGGAGGATTTGGGGTTTTTAGAACCCTAGATTTAGAATAAGTGGGGATTTTGAAATTTAGAGTTAATTTATGTTAATTGGTAATATTGTTAGCTCATATATGTTATTATTGGCTTGTTCTTAGAGATATAGATCAAATGAATGTCAACCAAAAAATTTGGTGGCTTTGAGGAGTAGTCTCCAATTTCTTAAAAACCATTGTTGTGAGTATATTTAGTATCTGGAGTTATTTTCCTCTATTATAAATTATTTATGAGTATTATAGAAAGTTTATTGTTCCCTATTTACAAAGTTGCATGATTTACTTATTTAAGAGATTTATTTGTTGTTGTTGACTAAAAAGTAAATGTGCTTTAGTTACCACATGAGACAAATAGACGGTTTTATACCATATTTTAAAAGGATTGGTTTGGAATATGAGTATGGATTTTAGAACTTGGAAGTGATTTTTGAATTGAGTCTTGATTGTATTGATAGACTAGAAAGTGATTGGAATTGAAATATACTTATAACAATGCTTATGTTTGGTTTTTTGATGAAATTATTTAGAAAAGCTACTAAACTATGAAGATGATTGGTTGTTTTATAAATTGTTTTGGGAATGTCTAGATAGGAACTAGCTAACGACAGGTGACGTTTGCCAAGGTGCACCTTGACTAATGAAAGTGTTACATACTATATGAGAATGGTATATGATAGATGAGTGTAGGTCCATGTGTTTATGGTTCCTAATGGAAGATGGGATCACACGACGGAATGGTCGTCCAAGTGTGTGATTCTAATGGAATTTTCTATCCAAGGCCATTTCCCTATTTATCTATTTTGATTATGAATATATTTTTCCCTTGTTGTTTATACAGCTTTCTAGTATTATTTATTTGATTTTGCTATTGTCTCATGAGAGCTATGAATGCTTTATCTACTCATTGAATTGTGAAACTTACTCTATTACCTTCCCTCCTTTTCAAATACAGTGTTGATCCTAGCTTTATGTATTCTCCAACTCAATGAGATCTCTGTTGTGTGGTAAATCATTTTTTATCTCGTGGTTCATGTGTTTAGGATTGTAGCTCCAATGTGTCACAAGGAGGGTCGGGGAGTTTGATATGATATAAAATTTAATTTGTTTTTGGGTTTGAATGGAATGGTTTTTATGTAATATTATATTTGCATATGTTTTTTGTTATTCAAAAGTTCATGAAAACTTAATTACTTATACTAGCAAGTTTTAGATTTCGAACCTTATGGGTTAGTTATGACTTGTTGGACCTATAAACATATTTTGAAATATTTTGTTGATTGTACTCTAGGTTATGTGGGTATGTGTTATGTCCATAAATAGGTGAATTTGTAATGTGGCAAAAGTTTGATTTTTAAGGAAAACTCTATCAATTTTCATGCTTGATCTTCGTGTAGGCTTGCTAGGAATTGGAACTCCATATGCACCAGTCATGACCCAGGTTGGGTTTTGACAGGAAGTCTCTAAAAAGCTTGTCAATATTATCACAAACGGAACTCGAAAGCTAGAAAGATTGCATGGGATAAATAGGAATGACGAACAACACCAACTTGCCAAAGTTAACCTGCGACTTTATTTAAGAGCTATTCTTCCGAAGCCAACCGCTTACCCAAGATGGCCACGATATAAGAAAAATCTCTTTTCTTTGGTCTACTCGCTAAGAGAAAACTATTATTTATACTTATTTTTATAGATTTATTGTAAGTAGAGAAAAATAAAAGTTGATGAGTTTTGAAAAGAAAAAGTGGTGGATTCTTTTTATGTCTCTTTCACTGTGTGTTTGCAATGAATCTATAATTTGGAATCAACAACATATTTCATTCGATCTATAGTATAGACTACAGAAAGTTTTTTATTTCGATGAGTGATTGATAATTTCAGATAGAATTTTATATTAGATATATGATTAAGAAGAATTTTATAAATGGCTATTTCGTAATTAATTGATCGTCTATTCTTAATGAATGGCTAACCAAAATAATTTTTTAACTAAGATATATAGGATTATAAAAAAAAATCTGTAAATAGTTATTACTTTAATTTGCAATGTGTGATTTTTTATTTATTGAAATTTTATTATTTTTATTACGGCCATTTTAGTTTATGAGATAAAATAGGGCTACATAACCCAAATGACTGCCCGATGTATACTGGATCAACACGTGGATACTATTCGTGGGAGGAAAAGGAAAAAGTAAACATGGGCGAGAGAAAACATAAAAGTGACAACAAATTAGTATATGACACATCATTCGATTATTCTACATTCTTGTCGTTTATTTGGCCTTGAAGCACTTTCCAAAACAGTAATGGACATTCTATCAAAATTAATTGTATGCAATCCTTAGTAATAATTTTAACATTTAATTTTTTTTCTTAGAGTTAATTATTTATAGAGCTTAATTTTGATACACTCATAGTGTAAAATTTTTTTATACAATCATCTAATTATATATTACCACATTAACAAAATAAGTTTGATTTTTATTCTACAATTTCAAAATTTATGCATACGAAAAATTTTGATTAGATGACGATATAAAATTTTTTACATTGGTCATGTATATTTAATGGCATTTTGTATATGGGATTTGGGTAGAGCTGTCAAAATGGATTGACTCATATGAGGCCTAGCCATTTTAGACGCTTTCAGGCCACGTTAATTTCGGGCTAAAAAGGTCCAACCCAATTTATTCGGCTTCAGTGGCCCCGTGGGCCAAATTTTTTTCTTATTCATTTTTTTAATTTTATAGTTCATGAAATGTCAATAAAAAAATATTTTTATCTTATTATAATAGATTAAAAAATAAACTATTAGTAAGTAGTGTTATTATTCTTGCTTATTTGTGAGAATGATAAATGAAACTTGATTTTTATTTGATAACTAAATTTCAATGAATTAATTTGATACAATAGTGAAGTGAATCAATATATATATATATATATATATATATTGTTAATATTTATTATTAGTTTATACTTTTTAAGTAAAAAAAATAAATTAAAAAGTCTAAGTTCAAGTATCTATAGTTCATATATTTAATTTATTATTTAATAAAAAATTAATTTTCAACCATTCCTGGGCCAAATAGGGCCAAGTAAAGTTGGGCCAATTTCATTTTATTCTCCTATTTCTTTAGCCTAGCCCATACATTTTTTCAGGCTATTTGAGTCGGCTCATTAGGTCTGTTCATTTCGATGACTTTAAATTTGGGTGATGTATTTATATCAATATAGTGTTTTGAATAAAAGTTCAGAATATGGTGTTTTTAATATAAAATAAAGACAGATTTAAAGATGAAAAAAAAAATCAACATAGAATTCACTAAAGGTAGATTCAAAGTAAAAAACAAAAATTGACACTAAATCCGCCAAAGGTTAATTCAAAGAAAAAAAAAGTAACACAAATATGCACAAATAAATTCCATAAACATCATATACAAATAAATTTGTCTATAATCCCATATGAGTGTAAATCACCAATCAAACTTATATACAAATTATTTTTCTATATTTTCAAATCAATTCCTTGTATTTATTAGAGATACTTAATAGCAATTTTTCATTTCTTTTCTGTAAAAATATAGTGTATTCATGTCCAAATTAGTTCCACATGGCCTGAAAGATTGATGCTAATATAGATTCGGATTCATCGTGATGAACTTGAGATAACATATCAATCATCTAACACAAAATTTAAAACTACAATATGAATATATTAAAAAAAATCGATGATTTATATGTTGTCACATAAACTCGAGTCTACGTTATCATAATTTAGTGTAAAAAGCCGAGATGCCAACATGTTTGCTTTGTGTTTGTGATTCTTTCTTCGTCAATTAGATCGTTTTATTTTGGGTCTAATCTCGTCAAGAGCATCTGGACGCGAAACATCAAGTTGGAGTACCTTCTATCTAGCCCACGCTGCGGGGTTTCAGGGGTGTCCTTGTTTTACTGGTACTGCGGGATTGGTTGTTAGAGGTCCCAGAAGATTGAATTAAAGTTACAAGATTTGCTTGATGCCTCTCTTTATTTGAGTGATCTTTTTGGAACGAATTGATTTCCAATTGAACGGACGATTCTTGGTGATTGGCATGTATTATAAGTACCTCTAGCAGGTGAGAAGATTCAAATCATGAATTGATCTCTGGGTGTTTATGCTACCACATTGAGACCATACGTATAGCTCTCACAGCCAAAAGAAAAAAATAGTGAAGGACCATATATATATAACATAAGAATGATTCTTTCGTTAGAATTGAACACGTAAATGAGAACTATATTTTACTAATTTATACTAAGGTGGCATTTGGTTCTTTTGCCGTCATATTACTCGTAATATAGATTATCCCTAGAAAGATTGTCACCTTTTAAATTAATGATAATGTTACAATATAGCGTTTGATATGTGAAGATAATCTAATTGATAAATGATAATTCACATTACATTATTTGGTATATTACAAGTATTACTAGATAATATATTGTTTCACTAATAGATTAATAATAATTGTAATAATGCTTATTAATTATTATTAATTACAATTTATTATCATAAGAATTAACTAATTAATAGTAAATATTAATTAATATTATTAATTATTTAGTTATTATTATAAATAATTATTATAATTGTTATTAATTATTAATAAGTTACTAATCATTTATATTATTATTATTATTATTATTATTATTAATGGTAACAACAGTAATAATAACAATAACAATAATAATCATAATAATAACAATGAAGGCGGCGGCAACCGCAGCAACAACAACAACAATTGGGGTAATTCAAATAACCTACAAAGACATAACCCATTGGGGTAATCCACATTATCACTAAGGTGGGAATATAGATTGTCTTGGTAATATGAATTGCCAATAATGTGATCTAATCAAATAAGACAATGCTGTGGGTTCTTAATTTTAAGTCATATTACTGGTAATTAAGATAGATTATCTCATATCAAATGCAGAAGGGTCTTTGGTTGAGAATAAAAATTATGTTTAAATTTTTATGAATGATGTATCTGTGTAAAAATATTTTCGGACACCAAAGAGCGACACTTATGCTTATGAGTAGAAGCAATGGGCGTTGATGTTGTGCAAAACAAGCTTGACGAATTTGGGCAAAGTTTTTCCCAACTTAGCTTATTCCTCATCCTTATTTATCATAGTGGCTCAAGTGATAATCAATTTATTTTATTTAATTTTCGGTGAAGCAAGTAATAATCAAATTTGATCTTAATAGTTAAGGGATCTCTATATAGTGTTAACTAGCTAGGTTTGAGCAGGTGAAACCAGAGCAACATCAATTTTCTGAACAAAAGTTAATCTTACACCAAATTGATTGTTGGAACAAACCTCTCGTAAGCTTAGCAACTAGAGTTAAATGCAATAATAACACTACGGTGAAAGAGAATCATTAATTGATCAAATTTTAGAGAAACTAATTATTGAGGGAGCCTTTTGGTACACTGCCTAAGGTTACGATCATATTAATGTATGGGAAGATATCTTGGTTAAAGACAAGAAAACACCTCCTACAAGCATTAGCTCCAAAATCAAAATGTTAATCCTGTGCATGGGAAAAAATTTCCCCAGCATTCAAGCACAAAAACTGAAAAGATTTTTCCTTAAAGTAGCTGATGAGTGATGACATGGGCAGAATAAATTTTTCTATCGATGTCCCCATGCATTTCAACACAGTCTTCATACGGCGTAGCATCATGAGGTTGATGTATGATGGTCACGGCTTCAATATAGTTGTGATCAGGAATTTGCTTTACTTCTTGTAAACAAGTAATTGGCATACAAATGGTCCTCTATTCTCATGCAAAAAATGTAATCATATATATGCTCAACGTTATAGGCTTGTCCTAACAAATTGAGATTCTATACGTTTCAAATTAACACTCTTATGGTCCTAAAAGTATACAACATCATGCTCTAGATAATATTTATACGTACAATGCAGAACATCTGGTGGCACCATTGCTGATGCAATGAAGTGTTTTCAGGAAGCTAGTTGATTTTATTCGTAGTCACATGCAAAGTGATGCAGCCCTTGTGGCTCTACATCTGGTGGTATCTATTCAAAGGGAATAGTATGGTCATGAAATAGGGAAAGGAAAAAGCAATATGGTCCATGATTCATCTCCTACCTTGCCCCCCTCCAAGATTAAGCTAAATCAGAATATGACATTTATGTGATGTCAATTAGTGATAGTGTGATTGCCTAAGAGGCTAATAGCCTTCCTACTAACAGCAAGTTCCTAAGAAATTTGATCCAACAACTCTGTCACCGCGAATTTGATTAAAAGACAGTTTACATTGATAATATCAGCTTAAATCAAATTCTGCACTAATTGAGATTACTATTAATTACTTACAAGATACAAATTACAGGTATCGTGAACAGAAGCAGCCAGCATTTTGTGAGATGAGGACAATGCAAGGAGCTCTCCAACTGACTCAATACTATGTTTATCAGCATAAAAGTTGAAGGGGATTCAAACAAGATACACAAAACCAATGTGGAAAACTTTCCTTTTCAGTTCATAATCATCTTTATTGGGACCAGTAGCTAGATTGTTCTGCACGGAGGAGATGCATCAAAGACAAAAAGTAGATTCTTAGAATGCCAATTGTTAATTTCAAGGGCAAAGAAAAATCGTCGGTTTTCGGACCAAGTAGAGTCATTTTCTGTGTGGACAGAAGGAACACATCATATGATTGATTGTTTAAAAGATTACAAAGCTGATCTCAACGAATATATTCGTCCAGAACTATATAAATTCATATGATCATGCAAATACTCCTCAATCCAACCCACTGCAACATCCTACCTTTTAGATTATTTGCTTGTGTTCATTCTTATGCTTCCATTGGTTTAATACGTATTGGAAGAGTCATTATTGGGTCAGGATGAGTAATCTGCATCCTGAGGTTTAGAGCAATATTTTCATTGCATCTAGTCCTTGGAATGCAGATTACGTCTTCCTTGACACTCAATGTTTTAATTGAATTTGATAGCTTCCACTGTTACCATACTTATTGGAAGAGTGATATTGGGTTAGGATGAGGTAATCTGCATCTTGAGGTTTAGAGCTATATTTGTGATGTATCTAGCCCTTAGGATGCAGATAATGTCTTCCTTACTGCCCATGCATAACACTTTAATCAATTAGATAACTTCTATTAGTCAAATGCTACTTGGAATTATCAGTGTCGGGTATAACCGTATAAGGGTCAGGCAATATGTACCATGAGGTTAGAGCAGTATTAATTTTACGTTGTTGTCTCTAGCTATTGGGATGAAGATTTTCTCATCCTTATCATCAATGATGAACAGTTTAATCTGTGTACTAATTTACTAGAAATTTACTTAACAAAGGTCAAAAAAAAAAAAATGCTGCTTATTTTCTATGTTGCTATTGGATCATACTTGACAGGTGTTGTATATTTGAGGTAGCTGCAACTAGGGAGAACTGCAGTGCACACACCATGGAGACTAAGACTATTCAGAAATATGTGTCAAAATGGGTGAGAATATCCAGATAAGAGCACAGTATATAACAATGTAGCTAGTTTCAGAAATCTCTAAGGCTAACAGAAAAACTTCATCTGTATCAAATGTTTTTGATTAGTTGCGCAAGCTCACTGTTAGGTAGCTTTTGTTCTTTAAAATGTAGCCTTGTTAGGCATGTCGGAAATTTTTGTATTGGGTTTTGCTTGAATGATCGATTTGGGTGGTTGACATTTTCAGGTTTAAAATTATTTTGGCTCGCTATTAGAGCGTGCAATGCAGAGTATTGATGAATTTGATTAAATTATTGGACCTAGGATTGGGCTCGGGTTGAATTATATATTTGACTAAAATGTTAACCAATTGGTACCTCTTCAATCACACACGTGCATTTTCCAACATAGCACTGACCTATTTGGAGTAAATATTTGACGTTTCAATTGGATTTCAATTAAGTCAAGACTTTCAACAGATTCTTTCCTGCTTTTAAGCAAAGAAAATTTTTCATTTCTTCATAAATGACATGAAGCTTCTACTTAATGCAAGGCCTTAAATGTCATGGCCACAACATAATTCTGCAGATCCATATGCTTCTCCAATTTTCTTACAATTAACTGAGAAGAATGGCTCCTATGAAAAGTTTAATAATAAGCACTATGCAGCAAAGCACAAATTTTAACCTAGCAAGTACAGATACACACATCAGCCACAGTACTGGCTTAACAACAATATGGGTAGTCAAAAAACACAAACACGACACCCTTGTTTTTTAAGCAATAAAGATATTTGAACCCCATTTTTTAAATACTCTAGACATCCTAAGAAAAAAAGAGGAGAGTTGAAAAGAGAAGTTAGAGGAACAAAAAAATAAAGTGATAGATCTCATGTGTTTTTGTGTCTGAACGAATTGGGTGTTTGAATTTTACAGAGTTCAAATAATATTATTATTTATTAAGTTGGCGTGTGCTCGCATGTTCCACATGTGTCAAGCACAAATATTCAATTGACATATTGGGCTCGAGCACTCCACATACATATTCAATCACAGGGAATAATGTTTTGTGTATAACAATCCTACACCAGTATTCATTATTTTTTTTTAGTGTAACAATTGTCCACTGTCACAAAAAACCAAAGCACATTATAAGTTTTGGCGTAGAATAATTATACAACTTTATTATATTCCTATCATTACTCTAAAGTATTATTTTGGCCTTGGATACATTTGTGACATGACTTGAATAAATTTTTTACTTTTCATCTATTTCAATAGACCAACTTAGATAATATATTAAAAAGTTCAACACAAGATCAATTTTTCGACCAATATTATCTATTTTTTAGAGAGTGTATTCATTTGTAAATGAAGGAGAATAACACCAATAATTAAAAAGAAATAAAAGTAATGTTTTTGGGTGAACCTAGAGTATTCACCTATAGAAAATTGGTATCGTTAAAGAAAACTTCTAAATATGAGTTTTGTTTCTGAAGATTTCGTCAATCAATATCTGATTAAATGCTTAGAGTCCAGTTACTACCAAATATGTTAGACAACTTCATGGTTAGTAAAATTAATCTTTAGATACCACTTCAATTTTTTTTTTTTTTTTTGTAAATGTACTTATACATAACTAATTCTACCGAATATATACTTATAATTTTTTTTT